>OY293309.1:23108306-23708306 GCA_958502075.1 Orchestes rusci
CCAAATTTAGTTCGGTACACTTGCTGGCGAGTACCGAACCAAGAGCGGACCAGCTTAGTCCGCAACTGTTTACACCATTCGAACGAAATATTTGGATCGGATATAGTCCGAATTTGGTACTTGGTCCACGGACCAAGTTGTCCGTATAAACTAGGCTAATAGAATACTATATCTTTTATCCACAATGGCAACAGTGCTTTCTAAACGCACAAGACGTCGCGACGTTATGTAAGGTCTATACCTACATTCAATTTAACTTCGAAGTGGAAGTGACAAATTTCCGATTGGCTAACGAGAATCAAATGCCACCCCTTTAATGGATTTGTGTTCAAAGTCACGCTTACACGCTGTTATATGCTCATTATATGCTAGGGAATAGTGAACACTGTTGCCAATAATAACAAAAAATCTCATTCGCTATGAATCTTGAATTACCAAAAGAGAGAAATATGAACCAAAAAAATCGTTTTTCGTCAATGCGATCAATACTAAAGATCATTCTCAAATATATAAGTATTTTATAGAAAGATTCACTATCCACATCTTTTGTGATAGAAGTCATACTTCTCTAGAACTTCTTCTATCTTTTCATTGGAAACACTGCGAGTGCTCGGAGTATCAATCGAGACTGTCAACAGTGTCCAAGGTTTCTATATAAGAGGTTGCCTCACTTCGCCTGAGGTAAAGACGGAAGGGGAAAAAATATCACGTCATTTGAGGCTAGCGGTCTGAAACAGTCCGCATTCTGCCATTTGAGTGTCATTCCATTCCTGTCATCCTGTCATGCAATTGAATCGGACTGCATCGTGTCGTGTCATGTGTCATTCGATCAATGATTGATAAAACGTTGAATTTCTTGCTAATTTTATCATTTAAATCGAAATAAGATATTAATAGAGGTGTAAAATTATCTTTTGGGACATTATTATTGTATATTATTGGTCAAGGAAGCGAAAATACTGTTCCAAATGTGAGTATTTTCTATAATATGTATATTCAAAACATCAACCCTCAGATTTCCACAACTTTTTAACTATTATTTTACATTAGTCCTGCCTAAATATACTGAGAAATCTACTATTGAAATATAATGAAAGCTAAATTTAGGTAAAATAGAATAAACAGTTGAACACATGTAAACAAACTCTATTATAATCATTTCTAGACACACCTACCTTTAAAACACTATATTTGATAGACAAATCCAAGGATAAGACACTTATAGACAGTTTTCAAAACGTAAATGGATAATTTCACAAAAGAAAAACCATCGACAGCAAAAAATCTCTCGTCCACCACGAAATAAATAGTGAGGTTATGATGTTGATAAATGACCTTCTTGATTTTATGATGGATTGGTTCGAGAAATGGCCGCAGTGGCGCTACAGTAGACACAAATGACGTCATGGCCGTAAAAGAGAGGCAACCTCTTATATAGAAACCTTGAACAGTGTCGACGCCTTTGGACACTTGCGACTAGATGTAGCTCCCGCTCCCACATCATAACAATGCCGTACTTATTCGAAGATTTTCGCGGGATTTTCAAATATCTTGTACTGTTTATTATTCGATAACATGGGCAATTTTCAGCTAGATATTCTTCACAGCAGATAATTCTTCAGGAAAGTAGAGGAACGCATGCCTCACGCTATCGATATAATGTACATGAAGTCAAACTTCTTATCCTTTTGTTATTTTGTGCGTCGAGCGTTGTCATGAGCACGTTGTCTGCTACGAAAGGTAAGATCTGGCAACACTGACAATCGTGGAAGAAGAAAGAATAGAAAATGATGTCAGATCTGCCCTGGTCCGTAATTTAACCGAACAAATAAAAATAAGAAGGATCACCGACCCAAGAAGTGCCAAAGTTCCCAAAACTATACCCCGTCCACCTGGTCCGAGAATTCTTGTCTGATCAACGACCGCGTTATCAGTTTATTATGAGAAGCGCTACTAACTGTTGACTCGTGATTTTCAAATATCGGGCACGTATGTTCTGTGCTACGAAAACAGCAGCTACACATTAGAGTGAGCCGGGCCTTATAGTTATATATTTGTTCGGTTCAAGTTTGAATTGACTGGATAACTTTTTAAAAATTTGTTTTGTGCTCTCGATGCAGAATATAAAATTTATTTGTGAAATTGATAATTTACTTAAAACAAGTGGGAAATATATACCGGTTCTGGCCCACAAAAATGATCCCCCCACTATCTTTTGATCCCCCCTCCACTTTTTTTCATCTGTAGTACGGGTTCTGGCCCACAAAAATTATCCCTCCACTCCTTTTTTTGATTTGATCCCCCCATCACTTTTTTCATCCCACCCTGTTTACCATATCATCTATTTTAGAGCATTCACTTTTCATACGTTGTTGTGTGGACAGTTGTGTTCAAGTTGAAATTATCATGATGAATATCAAAAACAATAATTGTTTAAATAATAAGTTTGCAAATAGAGTGGGTGTCTTGATAAGTGAAACTAAATATTATTTGAATAAATCAAAAAGCAAATGGATAAGTGTCGGTTTTTTTGCAGAAAAAGGATATGAGCCAGTTATCAAGATTGGTGAATCGACGAACAAAAATTTTGTGCTATTCAATGAAGTGCAATGGTTATCCTTTTTGAACAGACAAGAAGTTGTGTTGAGTTATTTGTCTAGTGAGAAACCTGGATGGCCACCAATGCGAGGAAATAGATTTGAAGTTCATTTCGAAATTATAAATGATGTGAAAGTTATCAAGATCATTCAAGACGAAAACAAGATATATTTAGCAAGTGAATCCATAAAGGAACTGGATGGTTTAGTGACTTTATTGAAATATCGTTATGATTTTCTAAAGAATCAAGAATTTTCAAGATACTACCACATTATAATAAGAGGAGTGCCACTGATACCAGGAGACGTTATCAGATCAGTGTATGATATTATTTTGCCATTAGACAATCCAAATAGTTTTAATGTTTGCTGTGTGTTGGAATTATTAAATTTTCATTCGGATTTTATAAGAGAGGATGTGAAGGAATATGCATGTAATGAGATTGTCAACAGTTGTATTGATAAATAAATGTTTTGTATTGTGAAATATTGTTTTTTGTATGATGATGAATAAAAAATTGAAAAGAGAGATAGAGACAAAGACAGACAGACACAGACGGAGACAGAGACAGACAAACAAACAGACAGAGACAGAGAGAGCATCTCTCATTTATTATCTTTTTCTTTCTCTTAAAATTATCAAGTTGATTTCAAATAATCCTCCCTCTATCAAATAATTGATATCTATTTAAACTCATCGAATCATATATTAGCTCCAACATTTCAAATCAAGATGTCATCTTCCAAACATGATTTGATTTCCGCAGTAGAAAAGCTCTCTCATGAGTTTAGAGAAAGACAGTACGATGCAGACCATGAAGCAGTTTATGAAATGGAAAAATTTTATACTGAAGAAGAGTGCAAAAAGAAGTCTGGACTATACCGAAAAGCTGCCGACGCTTGTGATTTATATGTTTATACATCAGATCTTGAATTCTTCCTGGAGACCATAAAAGAAATGGAACTTGTGCGTTATATCACGGATCTCGAGAAATTTATTCCTGTTAATATTTATAAAAAGGTGTTTGAAATGAAACAAAAAGATAGAATAAAAATGTGTTTTATTCAACCATTAAACAATTTTTATATAAATAATAAACATTTGTAAGTGCACATTTTGAGGGCGAATGAGAGTGATAAAAACAATGTGGTTTTTCTAATGGTAAAACTGGTTTATCATCAAGTTCTATAACAGGCTTCGTTGAATATTTCCTGATGTACTTTGTTTTCTCTGCTCCTTTCACGTATACATAATCAACATCGTTCGTTACATTTTTCACAATTTCACTAAACCTATGTAATCGGGTGAATCCTTCATTCCACGAAATACAGTGATGATTTTTCTTAACCAATTTGCTTGTTTATATAGCTATGGAGACAAATATTCTATAGCAAAAGGAGATCTAAAATACATTATGACATATTTTATCTCTATCATATGCAGCCAATTCTTTAGGAATAAATTTGTTATCTTCAATCCTTAATCCTTGGACATCTAAAGTGAGCAACTTCATATTTTCATTTGTGAATTTTTTTTCATCATCTGTTTTTTATTACTATAGTATTGAATTTGTTTTTTTAATTTTTTCAACTTTGCTAAATAATTAGACAAGCGAAGCTTCAACTCTAAATTCATTATGAATATAGTTTCAAGAAGTAATTACTTTATATTACTTTGAAGACCTGCGCATTACATCTGCTTGACTATTTTGGTTAAAGGATTATAACTGAATATTTTATCATGTAAAATGAGACAATAGACCGAAGTGCCTCTCTTTGTGTTGATGTTAGTTTCAAATTCCACTCTTATAACAACAGTTCTCATTTGAAGTGTTTCTTTTTGATGAGAACATTCAATGTGTGCGATAGGACATCTTTTTTTAAATTCTAGTGGGTTGAAAATTGGTTCATTTTCCATATTATAATATGAATTTTTGAAGTTTGTTATCTTTGAAATTCAAGTATAGATCGTGATATGGATATCTTTCTGAATTTAAAAATACTCTTATATTTGTTAAATCAACATCATCAAATTGACTCATATCTTTTGTAACCAATCCTTTTCTATTCTCTTGGAAACCAATTATTTATATGTCGAGGTGCTTCAAGTTTGCTACTCGTTTTCACAGGCCATATGTATGACGAGATGTTTCAGGTAGTGAGGAATATTCTACAACTTCCCAACTACGAAATCCAATTAACAAATCTTTATTAGATTCAAGAATTCTAGTCAAATCCAGTTGTTGTGATATATCTACTTGAATATGTGGTATTTTCCAATAAATCTTTTCAAACTAACTTTTGGATTTTCCACTTCGGAAACAGAGGCAGTAACATCATCAATAAACTGAACCGCATCTATATCATTACTTGCTCTGATCAGAACTAATTCTTGCTTCATATTCAAAATGACTTTTTTATAGTCTTCAAAAAATCCCATTAACATTTTTAGGGGTATGGATACATTAAATTTTCCATTATCATCCACCAAAATTCTATCCTTTTCATCTCTCCTTGGAAACCAACCAGCATTTTCAAGTTTTAAACTTCCATTTGTATTATATGAAAGGTATCTTTTTAATGTTGAAGATATTCCTACATTTCTGACGGAATCTATAGTAACTCGAATCCATTAAGTTCATAACGAATTTCTCGAAACAAAAAAGCTAATCCATTGTTGACAAATCGTAATCTCTTTGAATATGTTCCTTTTTCAGTAGTTAATTGTCCTTCAATATAAAGTTGACTCTCTGAAGGAAGAGTGTAGACATCAAGTTCTTGTATGGGAATACGAATTTCATCATTGTATTCAAATTTTGAAGAAACGAATGGTTGATAGGAATGAAGCTCAGAGCTAATGATTGAATTGTCTACATATAGTTTTTCGTCAACACTAAGAACATTCATCATTTTAATAATTTCAATCCAAGAGATAAAAGAAATTGACGATTTTTCAATGTTAACTTGTTAGAATCTCGTTTTGAACTGGTTTTTTTCAGTGATTTTTTTTCTTTATAAGGTGATGATTTGGGGTAGTAATTGTATCAATCTGATAACCATCTTTTTTAATATTTCAAATGTGACCGAACTGTTATTGTTTCGTTACGAAAATTTATTAAATCTCCGTCTTGATCCACTATTTTAACAGTGATATTGTTGATTGTTTTGACGCTAATGGGGAAATGGTGACTCCACTATTTTTTACCCAGGAGGAACGGTAGGAGAAAATTGATGGATTATATGAACATCAGGTTGACCATTACTATATGATCCTACACAAATATTGCAATCAATGCATATTGCATTCACTTTACGAATATTCACAACTTCATTTGATTCCGTTGATATTTTTGATGAAATTTTTTGTTTCTTAAAACCCAATAGTTTACCAATTGAATCTTCTGATGTAAAATCAACTTCTTTTGAGCAATAAAGATGACATTTTAAAGTATTAGGATTAGCTTTCAATATAAATTCAACTGAACTGAACGTTTCAAAATCTGCTAACCCCAAACAATATTCTCTATCATCATCTAAAAATATAGGTGGATTGAATTCTGCTGATAATACAGAAGTATTTCCTGATATGGAATAGTTGTAGTCATGACTTTCTTAACTTAACTAGCAATTTTTTCTTATATCATATTATTATATAGAAATTTTAATGTTAATTGCCCACAAATAACTGTATCAAATTTTTGAAAAGCTTTATAGGAATACCATATTTCAACTTTGCCACAAGAATTTAAATATTTGATTAGTCGTGCATATGGTCCTGAATGGTCGCATATTTGGTAGTTCTTGAAGTTATTTTCGTGATTATCAGATATTGGACAGTTATTTTCGCGATTTTTGCATGTTATGTTTATACGGACAGTACAGTGGTGATGGAGTATGTTAAGTTAATGAGAATTGTTCAAATCATCAAGAAAACAGTGAAAACAATAATTTTATTTCGTTTGTGATCAACAAGTGTAGCAAAAAACTGCCCGGCTATCGCCAACGAGCTCCATCTATTTGGAGTAATGGAAGGGAATGAATGTACACCGCCGAACGAGGACGGAGAATTAGATGGAGCATGCTTTATATGCAATATTAAATTTGATGATTCCATTGATCCTAAGACAATTTTGGAATGTACAGTTTGTAAAAAGTCTTTTCATGCCAAGTGCGAATGTGTTGAGTTGAAAGGATTTCATATGAAGAGGGCAACATGGAAATGCAAATCATGTGAAATAAAAAATCCTGGTTCATCGAGAAAGAGGCTTAGAACTGAAGATCTTGGAAGTGAGAGTAGCACTGAAGATCTTGGAAGTGAGAGTAGCACTGAAGAGACTCACAACTTGCTTCAATTTTTGTGTGAAAAGATTGAGGAGTTGAATAATAAGGTCGATACTTTGATAGTTCAAAATCAAAATCTAGAAAAAGAGATATCTGAGCTCAAGGACCAAAAAACTAATCATTATTCTCCACCACAATCTGCAATTTTTCCCACAGTTTCTGTCAAATCAAACACTTTAACAAGCTATGCTACAGTGGCAAAAAATAATAAAGTGTTGGTTGACAAACAAAAATCGGGTGATAAACAAAAGGCGGATGCAAACCAAATTAAAGACTTACTCAAGAAAAAAGTCAATCCAACGGACATAGGTGCTGGAATTTCCATGGGAAGGCCAACAAAAACCGGAGGAATTATTTTGAGTTGTGGAGACGAAAAAGAAATTTCAACTATTTAAGCGGAAATTCAGAACAGATTGGGAGCCGAATTCAGTGTTGAGAGACCGAAGAAATTGAACCGTAGGCTGAAAGTGGTTGGTCTTAATGAAACTGAACATGATAACAGTGATGAGAATCTAGTTGACAAAATAAGAAAGCAAAATAATCTTGATGTACCTACCGGAGCGAAAGATAACGATCATGAGGAGGTCGGCAGTTGTAAAAAACCGATTTAGTTTGGTACTGGAAGTCGATACGGAAACATACAATGCTTTAATTTCCAAAGATAAAATCAATATTGGCTGGAATAGATGTGCAGTGTACAACGAATATGGAATAGTGCGATGTTTCAAATGCTGTCGTTATGGTCACCTCTCCAAGGATTGTAAGGAGTCAAAAGTTTGTGGAAAATGTAGTGAAAGTCATGATGTCGCTCAGTGTACTCGTGATTTTTTTAAATGTTCAAACTGTATGTTATCAAATAGTAAATTTGGCCTGAGTCTTGAGACCGACCATGCTGTGTGGGATTTCAACAAGTGCGAGTCGTTCAAAAGAATAGAGCAACTTCAAAAAAATCGTTATTTGCAATAGCAATTAAATTTGGAAAGCGTCTCAACATCAAAATTAGTGTATCTCAATTGCCAGAGATACTTGAAAAATAAAGATCATATCAATGTGTTGGTGAGTGACTGGAAGCCTGAGATTCTTCTTTTATCTGAGAGTCATGTGTCTGAAAGTGTCACAATGAAGGAGATTGGAATAGATGGATACCAACTGGAGCAGTGCGTAACCAACAATAGAAGAACAGGTGGAGTGATGGCCTTTATAAAAAATGGAATAAGCTATACCATGAAGACTGTACAGTGTGTGGACAATTATGTGTGGTTGCTGTCGTTCCGGTTCTCTTTGTCAGGTGCCAAGTATTTGTGTACAGTGTTGTATCACCCCCCACAGAAAGACAATGCAAGGTTTGTGGAATATTTCAAAGAATATCTGGACAATGTCTCCAAATTTAATGGTGTCAACATTATAGTTGGTGACTTCAATTTTGACTTAATAAAAACATGTTTTTATGGCACCAGGCTATTACAAGCTGTTTACTTGAATGGATTTAACCAAATTGTAACCTCACTCACCTCAAAAAGTCAAACACTTATTGATTATGTGATAACTAACAACAAAACTCTTTCACATGAGGTTCATTTAACGCCAAAGATCAGTGACCACTCTATAGTTTCTGTAATGTTGGATAACAATAGTGACTCCAAGAATGAAGTGAGAACCCAAAGATCCTTTCGTTGCTATGATGCTGAAAAATTTCAAAACGCCATCAGTCAAACCCCTTGGAACTATAACATATCAGATGTAAATGTCTTAGCCCACAACTTTGTATATGATGTCAGAAATATCATAGACAATATGTGCCCTAGGATTGAATTGATCGCAAATCGGAATAACAGCCACAAAAAATGGATAACCGAAGAGATCAAGGGAATGATGAGGTCTAGAGACTGTTTATATAAAAGAGCGGTACTACAAAGGACAGAGGAAAGCTGGAACCACTTTAAGCAGATGCGTAATGCCGTCGTTGCTAAAATCAGATTGGAAAAAAATAAATTTTATCAGGATATCATTGATAGCAACAAGACCAATCCCAAAAAATTATGGAAAAATCTGAAAACCCTATTACCAGAAAAAAATCATCAACCGCCAAAACTAATAAAATTTGGAAATATTATTCTACATGATGAGTTAGAAATCGCTAATCACTTCAATGATTTTTTTATTGGAAGTATTGATGAGATACTAGAAAGTATTCCCCGAACTCATAAAGGGACCTCAGGTTTTCTAGATGGAATCCAAATTGAGAGTGAATTTAGGCAGTTCACGGAAATATCAATGGATGAGATGAAGCAACACCTGAGGAGCCTCAAAAATGTGGGTGGTGGCGATACTGGAATATCCAAGCAGGTTCTTTGTGATGCATGTTCTGTGATTGGTGATAGATTATTGGACGTAATCAACACATCCCTATCAAGAGGAATTTTCCCGGAAACTTGGGAAGAAGCCATGGTAGCTCCAGTACCCAAAGTGAAAATGCCGAAAACTGAAAATGACTACAGGCCCATCAACACAGTACCTGTACCTGAAAAACTACTGGAGGTATGTGTAAAAACTCAGCTCATGTCATTGATTGATTGATTTTTGATTGATAAATACTTTATTGTCATAAATGAACGTCATTTGTTGACAAAGCACTGTATACTATAGAATAAATTAAAAAATGGTACATAAAATATTAAAATACGGTTAAAATACATTTAAGAATAACATGCATATAAAATTGAACAATATAACGAAGACAAGTTTAGTATGAATAAAATCTAAAAAGTATCACAAAAATATTCTGATAAATTATAATAAGCCTTCACATACAATAACCTGCATAGAAGTGTCCTAAATCTTTTAACTGTTGTGCTACGAGTTATTCCTGAAGGCAGAGAATTGAAAATTCTACGTCCATCATAAATAATGGATTTTTTAATAAGGGATGATGACGGTCTGACCAGAAGGAGATTGCTTCCCTGACGAGTCGAATGATCATGAGAAGGACGAGGCAATCTACTCTGCACTTTGAAAATTATAGTTGCTACCTCCAAAATGAAAATGGACGTCAGGGTCAATATTTTATACCTCGTAAACAGGGGTTTGCACGATTCGCGAGGAGGCACACCATACAAGGAACTAACCGCCCGCTTCTGCAGGACAAACAAGGAATTCAATAAGCATTGACTAGCATTTCCCCAAAATGCAATTCCGTAGCGTAAGTGTGACTCCACCAAAGAGTGATACACACTTCTCGCCACTCCAGAGCCCAGCTCTCCCGCAGCAACACCAACAGCATAGCACCCAGATGCCACACGCCCACAGACCCTGGCAATATGCTGATCAAATTTTAAATCTCTGTCGACCATTACACCCAAGAACCTGGAACAGCTACTCTGAGCCAATGGACAAGAGTCAATAAGAGCCGCATCAACGGATCCCTTGAAGGAAATGAGGTGTGTTTTATCTACATTAAGAGTTAAAAGATTGGCATTGAACCAGTTTTTGATTAGAACCATGTCAGCTGTTATAACCTCCTCTCATTGAGCAGCATCTTTATGGCGCCAAACAATAGACGTATCATCAGCGAAGAGGGTGATAGTACCCCGGATTGGCAACCGCGGCAAATCATTTACATATAACAAAAATAAAAGTGGACCAAGAACAGAGCCCTGTGGGACTCCCCATCTCGTAATGGATAAATCAGATGTAGCTTGACCAACCACAACTCGCTGAAATCTCTCAGACAAAAAACTCCCGAACCAATCATTGGAAATACCCCTAAAGCCATACACATGTAATTTTTGTAAAAGAATCTGGTGATTAACACAATCAAAAGCTTTAGACAAGTCACAAAATACAGTTGCCACCTTCTCACCATCATTAATACCCAAGTAAACCGTCTCCAGTAAGTTGTAAATAGCATCAGTAGTTCCCGAAGCGGATTGATATGCATACTGATTTGGGTGTAAAATACTATTAGTTTTGAGAAAGGTCAGCATTCTTCTCTTCACAAGCTTCTCAATAAGTTTAGACAGGACTGACAGAAGTGAAATAGGCCGGAAATTATTGGGATCATCAAGGGCACCACCCTTGTGAATTGGAATAACCTTTGCTATCTTCAAACAAGAGGGAAACAGGCCAGAATTCCATGAATAGTTTATTGCCTCCGCCAAAGCAGAAACTGCGCTCCCAGGAAGCGACAACAAGATCCTTGCAGACAGTTCATCTTCACCAGAAGATCCACCATTGCCAATCTCAAGGAGACAATCCCGAATTTCAAGTTCGTCAGTTGGGATAAAAAAGAAGGTTCCAACTGCGTTGTGATGTTCCAAGTATATCAGAGGATCAGTATTTGCAAGTATACTCCTGGTTAAGGACTCAGCAATCGAACAATAAAAGTCATTCAAACAAGAAGGAGACACGGAAGGTACAGTAGATGCCCTGCTTTTCCCTCTAATCTCGTTAACTATGGACCAGCTCTCTCTTTGGAGATTACGGGAGTTGCTGAATCGTTCACTATAGTATTTCTCCTTTGCAATTCTTACCAGATGCCTATAATTTAAACGGTAACGGCGGAAATATGCATGGAAAGCGGGATTGGTAGTGAATCTTTTCATACTATGAAGACACCTCAAGTTTCTGGAAGACGTCCGCAGACCTTTAGTGATCCACAATTTTTTCTTTTTTGAATTAATCTTCTGGACCGGAAAGGCTTTACAGAAACAATGTCTGAGTAGGCAATGAAAAGAATTCAAGGGATGCAACGACGAAGTCACAGGAGAGGAGACATCATCGAACACTCTAAAAATCTCGAACCAATCAACGGAAGAACAAAGTTCACCAAATTTTTTATAGTTAGTGGTGCTAAAGAGGCGTCCCATCCTGCATTTTTGTCTGATGGGAAATTTGTTTAGGTACATACCTGCAGTTATCAATTCATGGTCCGAAATACCGGATGGTTCAACAAGACATTCGATCATCACGCCCAAGTTAGAGCAACAATAGTCAATAAGAGAAGCAGATCTTCCAGTAATTCTGGTGGGTAGATTAACATGCATTGTAATATCATATGATTGCAGTAACATTGATAATGCCAACCTAGAGTGGGAAGTCGAATCCAGAAAGTCAATGTTGAAATCTCCCACAATCATGATTCTTTCATTCCTTGGCAACCTTGAAAACAAACTCTCCAACCTGTCGACAAATTGAGAAGCGTCTGACGAAGGACTCCGATAAACACAAACAATACAAAGATTATAGTTACCCGATCTCACAACCGACAACTCAAAAGTAAATTCTTCATTCAAATCGTTGAACGTGTCAATCGCAGAGAACTGAAGTTTCTCAACAATGTCCTCCCTCACCATAATCAAGGAACCCCCATGCCTAGCAACAGATCTGCAGAATGAGGAGAGAGGCACGTATTTGGGAACGTAAAAGACTTCAACGGGCCTCAGCCAATGCTCCGTCAGTCCAACTAGGGCAGGAAACTGATACGATTCCAAAAGCAAAAATAGATCATTAGTTTTGTTTCTTAGTGATTGAATGTTCAAATACAAAATGCTGAAAAAATATTCATTCTCATTAACCACCCTCGCAAAACCCAAGATATCTTCATTAGACTGCCGAGCTTGTTCGACCCCGAAAAAACTTAATCTGCTTAGAATTATTGCTAGCCGTATTCGCATCTGGCCCCCCTTCCAAGCAGGAAGAGAGACTCTGATCCGGAACTTGAAGAACAACACCCTTGGAACCAGAGGTCAAGTTCTGAGAAACATCGATAACCTCCACCGAACCCAAAGTATCACTATCCGATTCGCACGTAGAAACCCTCACGACTAAGTCAGAATCAACACTCGCTTCCAGACCCACATCATCCGTTACTGGCTCAAACTGTGATAAGAATCAGATTATTGTGTCCAACCACGTCATTCGTGCGAGTCTGTAATTGTAAATGTTTGTGATGAATTCTTGAGGGCCATTGATAGTAATAACTGCATATTAACTGTATTCTTGGATTTCAAAAGGGCCTTCGAAACTGTGGACAGGACTATTTTATTAGATAAGTTAGAGCGTATGGGCATCAAAGGAACTGTTCTACGATGGTTCCGATCCTATTTAACCAACAGGTCGCAGAGAGTTAAATTCAAAGACAGTGTGTCATCTGAAATTATTGTTCAATATGGGGTACTCCAGGGAACAGTGCTCGGGCCAATACTATTTCTACTATATATAAAAGATTTTTTTAAAAGTATTAAGAATTGTGATATAGTATTATTCGTGGATGATACAATGCTTTATGTGGTAGGAAAAGACATTAATGAAATGCAGCGAACCATGAACTGTGCGCTGGAGGACTTATTTGAATGGCTGTGTATGAATAGGTTAAGTCTCAACACTAATAAGTCTAAGTTCTGTTTGTTTGGCGATGTTGGATGATGTGAATATGAATAATCTAGATGTGAAAATTGGCAATGAAAAACTTCTACATGTGAATGAAATCAAATACCTTGGTGTGATTCTAGATTGTAATATGAAATTTTCGAGTCACGTAGACTATATAACTAGGAAGTTTTCCCAAAAAGTGGGCTTCATAAGTAGAGTAGGCAGGGAATTGACTTTGTTCACTAAACTTAGTCTTTACAATGCACTTGCTGCTCCAACTATACTATTTAATGTGCCACAATATAAGACTGATTTTATCCAAAAAATTCAAAACAAAGCGATGAGGGTGATACTTAGATGTGATAGATATACACGAATTGAAGATATTTTAAATATTTTAAATATGTTATCTGTCCAACAAAAAATTTTATACAATGTTTGTGTTTTTATATTTAAGATTAGAAAGAAGTTATTGCCCAAATATTTATGTGATAAAGTTCAGTTCTTTAAGGATATTCATAATTATAGTACTAGGAATTGTGATGATTTTGCACTGGTGAGGAACTAACCAGTTATTTCAATCAATTTTGTATGGAGGATTACTTGAATTCAATCGACTTCCGAAAGACGTCAAGTACTGTGTAAATATAAATCAATTTAAGAGTATGTTAAGACTTCATGTTGTCAATATTTAATAGGATAAGGAAACCATCATTATGCACGGTCATTTTTAATTATTATTTTATAATTTTCTTATTTTGTATGTCTTCTTTATTTATTGTTGAATACTTTTATCGTTTACCCAATTTGTCAATTGAATGTTGTGAAGCCATGTTGCTTAATAAACGACTATTATTATTATTATTATTAGTTCAGTTGGTGGTTTCAGATTTCCGTAACTATCAAAATATAACACTTTATTTTGTTTTTTTATGTACGCAGTCCAATGAGATCCATGATTTTTTTCACTATCTAGATTCAAAACACCACACTCATTCACTTTACATTTTTTAGGGAGATTATCACGCATAAAAACACCTCTAAAATGTGGAATTTTTAAAATGTTTACATATTTTAGTATATCAATATTTGAAAGAGCTCTCTGTGGAAATATTATTTGACTTTTTTTTTAAAGATTTTCTTCTGATAGCACCTCCTTTATATTAGTCTAAGATCCGGTATTAGAAATATCTACCCTCATCAGTTATTTGATTATGATAAAGATTATATCTTAGATAATTTGTTCATCGATAAATCGCGCATGGGTTGCCTAGCAAAATCACGGGCCTTCACTGTTGAATAATATTTACTTGGATTGATTTTTTTTGATCAACTTCCCTCATTTGTTATTTATGAGAATCGATCATTGGTCAAAAGAAAATTGCACAAGGAATTGGAAAAATATAGGTTGCCTACTCTCCTTTGGGTACAACTATAAGGTTGCCAGGTACAAACAGGTGGACAGGCGTTGAAAATATACCCTCATCTGTTATTCGATTGATTTTTTTTTTGTAGAAAGCTTATTTAATTCCCTATCGAACAGTATAAGGTTGCCTGATCAAAAGTGTGTCCCATCCATGGTTGCCTAATGTCAAAGTTTAATTTTTGATTACTTCAAATAACTCTTGAAATATTATTATTATTGTTATTTGGTTGAGATTTGGTATGTAAGGGTGGTTGGACACGCAAAATTCAAATCTTGCCTTGGTCTGGTTCTTACTAGTAGGGGGCGCCACTTATACACCTTTTCACTCTTTCAAATAGTCATAACTTTTTGGTACACACCCGTATATTCTTTTCAATTTGGAAAAGTTTTTTCTCCGTCCTTTTTACACAAAAAAGGTACACTGTGTAGAAGTGGTTGGGAGTAACCTTTTTCAAGATATTTACACTTAAAGTAAAGCATGCAATGTGGTCTTCAATGGCAAATTTTGAAAATAAACATGAGGGGCTTTGAAAACGGCGCGGCGTTATCATAATAATTTTGACAGTTTAATTCAATGTTCAATGTTTCTTGATAAAAAAAATCTAATTTTAATTTTTTTTTAACTTCTTTTATCATTTTTGTGTTATTTTTTTATTTTTTTCATTTTTTCTTGTTTTTTTTTTAAAATAAGAAATATTGAATATTGAGTCACTTCTCAAAATTACCATGACAACGGCGTTTTCAAAGCCACCTATTAGTACGTATGGGGATCTCGAAAACCGTAATAGATACAATAAATTCATTCAAATGAGGACAAAGTTGCGTATTTTGATGCTCAACAAAATGCCGTTTTTGAAAGCCAAGAAATTCCGACTACGTCTGAAATAATCCAAAAGACAAACAAAATTTTTCAAAATCCTTTTCATTTTTTTTTGACCATTCTCTTCTTCTCATGCAGATCATGGAGTAACTGCAAACCCACTATTCCTTTTAATTTTAACTAATTGCCTTTGAGGTGTCAAAAATCAAATCCAAAAAATCCAGGACCGTATTTAAAAAAACAATGTTGATGATAGCTGCTCATAGACGAAACGTTGGTTCAATTTAATAACGCTATCTTGTAAAGAGCAAAAATTGGCAATGAAAAAGTTCAATTTATTTGAAAAAATCTTTTCAAATGAGGTCACAAGAAAATGAGAACGATTTTGAAAAATTTCGGTTTTTTTGGATATTTCGGACGTAGTCGGAATATCCTGACTTTCAAAACGGCATTTTGTTGAGCATCAAAATACGCAACTTTGTCCTCATTTGAATGAATTTGTATCTATTACGGTTTTCGAGATCCCCATACTTAGCCTCGAATTTGTAGCACCCTGTATATTTCTAATACCGTATCTCGAACCGATAGGTGGCTTTGCAAACGCCGTTGTCATGGTCATTCTGAGAAGTGACTCAATATTCAATGTTTCTTATTACAAAAAAATCAAGTAAAAATGGAAAAAATAAAAAAATAATAAAATGATATAAAAAGTTGAAAATGTAAAAAATATAAAATTAGATTGATTTTTTTTAACAGGAAACATTGAATAATAGATCAAACTTTCAAAATTACCATGATAACGCCGTTTTCATGTTTATTTTCAAAATTTGCCATTGAAAACCACATTGCATGCTTTACTTTAAGTGTAAATATCTTGAAAAAGGTTACTCCCAGCCACTTCCACAAAGTATACCTTTTTTGTGTAAAAAGGATGGAGAAAACACTTTTTCATTTTAAAAAGAATGTACGGGTGTGTACCAAAAGTTATGACTATTTGAATGAATGAAAAGGTGTATCGGTGGCGTCCCCTACTAGTAAGAACCATACCAAGGCAAGATTTGAATTTTGCGTGTCCAACCACCCTTATATACCAAATCTCAACCAAAAAACTTCATTATTTCAAAAGTTATTTGAAGAAATCAAAAATTTAATTTCAACTTTGACATTAGGCAACCACGGATGGGACACACTTTTGATCAGGCAACCTTATACTGTTCGATAGGGAATTAAATAAGCTTTCTTCAAAAAAAAAATCAATCGAATAACAGATGAGGGTATATTTTCAACGCCTGTCCACCTGTTTGTACCTGGCAACCTTAAAGTTGTACCCAAAGGAAAGTAGGCAACCTATATTTTTCCAATTCTTTGTGCAATTTTTTTTCGACCAATCATCGATTTTTATCAATAACAAATGAGGGCAGTTGATCAAAAAAAATCAATCCAAGTGGATATTATTCAACAGTGAAGGCCCGTGATTTCGCTAGGCAACCCATGCGCGATTTATCGATGAACAAATTATCTAACATATAATCTCTATCATAATTAAATAACAGATGAGGGTGGATATTTCTAATACCGGATCTCGTACTATATGGTTTAATGTAAAGACCACCCCCCTTGGAAAGATTTTCCATTTCTTTATTGTGTCGATGTACTTCCTCAAGTTGCTCCTTTGATACTTTTATATCATTAACGGCCTTAGCTATTCCAGCTGCACCACCGTCTAAAGCTCCAAGTGCACCCAAGATTTGAAGTAGTGATGGAAGAAAACCACCAATCTTTTCAGGAGGTTTTATTACTCGTCTTTTCATATTTTTCTTAGTTTTCTTGATACCCATTCCAAGTTTTCGTTTACCCTTCATGATTCCTGTTACTGCAAGAGCTGCCAATTTTTCTCCCAACGATGAGTCTTTAGCTTTAACTCTCTTCCAAGCTTTATTTGCTAAAACTTCATCTGCTTCGTGTCGTTGAGGTAGATTGTCAGTTTTCGCATAATATGCTATATCATGTTCTTTACACGCTGCATCTAATAGATTGATACCAGAATCCCCCTATTCAATCTTTCTTTTAAATTTGTACCAGGACCGCAAAATTGATAACCTGGGATATGAAGCTCAACAGGTAGTCTATTGATAAAACTGTTTATCAAATCTCGACTCGACCTGTCTTGGTGAAGTGTTTAGATGAAATATGCTTTCGTGAAGCATGTACAATCATTTTATACCTGTTAAAGATACCTGTTTTCTTTAAATACTCTGGTGAATTCATCTAAAGAAAAAACTATTTTTTTAAAAAATTTATTTAACTTTCTAAACCCCAACTCATCTTCCTTAAAAATAGAATTTAGTTAACTATCTTGTTTCCTTTTTAAATTATTCTCTCTTATTATATATTTTTCTCTTAACTCTAAAACATTTAAAACCTCCTTGCATCTATTTAATTCAAATTCTAATCTACTAACTTGACTTCTAACTTTATACTTATTTTTTTTAATATCTCTTAAAACTATTGTCTCTTCCTGTGTTTGCTCTTCCAGAGCAAACACCTGTCCCGGCTCAAAATCTTCGACGAGTTCATCAGGGTTGAGGCATTCCGAATCTTCTTGGAGAGGGTTGGGCTGGGGGTTGGAACATTCGGATTTGTCTTGGAGAGGTTCTGTTGAATAGGTTGATCATGAAGACTTCTCCTTGATCATTGAGATGCTGCTTACCTTTCAAAGGTGACGTATAGGGTGAAACATCTTCGTACATTATTGGTGATTTTAACAAATCTTCCAATAACGTACTAACATCGTCTTCTTGGATTTGATCACTCATGATTATCGAAGGTTGATTGTAACTGAAGAGACGTAAGGCCGTAAGCGTATAAATACTGAATTTGCTACATCTGAAACGTGATAATGGAGGGGGGGAGGTACACAGGAAAGTGGTTGACAAGAAACAATAAAACGTTTGCTTATTAACATTTGATATTATTCTGATTCTATTCTTGAGTTGATGAAGATATAGAGATTTAACCATGTTTAAATGTAATAGTTGTGATAAGAGTTTTCAACATAAAACAAATCTGAATAGACATCAAAAAGAGTCTATCAGTTGTCAACCATCTAGTTCAGGACTACAGATGAAAATCTCAGGGAAAAGAAAAAGTGAAAATCTGGTGAAGTGTTTGTTTCCTGAAAAAAAGTGCAAAAGTGACAAAAATCTAATAAAATTCATAAGTTAACTTTGAAAAGATGTAGTGATTGTGATGTTTGGTTTCCAAAAAATCAAATCAGTGGACATTTGCGATCAAATATTCACAAAGGTGAGGTGGTGAAGGAAAAAATGGATGATGTGAAAATTATCCAGTCGGCATTCAAAAACCGAATCATAACATACATGCTGCTTCCATCTAAAGACTTTATAATTTTGGATAATTATTTTGAGGAAATCGAGCCAAAGTTTGTTAATTTGATTAATGATGAAATAACAAAACATCGTTCACTCAAAATAAATTTGGAATTGTTTGGAAAATTGGTTTTACCAACAAGTGAAAATGAAGAAACCAAATCATTCAACACACAAAACAAAAATATACATTTATCAAACAATTTAAATAAAGTGTTTAAAGAGTTTTGTGAGACTTTGAAAGAAAAAATTTCAACATTTGCTGAAAATGGGGTCAGGTTGGGCGTTGATAAAAATTATGTATTTGGAAGTAAATGTGGATAAGTTGAATTTTACTCGAGCAATATTAAACAAAAAAGCAATTATCAACGTGCTAAACAGTGATGAATTTTGTTTTGGATGGAGTATTATTAGTTCGATAATGCCAGTAGATAAACATGTTGATAGACCCTCTTGATTGAAGATTTTTCGGGTCTTGTTAAGATTAGGCATCCACACATTAATGAATTTTTTCAATTTTTGAGCATAGTTTTGGGTTTATAGAACAATTTCAACTAAAAAAAATGCAGGATGAACAGCTTTTAACAAAAAAAAATAATCCCATAACAAATTAAAATTTTATCAGGATTCAGTGAGAAAAACTCTTTTAAATGACAGCTTTGTCACATTGTTACAATCCATACAAGCTACATATTATAGAACAAACAGGCAATGTTGCCAAACTTACCCAAACTTCTTAAAAACAATGAATGCAATAGTTTTTGTCTGTATATTTTAATATACTATGACAAACATAATAAAACAGTGAAAAAACAACCATATGGGCAGGGGCGTTACTTTTTAAACGATATTCAAGAGAACAACCACCGGCTACGCTGGGCATGAGCGTACCTTTTTACACGGGCAGGAGCAGCCATATGGACAGGAGCGTTACTTTTTAAACGATATGTAAGAGACCATCCAGCAGCTAGGCTGGGCAGGAGCGTTACTTTTTAAACGATATTTAAGAGAACATCCACCGGCTACGCTGTGCAGGAGCGTACCTTTTAACTTGGGCAGGAGCAGCCCTATGGGCAGGAGCGTTACTTTTCAAACGATATTTAAGAGAACATCCACCGGCTACGCTGGGCAGGAGCGTACCTTTTTACTTGGGCAGGAGCAGCCATATGAGCAGGAGCGTTACTTTTTAAACGATATTAAGAGAACATCCACCGGCTACGCTGGGCATGAGCGTACCTTTTTACACGGGCAGGAGCAGCCATATGGACAGGAGCGTTACTTTTTAAACGATATTTAAGAGAACATCCAGCAGCTAGGCTGGGCAGGAGCGTTACTTTTTAAACGATATTCAAGAGAACATCCACCGGCTACGCTGTGCAGGAGCGTACCTTTTAACTTGGGCAGGAGCGTTACTTTTCAAACGATATTTAAGAGAACATCCAGCAGCTAGGCTGGGCAGGAGCGATAATTTTTAAACGATATTTAAGAGAACATCCACCGGCTACACTGGGCAGGAGCGTACCTTTTTACTTGGGCAGGAGCGTTACTTTTTAAACGATATTTGGACATCTGAATATACACCCCATTAATGAAGTTTCCCATCTCTGGAGTGTACATTGCCGACGACACCGAACTACGGGACATCTCAATTTCCGACGTACCAAACCACAGTCCTGCAAACATCCGAGCAAAACTTCATCCACTACAGACAAGAAGATCATCAGATGTAAAACATTTCCCACAGCATCCATTTTGAACCGACCACTAAAACTGAATGATTTCTACAAAAACACAACAAAATGTCAGCAAATGAAACCCGCGAATTTACAACATCAAACGGATGCGTCGCTATGTGCAGAGAAAAAATCACAATCTAATGCGCACACTTCCCTTGGTAGCTTTCGCGATTCTCAAGCCGACCGTCAATAAAATGGCGCCAAAACGAAAAAGCAAAATAAATGAAAAAGGAAAACTCGGCAACACCGCGGGTATTTTTCACTCTCTGTCGTTATTTAGTGAGTAGTGTCTTGACAATGTTGACAGTTATTGATAATATCGAATTCGCCGCGATGTTCTGTGAATCAAATTTTTAAAATTTAATTTAGTTGTCCTGCTTAACTATATGTTTTAACTTCTTTAGTGGTTACGTGAGGAACTGTAGTACATGAGAACAACAGAAATAGTCCATTTCAATGACCCACAACTGGAACAAATCGAGATTTTTGGAAAATGTTCGTATGAAACAATGTGCCTAAAATAGTGTTTTTTTCTACAATAAAGTGATTCATCAATCATCCAGCATTTTATCTCTTTAGAATACCTAGTTAAACGAAGGATAATTTTCCAAATTCGCTTTTGAAAAGTAAAAAATACGTGGATGCCTAATGTTTACAAGAACCGATTTTTCCAATGAAATCTTACCTTAGATGATCATGTTTCCAAACGCCTTCATCGTAGTTCTCTGGAATGCTGAGAATTAAGTCAATATAAGCTGGATCTTTTCTTATCAGTTGCTGTAAATATTGCTGTACCGCCAAGGTACTGTCCATTTCTTCGAAAGGTTCATCTGGCCAACGGCAGAAATCCTATGAAATGATGAATTCGTACTTACAAGCAATCTTCTCTTTTTGCTAGTGTTTATTTAATTGATCATGTCAAGTTCGAAAAAAAATTTGTATTGAGGACTTTATTATGACGTGTTTTTTATGGGTAAGATATAGAAGGGTATGAAAATTATTAAAATTACGAGTTCTCAATCACCTTTGCCTTTTTTCCTGGCCGATTTCTCCTTTTTTCAATCGAAGCACCGTCAGCCATCTTCATTTTTTATTACAGATACAGATTGCAGAATGTTTGAGTTTGATGTTTGCAGTGTTGTCAAGTAAATACAGTTGATTATCGCCGGAACTATCAAGAAAATCGCCACGAAAACTCCCTTCTTTGCATTATTTGGACAAAAAAACTTCCCTTAAACTTCCCTTACAAAATTATTAATGGTTATGAAAATGAACTCAAAATTGAGTTGACATTTAATAGACTAAATTAATCAGAAGTGAATAATCATTTCATTGAAACCCAAAATTTCTGTAAAAAAAAATTCATTTTCAAAATATTTAAATAAACCAAGTATTAAAAATTACAAAAATAAATTATCAGAACTATCAACAACACAAAATATTGAATGCTTTGTCTTACTGTGATCAACAAAATAACAAACAGCAATCAGTTTGACCTTCCAAAAAACAGTTAACCAGCATCAATAAACGACCTTCATTTATGTCCATTTCATAGATGCTTCACATTCAATTTTATCTCGAAGTGCAACTGTCAAATTTCCGCTTGGCAAACAGGAATCATATGCTACCATCCACATTGAATTTGGCGTAGGCATGCATGACTTTGAACGCAAATTCAATGTAGATGGTGACATACGGAAGCGGAAATTTGAAAGTTTTACTCCGAAATAAACCTTACATAATTCTTAATGTGAACTCGTGACTCGAGTGTGTGACTCAGACAATTATGACAGATATCTCACGTCATTTGAGCTAAACGACAAACGTTTTGAACGGTTTGATTGCCTTACGTCTCAACAAAATCGGCCAGATTTCTCAGAGAGACTAAAAAAATCGCCCATATCCCCGCCCACCGCAATCTTGCTGATTTTCATCGCAAAATGTGTTTCTTTATCGCCCATTTTGCGAAAAATCGCCCAACTTGACAACACTGGATGTTTGATAGTTTGATGTTTTAATGCAGACTGATCGAATGACGTCTGTGACACCGTGACTGTTAAATCAAACGACAGATGTCAATGACGCTTGATGTTGCCAGGTTGTGTTGTGATACCACAGCTGCTTTTTTATTATTCAATTGAGTAGGAATATAAAGCACATAATTATATACCTAAAAAGGTATATGTACATACCTAATACCTATCTGTTTGCAAATTTGATCTCAAATCTGCTCGTAGCGATACAAGATATTTACGAATATTTATGTTATGGGAGCATGCGCAATTTATTTCTTTTTTAAGGAATTCACATTTCTCACCAGAAGTTTTCTTTTTATTTTTGTTGAAAGTATTAATTGGATTGTCGCGTTTTTCCCTTCATCCGCATAAAATGGTTATTGGATAATGTTTTGTTGGCAAAAACTCATCAAGAATATTAATTTGCTGATACAGCAACCAGCAACTAGGTATATTACAAGGTTTCTAGTTTCTATATAAGAGGTTGCCTCACTTTTACGGTCATGACGTCATTTGTGTCTACTGTAGCGCCACTGCGGCCATTTCTCGAACTATTCCATCATAAAATCAAGAATGTCATTCATCAATATCATAAACTCACTATTTATTTCCAGGTGGACGAGAGATTTTTTGCTGTCGATGGTTTTTCTTTTGTGAAATCATCCATTTACGTTTTGAAAACTGTTTATAAGTGTCTTATCCTTGGATTTGTCTATCAAATATAGTGTTTTAAAGGTAGGTGGTAGGTGTGTCTAGAAATGATCATAATAGAGTTTTTACATGTGTTCAACTGTTTATTCTATTCTACCTAAATTTAGCTTTCATTATATTTCAATAGTAGATTTCTCAGTATATTTAGGCAGGACTAATATAAAATAATAGTTAAAAAGTTGTGGAAATCTGAGGGTAGATGTTTTGAATATACATATAGAAAATACTCACATTTGGAACAGTATTTTCGCTTCTGTGTTCCTTGACCAATAATATACAATAATAATGTCCCAAAAGATAATTTTACACCTCTATTAATATTTTATTTCGATTTAAATGATAAAATTAGCAAGAAATTCAACGTTTTATCAATCATTGATCGAATGACAGTAATGACACATGACACGACATGATGCAGTCCGATTCAATTGCATGACAGGAATGACAATCAAATGTCAGAACGCGGACTGTTTTAGACCGCTATCCACAAATGACGTCATATTTCCCCCCTTCCGTCTTTACCACAGGAGATGATAGAAATCGGAATGAACCGTTACTACTGCGCTTGTGCATGGAAACCGACGGGAATAGAGAGACGTTTTCTTTTGGATATGAATGAAGACGTATTCTTCTGGATATAAATGTATAGATTGTTGTTACAGTCCTACACCTAAATATTTTGGCGGGAAAAGATTTCTTGCTTCTCATTGTTTTATTTATAATTCACGGGTTCACTTGATTTGAGTTTGATAACTGTCTATTTTCATACCAGAATGAGGTGTGTGATCTGTGGAAAGTTATTCAAATTCAAAAGTTCTCTAAAAAGAAATTGGCAAAATATCAACAAGGACCAGCAATGCAGCACAAACTTTAATATTCGTATGAAAGAAGAATGTGGCGATTCTTTTAGATTTAATTCCGAGTTTGTTGAGGATTTACCAACACAACAACGTTACTTTCACATCGCACTTTCTCATCTTACTTTTCCAGAGCTATATTCTGTCTCTGTCTTTTGATCAGAAGGTATAAGTATATTCAACTTTTTCCGACGCATTTTGAAATGTTTTGCAAGAATTAATTGTATGTTCTTGGATGACTCAGGAATTCAGGATCATTATGTGTATCACAAAATTGAAGAAATAATCGAAATATACATTAATATACTGGGGGTTGCATTCAAAAAAGTGCAACTTTGATGTTCCACGACTAAATCACCTACCCTGCATGTATCGTTGCATTTTCACTATAACTTATAGGCATGTATAGAAACCTCAAAGCTGTTGTATTAAACTTTGTTGGTACCTCTTAAATTTCACCCATTCGACCGTTTCCATCCATATCCGCGACCCCCTGTATTATTCAATATCAAGAAAAAGCTTATTTTTCTAATTTAAAAAATATACGGTTTGATATAAGTATTTATTTCTGATGAGCCCTTTAGGATCGCGAAGTTCCTATTATACTGAGATTTCAAAAGTAGATACATAATGCATGACATATAATATATACTATTATTTTCTATACACTGCCTTGAAAAAAACAACCAACACTTTTAAATGTATCAAAATATTAATTTCTATGTGCATTATCAAAGCTAAGTATTTCCTGAACGGCTGATCAGAATATACATTGAGCAAAAATGAAAGGAGTAATTCCTGAAAACATTCTTAGAAAAAAAGTTCCAAAAAACATAGGTCCGAAAAAGCATCGTCTTTTTTCTTTCAAAAATTGATGTTATCTTCCCGCCCTCAACTCAACTGGACACAATATTTTTATCTAGTATAGGGTCAAAACTAGCCCCTCTTATAACTTACATAACAACGCTGCCAAATTTTAAACAATTCGGTCAAAATTCAACTGAATTATTTAAAAAAAAATGAATTAACAAAAACTTTGTCACCCTGTATCATAGAAACGTTGCGTTTTAGGACCTATGTTTATTGAGATTTTTTTTCTTGGAATGACCTCTCAGCCATCATATCATTTTTGCCCAATGATTTTTAAACACCCTGTATGTAGGTATTATGAATGATAGTGTATTTCTGAAATCTGGAATATAAGCTCTTAGCGATTCTGTATGAATAATGATTATGTATGCCATAATTGGACAACTCATTATCTATCCACCACATTATAAAAATTAATCGTTGGAAGTTTCAGCTTCTATATGTAGTACTAGATTGTTGAATTCTATCAGTAAATCTAGAGTGTTGAGAGAAATGTTTTATGAGCTGAATGTGCAGTAAACCATGTAAGAGATGAATCTGTAGGTCAATAATATACCAATTCAACAATCAAATTTTCTTCGTTTAGTTTAGTTAAGTTAAAGCTGGGTTTATACAACATTTTACATAGTCGTAATCATAATCATAGTCATAAGCACAGTCTTAATCATAATCATAATCATAACGCATAAGAAGGTGGCATAGTATAAAAAACAACAAGTAGCGACAGCTCCATATACCTATTATAGGTGGTCAAATTTCGTTCTGTCTCAATGACAGAAATTCGCCTCATTTATACACTGCTGGCATTATGAAATGTAAAATTCTTTTCTAAATCAAGACTTTGAAACTTCGCAATCTTTAGACATACTGCATAGGACCTCGTCGAATTGCATAATTTGAACAACTAATATTCATTTTCTCCAGGGGCTGTGATCAATAATTCTAATCAGGAGTAAGGATTACACATTTCCATTGGAGAGTCGTATCATACTGTTGTATTGCTCATCTGAAGATCTATTCATCAAGTTTTAATGAAGCCAACATTTAGGATTGGGTATTTTTTATTTTCCAACTTTTACATTGAAACAATTCAAGAGAATATACAGTGGGGACCCAGATCGACGCATGGATAGGTGAAAAAGACAACAAAAAAATGGATTGACATTTCATCTTCTGGGGTTCAGACCTGCTTTGATAGAAATTATTTTGTGTCATAATTTTAGTTTTGAAAAATCGAGTTTATCTTGGGAATCAACTTAAAAACTATTTTTCTCACCAGTAAAGTGCTTTTTCTGTACTTAAGAGATTGAAGAAAGTGATTCAGAATGAAAAACTGAGTGAGAATGCGAGATTTCCAAACCCTCCGCTTACTTTAATATTTTGAATTTTTCCAGTCCACGTTTCCAGAATTAATAGCATGGAAATAGATTTGATCTTAATATTTTAAACGTTAAAAAGTAGGCGGCGGGTTTTGAAATTTCGCATTCTTACTCAATTTTTTAATCTGATTAATATAACATTTTGTCGTATCTCCTATAAAAAAAAGCACTTTACGAGAAAAATAGCTTCTAGGTTAATTTCCAAAAAATTCTTGATGATTCGAAACCAAAATCATGACACAAACTGTTCCTATCTAAGGAGGGATGAACCCCATGAAATTAAAATTCAATTCATTTTTTTTTTACTTTTCCCTTATACAGGCGTTGATCCGGGGACACATTGTATGTATACTATATACAATATTATATATTTTTAAATAACTAACCATAGTATAAAAAACAACATGAACTAACTTTGACATGTTTTAGCATATTATATTGGACGACACAGCAAAGATGAGAATATCTAAAAATAAAGAATTTATTAATGAAAAATATAAAAATGGTACCTAACACCAGAAATGCAAGTTAAATCATGTTTAAATTTAAACATGCATTATGTTCTTGATTTTTTGTTTCGGTTTCTTCTGTTCTTTTCTTTTCATTGCCATTTCGATGCTCATTTCTCTATTTCTAAATTTCAAGGTAAAGAAAATTTTACATCTTACAAATAATTTCAGAAGAAACGGTCTGGGGAAGTTTTTGCAAGGATGGAACATCTCCAGTGGAGTGATGAGGCGAAGAAGACTATGAGATACCTCTTTTCCAGTAAACACTTTTTTGAATTCTGTATCAAAGATATTATCCAGAGAATAAATAAAATGGACGAATGTTTCTGGAGGTGACAATAGTCCACCAAAAATTCCTTTTGAATGATCATATGCTTTGAAAAAGGTTGGTTTCGTTCAATGAGGAGCACTGTCTTGCAAATCCTTCGCAGTCCTCACATGTATGAACTTCAAGACATCTTTTGAGCAAGTATCCACAAACATAAAAAAACGCATTTTGTGTGAGCAAATTTTCACTGCGATAATCAAAGACGGAAATTGAAATTGCTGCTTGAGATTGTTTTGATAACTCCTCATTGATGGATTCTGTCGTCTGTAAGGACTTCAAAGACTCTAAGTTCAACAAAATCTGGTCTAAATCATCTCTGCAGTTCATGTGATTAGACTGGAAGTAGTTTTGAATGAAAAGTTTCTTGAAAGTCCTTTGAAACTGAATGGGTGTAGGATCAACACAGTTGCCTCCTTGCTGCCTCACACTTCCAAAATAATGTTCAAGGCAATCAGTATTAAGACGGGGTCGAGTTCCCAAATATTTGTAACCATGCTCTTCTAGTTTGGGCCATAATTTCAATAGACTGTTGATTGTGATTATCCAACACTTTATAAACCTCATTTTGGTGGTAATATCCTTTCCATTTATATCCAGAACTTTCAACTTTTTCAGAAACATTAATGTTTCACTAAGAAACTGTCTCTGGTAATCAGACCCATCAAATGAATTTTTGAATTTGAATGAGTTTCCTAATGAATTCGAGTTCAATATATCGAACAGATTATTAAATCGTTCAATTATTTCAATTGTTCCAAATGCTGCATTTGGAAGTAAGCTCACGCTCATATGCGTATTCATACCACAAGCAACAGAATGACTCAGGACTTGGGTGGCATATTTTACTTTCATTTTTTCAAAGATTGTCGGGAAAATATGAGATTGGGTGAGTTTTGCGGCACATCTATAAAACTGCTTCTTGTCGTTATAATAAAAAGTTTCTATAAATGACCATGACGTTGTTTTGTCTTCAAAACAAAAAATATGTTTTTCCAAATTATTCCTAGTTGCTTTAATCAAGTGGCATGGGTCAAATATATAAGTCAACTTTCTTCCACTGGCTAAATCAAATTCGGAATTTTCGGTTGAGATTCCCATGTTTGTAGCCAATTGTAGAAAATTGGATCCCATATCACTTGCAATTCCCTCTACTTCAACACCGATACTCTCCAACTGTATTATGCATCTCTCCAGTACCAGTCGAAGTTCCTTGGCTTTGAATTGGGTGGACAGGAAAAAAAATGCAATTGGCTGCTTCCAAGATGAGTAAAGTCCTCTAGCCATTATCACCAAGACATTTTTGCACAATTCTGGGCCTCGTTTCTCATGACCAATATCTTCA
Source organism: Orchestes rusci (assembly GCA_958502075.1). Classification (NCBI taxonomy): domain Eukaryota; kingdom Metazoa; phylum Arthropoda; class Insecta; order Coleoptera; family Curculionidae; genus Orchestes; species Orchestes rusci. Next base: position 23,136,996 of record OY293309.1, read on the forward strand.
AATCCAATTATCTGATCATTCTTCAGATCAAAGAAAAGACTGGATTTGAGTGCCATTTCATCAATGCAGATAATGCAGTGTCTGTCCATATCTGTCATGGTCATTATTTTGATTTCCAGAGCCTTGAAAACGGATAAATTCTCCAACCCCGGTTGGAATGCCAGTCTTGACGTTGTTCTTTCAAGTGTTCTCTTATTAGGAAGTGTAAACATTTTGCTCAGAAATCTGTATGCTTTTGGACTCAAGAAGTACAAAGTCAAAGCAAATTGTTTCAGCTTCATAGAAAACCTTCTAGCTATAGGATTCTTTTTCTTATTCAGAATGTGGGACTTCAGTATTTCTGCCAACTGACTGCTCAAAAGTCTGTCACATATTTTGTTAAAATCTGCGATCATGGTCTTGTCGTCTAATTTTTCTACCCTGTTTTCTTTGTCAAAATATTTTTGGGTTCTTTTGAGTTCAAGTCTCAATTTCTGCTTACGTGGAGAATTGGAGGACAGACTTTTGTGGGTTTGCGTGGAAATCGTCGAGGAGAACAGGGGAAGTTGATCGGTCTGTGGAGTGCTTGGTCCTGGAATAATCATCAAGTTAGAAACGTTTTTGATTAAGAATTAGTCAACTCTCAATAATTCAATAATCTAATAATGAGGTATTTGGAATAGTTTCAATGCATTAAAATAGAGATTGATACTCTTGATCTCTTGTTACCTACCTAAAGGAATCGTTGTGGTCTTTGAAAATGTATCATCTGGTAACTTCCTTGGAAGTGAACACGAGAATTTGGTTGGTACAGCATCGGTTACGAGTCGTTTGATGGAAGTTGCTGTTTTCGAAAAATATTTTTCTTCAAAATGAAGCTCACATAACCTTAATGATGTGATTTTTCTCTGAAGTATGTCTTTCCTATTGCAAGCTTCTGTCCAAAGCTTTGCCCTGAAATCATTTTTTCATTAAAGAACAATAATGCCACGCCAATAATAATGAAGCCCACTGTCACCACCGATAGTATAATAATTTTATTATATTTTATAATACATAGGTATATTTGTATATAATTTAATAGTGAAGTATTATTTATTTTAACCTAAGCATGGCAGATTTGAAGAAAAAATTACCTAGTACATTTTCAAAATATTCATATCGCACCTTCGGTAAAACAAGGGCATAATTCCGCATTAAAACAAATCGAGATGTGCCCTTGTGTTACCGAAGGTGCAATATTATTAATTTAATCTCATCATGTCGTTATTTTCAAAAGAGCATTTATCCTCTGAGATGAAAAAAGTATTCTCAAGAGCGACTGCATCATTCAAGATGCGAGTCACTGTATAATTTGAATATTATCATTATAATTATAATCTATAAGTAATATAATATTATAATTACCCACCTTCAAATATCTTTGGGAAAATGGAACAAAGCATTTCCATCTCCACGTACTGTTGAGCATGCACGGTACACACACGATTCAGAAGACTTTCCTGGCATTTCGATAAGAAATATCTCACGAGTATCTATCAAAAATTGAAGCAGGTCTTTCAATTAATTCGCAGTTCACAAAAAATGCTAATGTTTGACAAACGCTTTTGTCATTATTGACGTACCTTAATTCACCTAATTTCTATGCAGTATGTCTAAAGATTTATGCGAAGTTTCAAAATCTTGATTAAGAAAACAATTCTACATCTCATAATATCATCAGTGTATAAATGAGGCGAATTTCTGTCATTGAGACAGAACCTAAATTGACCAGCAGACCCGTGAGCTGTCGCTACTTGTTGTTTTTTATACTATGAAGGTGGTTTATACAACATCACAGTCAAAGCATAAAAATTGAAGTCATTTTCACTACTGGCATTTGTCTTTCAAAACTGGCAATACATCTGTGGTATGTTGACATTGATTTGTTTTTCTAACCTTCATAGTTTTGGCGCAAATTCTGCGGTTTTGGTGTAAAATTGTCTGAAATTACCGAGTATTGATAAATATGAAGATCGTTCGCAAGGAAAAAGTGAAAATAATAGGCTTGGCCTATTTATTTTTAAGTTTTGCCCAGATTACTGGAAATTTTTCCACTGCTTCAATGAAGAATCCTTCTCCTTCAGCGAAACTCCGCATGATTCCACAATCCACAACCACAATACATAAATGAGATTCAATGTTACAAGAGTCACTACAATGATTCCAAATTCGCCACAAAATCAACTCAAAAATAGTGAAAATTGAAATACACAGACAAACGCTTGTCAACAACACCATATTTACTTTCCACAAGTTCCAGGTTCCCACTCACGTTCCACTCCACAAATCGATAAACAAATGACTGTCGAACATTATTACGCCTGCGCAGTTCCATTCTCGTCATAATTTTAGTCTTAAAAGATGAAAATTACCAACTCTCAAGGTCAGTAGTTATGCTTATGATTATGATTACGACTGTGACATGTTGTATAAACGGCTACATAAGAAGACCTGCTTTCAACTTTTGTGATTATGACTATGATTATGATTATGACTATGTAAATGTTGTATAAACCCAGCATTTTAGTTTACTCAAATTCCTGCAACAATTATGTACAACAATTATTACAATATTATAAGGCACCTAACACTCACGGTTGCTCTTTAGTTACTTCTCTCAATTTTGAATGGCGCATTAAATAATATAATTTGTCTTTCTTGATAGATTTTCACTTTTTGACAGACGTTTTTAAAATTACCTGCGACTGGTTTTAAAATTATAGGTATCATTTCCTTGGAGGTATGTGAAGTATTTAAATAATTAAAGTACCTTATTGAAATGAGGGTCAAAATATCCTAATATGTAACATGACTGAGAATACTGACATGACAATAAAAATATAAACTATATGCTAAATAAACTAATTGTCTTTGATCTCCACAAGTGTCATCAAGCATTTGAAGTTATATTTATATAACAAAATGCTCTTTTACCTGACAATAATAGTCAGCTAGGATTCGACTCTAAATAATAATAATTTTCGTTCAAATATACCTACAATTCCAACTTATCAACAACTAGTAAATACTAGATTTATTACAAGATATAGGTTAATAATACGCAAAAAAACGCGTTGCATTCAGTTCCAATCACTTCTGATACCTATATTTTGAAACTAGATTATTTTATCCTTAATGACACAGGACATCGCTTCAATTACGCGCGTAAAAGCGTTTAAAATTTGAATCACGACAAACGTCGCTAACCTGACGCATGCGTATATGAGGCATTGAACTCGATACTACCGTACACCGTACCATCGAGTTCAATGATATAAGATCGGTTCATTCCGGTTTCTATCATCTCCTTCCTCTTTACCACATGCGAAGTGAGGCAACCTCTTGTATTATATCGATCACTTGAGGCACATAGATGCAAAAGCAGATATTTCCACTTTTCACATTTTTGCGGTAAATGAAGGAATATTTTCAGTTTGATAGTTACGCATCGATTAAAAGCATAACCAACATCCAAAAGAGGATATTTGACTTAATAAACTAAACCTTGATTAATGTGCCCGAAGTTCAAAACAATTTAGGTTTAAACTAACCCAAACAATGGAACATGCAAATTGCAAATGCAGATAATATCCAGAAATGTAAAAAATAAAATATTATTATGTATCATATTATTAGCACGACCAGGGGATGATAGTGTGGTTGAGCTTCTCTTATTTTTTTGAGTTGAAATTAAGTATTTCTTCTTCGCTTGAATGGACTTTTAGGTAGGTACACCAAGTGTAGCGTTATACCTACCCATTGATTTTATAGTCAAAGGTTATACCCAAATCTTAGAAATTACGCTAGTCTATAGTAGCATACTATTGGTGGACTAGCAAAATTTAAAATAAAATATTCCGTATTCTAACTTTCAAAACAAGAAAACATCAGCCACAATCATATTCCAACCTCCTAATCTAGCAAATCCATAGGAAAATTAAAAATTGTGGAAATGACATTTTTTGCAATTTTCTCTGCTCCTTTCACGTATACATAATCAACATCGTTCGTTACATTTTTCACAATTTCACTAAACCTATGTAATCGGGTGAATCCTTCATTCCACGAAATACAGTGAAGATTTTTCTTAACCAATTTGCTTGTTTATATAGCTCTGGAGACAAATATTCTATAGCAAAAGGAGATCTAAATACATTATGACATATATTATTTTATCTCCATCATATGCAGCCAATTCTTTAGGAATAAATTTGTTATCTTCAATCATAAATCCTTGGACATCTGAAGTGAGCAACTTCATATTTTCATTTGTAATTTTTTTTTCATCATCTGTTTTTTTTACTATAATATTGAATTTGTTTTTTTTAATTTTTGCTAAATAATTAGACAAGCGAAGCTTCAACTCTAAATTCATTATGAATATAGTTTCAAGAAGTAGTAATTACTTTTTATATTACTTTGAAGACCTGCGCATTACATCTGCTTGACTATTTTGGTTAAAGGATTATAACTGAATATTTTATCATGTAAAATGAGACAATAGACCGAAGTGTCTTTCTTTGTGTTGATGTTAGTTTCAAATTCCACTCTTATAACAACAGTTCCCATTTGAAGTGTTTCTTTTTGATGAGAACAATCAATGTGTGCGATAGGACACCTTTTTTTAAATTCTAGTGGGTTGAAAATTGGTTCATTTTACATATTATAATATGAATTTTTGAAGTTTGCAAACATTTCATAAAGAGCAGAAAATTTGTTATCTTTGAAATTCAAGTATAGATCGTGATATGAATATCTTTCTGAATTTAAAAATACTCTTTTATTTGTTAAATCAACATCATCAAATTGACTCATATCTTTTGTAACCAATCCTTTTCTATTCTCTTGGAAACCCATTGTCGAGGTGCTTCAAGTTTGCTACTCGTTTTCACAGGCCATATGTATGACGAGATGTTTCAGGTAGTGAGGAGTATTCTACAACTTCCCAACTACGAAATCCAATTAACAAATCTTTATTAGATTCAAGAATTCTAGTCAAATCTAGTTGTTGTGATATATCTACTTGAATATGTGGTATTTTCCAATAAATCTTTTCAAACGTAACTTTTGGATTTTCCACTTCGGAAACAGGGGCAGTAACATCATCAATAAACTGAACAGCATCTATATCATAACTTGCTCTGATCAGAACTAATTCTTGCTTCATATTCAAAATCATTTTTTTATAGTCTTCAAAAAATCCCATTAACATTTTTAGGGGTATGGATACATTAAATTTTCCATTATCATCCAACAAAATTCTATCCTTTTCATCTCTCCTTGGAAACCAACCAGCATTTTCAAGTTTTAAACTTTCATTTGTATTATATGAAAGGTATCCTTTTAATTTTGAAGATATTCCTACATTTCTGACGGGATCTATAGTAACTCCATTAAGTTCATAACGAATTTCTCGAAACAAAAGAGCTAATCCATCGTTGACAAATCGTAATCTCTTTGAATATGTTCCTTTTTCAGTAGTTAATTGTCCTTCAATATAAAGTTGACTCTCTGAAGGAAGAGTGTAGACATCAAGTTCTTGTATGGGAATACGAATTTCATCATTGTATTAAAATTTTGAAGAAACGAATGGTTGATAGGAATGAAGCTCAGAGCTAATGATTGAATTGTCTACATATAGTTTTTCGTCAACACTAAGAACATTCATCATTTTAATATTTTCAATCCAAGAGATAAAAGAAATTGACGATTTTTCAATGTTAACTTGTTAGAATCTCGTTTTGAACTGGTTTTTTTCAGTGATTTTTTCTCTTTATAAGGTGATGATTTGGGGTGGTAATTGTATCTGATAACCATCTTTTTTAATATTTCAAATGTGACCGAACTGTTATTGTTTCGTTACGAAAATTTATTAAATCTCCGTCTTGATCCACTATTTTAACAGTGATATTGTTGATTGTTTTGACGCTAATGGGGAAATGGTGACTCCACTATTTTATACCCAGGAGGAACGGTAGGAGAAAATTGATGGATTATATGAACAGGTTGACCATTACTATATGATCCTACACAAATTTTGCAATCAATGCATATTGCATTCACTTTACGAATAGGTATTCACAACTTCATTTGATTCCGTTGATATTTTTGATGAAATTTTTTGTTTCTTAAAACCCAATAGTTTACCAATTGAATCTTCTGATGTAAAATCAACTTCTTTTGAGCAATAAAGATGACATTTTAAAGTATTAGGATTAGCTTTCAATATAAATTCAACTGATTCCCCAAAAATCTCATTAATCACACTATTTATACAGGGCTTTTCACTTAAAACTCCCCACGTCAATATCTCGGAAACGAATAGGAATATTTGATTTCTGTAAAAAGTAGTCAATGTATGGGGTCGAGTAGTTATTTTTCACAGTTAAAAAAATTCGACGCCTACCAAGACTAAAGCGTCGCGACGCATCGAAAATATCAATCGATTGCAGGAACTTTGAAATTACGCGCATGCTGAAGTACATGTTATTTATAAACTTTTTTGTTATTCAGTCGAACTCATTTATTCCACTCAGTTTTGAGATATACAGTGTGTCCAAGATAACGATGTCTATCATGGGGATCTTGAAAACCGTGCGAGATACAAGGTCGGTTAAATGGAGGCAAAGTTGCGTATTTTGATGCTTAACAAAATGCCGTTTTAAAAGCCAAGAAATTCCGACTAAGTCCGAAATTATCCGAAAAAAAACGAAATTTTTCAAAATTGTTTTCATTTTTTTCTGACCACATTTGAAGAGATATTTTGAAATGGATGGAACTTCTTCATTGCCACTTTTTGCCCTTTACAAGATAGCGTTATTGAATTGAAGAACCGACGTTTCGTCTATGAGCAGCCATCATCAACTTTGTTTTTTTAAATACGGTCCTGGATTTTTTATGACGGATTTTGAGGGCCTCTTATGTTCCTAAACCAACAATGTATCGCAATTATTCAAAAAAATTATGTTGGTGGATTTTTCCATAAGAACTCATGTGTTAGAGAGAGACAAAAAATACATTTTTAATAGGATCAAAAACAAACAACTTTTTTTTAATAAGTGCGATACATCGTTGTTTTAGGAACATAAGAGGCTCTCAAAATCCGTGATAAAAAATCCAGGACCGTATTTGAAAAAACAAAGTTGATGATGGCTGCTCATAGACGAAACGTCGGTTCTTCAATTTGATAACGCTATCTTGTAAAGGGCAAAAAGTGGCAATGAAAAAGTTCCATTCATTTCAAAATATCTCTTCAAATGTGGTCAGAAAAAAATGAAAACAATTTTGAAAAATTTCGGTTTTTTTCGGATAATTTCGGACTTAGTCGGAATTTCTTGGCTTTTAAAACGGCATTTTGTTAAGCATCAAAATACGCAACTTTGCCTCCATTTAACCGACCTTGTATCTCTCACGGTTTTCAAGATCCCCATGATAGACATCGTTATCTTGTACACACTGTATATCTCAAAACTGAGTAGAATAAATGAGTTCGACTGAATAACAAAAAAGTTTATAAATAACATGTACTTTAGCATGCGCGTAATTTCAAAGTCCCTGCAATCGATTGATATTTTCGATGCGTCGCGACGCATTACTCTTGGTAGGCGTCGAATTTTTTTAACTGTGAAAAATAACTATTCGACCCCATACATTGACTACTTTTTACAGAAATCAAATATTCCTATTCGTTTCCGAGATATTGACGTGGGGAGTTTTAAGTGAAAAGCCCTGTATATTTTTCAATATCTTCAAAATCATAAGTTCCTTCCGGAAATGTTATTACTTTATCTGCTACATATAGTTTATTGTTGCCTGCTTGTATGTTTGGTATACTCATAAACGTTTCAAAATCTGCTAACCCCAAACAATATTCTCTATCATCATCTAAAAATATAGGTGGATTGAATTCTGCTGATAATACAGAAGTATTTCCTGATATGGAATAGTTGTAGTCATGACTTTCTTAACTTAACTAGCAATTTTTTCTTATATCATATTATTATATAGAAATTTTAATGTTAATTGCCCACAAATAACTGTATCAAATTTTTGAAAAGCTTTATAGGAATACCATATTTCAACTTTGCCACAAGAATTTAAATATTTGATTAGTTCAGTTGGTGGTTTCAGATTTCCGTAACTATCAAAATATAACACTTTATTTTGTTTTTTAATGTACGCAGTCCAATGAGATCCATGATTTTTTTCACTATCTAGATTCAAAACACCACACTCATTCACTTTACATGTTTTAGGGAGATTATCACGCATAAAAACACCTCTAAAATGTGGAATTTTTAAAATATTTACATATTTTAGTATATCAATATTTGAAAGAGCTCTCTGTGGAACTATTATTTGACTTTTTTTTTTAAAGATTTTCTTCTGATAGCACCTCCTTTATATGGTTTAATGTAAAGACCACCCCCCTTGGAAAGATTTTCCATTTCTTTATTGTGTCGATGTAATTCCTCAAGTTGCTCCTTTGATACTTTTATATCATTAACGGCCTTAGCTATTCCAGCTGCACCACCGTCTAAAGCTCCAAGTGCACCCAAGATTTGAAGTAGTGATGGAAGAAAACCACCAATCTTTTCAGGAGGTTTTATTACTCGTCTTTTCATATTTTTCTTAGTTTTCTTGATACCCATTCCAAGTTTTCGTTTACCCTTCATGATTCCTGTTACTGCAAGAGCTGCCAATTTTTCTCCCAACGATGAGTCTTTAGCTTTAACTCTCTTCCAAGCTTTATTTGCTAAAACTTCATCTGCTTCGTGTCGTTGAGGTAGATTGTCAGTTTTCGCATAATATGCTATATCATGTTCTTTACACGCTGCATCTAATAGATTGATACCAGAATCCCCCTATTCAATCTTTCTTTTAAATTTGTACCAGGACCGCAAAATTGATAACCTGGGATATGAAGCTCAACAGGTAGTCTATTGATAAAACTGTTTATCAAATCTCGACTCGACCTGTCTTGGTGAAGTGTTTAGATGAAATATGCTTTCGTGAAGCATGTACAATCATTTTATACCTGTTAAAGATACCTGTTTTCTTTAAATACTCTGGTGAATTCATCTAAAGAAAAAACTATTTTTTTAAAAAATTTATTTAACTTTCTAAACCCCAACTCATCTTCCTTAAAAATAGAATTTAGTTAACTATCTTGTTTCCTTTTTAAATTATTCTCTCTTATTATATATTTTTCTCTTAACTCTAAAACATTTAAAACCTCCTTGCATCTATTTAATTCAAATTCTAATCTACTAACTTGACTTCTAACTTTATACTTATTTTTTTTAATTTCTCTTAAAACTATTGTCTCTTCCTGTGTTTGCTCTTCCAGAGCAAACACCTGTCCCGGCTCAAAATCTTCGACGAGTTCATCAGGGTTGAGGCATTCCGAATCTTCTTGGAGAGGGTTGGGCTGGGGGTTGGAACATTCGGATTTGTCTTGGAGAGGTTCTGTTGAATAGGTTGATCATGAAGACTTCTCCTTGATCATTGAGATGCTGCTTACCTTTCAAAGGTGACGTGTAGGGTGAAACATCTTCGTACATTATTGGTGATTTTAACAAATCTTCCAATAACGTACTAACATCGTCTTCTTGGATTTGATCACTCATGATTATCGAAGGTTGATTGTAACTGAAGAGACGTAAGGCCGTAAGCGTATAAATACTGAATTTGCTACATCTGAAACGTGATAATGGAGGGGGGGAGGTACACAGGAAAGTGGTTGACAAGAAACAATAAAACGTTTGCTTATTAACATTTGATATTATTCTGATTCTATTCTTCAGTTGATGAAGTTATAGAGATTTAACCATGTTTAAATGTAATAGTTGTGATAAAAGTTTTCAACATAAAACAAATCTGAATAGACATCAAAAAGAGTCTATCAGTTGTCAACCATCTAGTTCAGGACTACAGATGAAAATCTCAGGGAAAAGAAAAAGTGAAAATCTGGTGAAGTGTTTGTTTCCTGAAAAAAAGTGCAAAAGTGACAAAAATCTAATAAAATTCATAAGTTAACTTTGAAAAGATGTAGTGATTGTGATGTTTGGTTTCCAAAAAATCAAATCAGTGGACATTTGCGATCAAATATTCACAAAGGTGAGGTGGTGAAGGAAAAAATGGATGATGTGAAAATTATCCAGTCGGCATTCAATAACCGAATCATAACATACATGCTGCTTCCATCTAAAGACTTTATAATTTTGGATAATTATTTTGAGGAAATCGAGCCAAAGTTTGTTAATTTGATTAATGATGAAATAACAAAACATCGTTCACTCAAAATAAATTTGGAATTGTTTGGAAAATTGGTTTTACCAACAAGTGAAAATGAAGAAACCAAATCATTCAACACACAAAACAAAAATATACATTTATCAAACAATTTAAATAAAGTGTTTAAAGAGTTTTGTGAGACTTTGAAAGAAAAAAATTTCAACATTTGCTGAAAATGGGGTCAGGTTGGGCGTTGATAAAAATTATGTATTTGGAAGTAAATGTGGATAAGTTGAATTTTACTCGAGCAATATTAAACAAAAAAGCAATTATCAACGTGCAAAACAGTGATGAATTTTGTTTTGGATGGAGTATTATTAGTTCGATAATGCCAGTAGATAAACATGTTGATAGACCCTCTTGATTGAAGATTTTTCGGGTCTTGTTAAGATTAGGCATCCACACATTAATGAATTTTTTCAATTTTTGAGCATAGTTTTGGGTTTATAGAACAATTTCAACTAAAAAAATGCAGGATGAACAGCTTTTAACAAAAAAAAATAATCCCATAACAAATTAAAATTTTATCAGGATTCAGTGAGAAAAACTCTTTTAAATGACAGCTTTGTCACATTGTTACAATCCATACAAGCTACATATTATAGAACAAACAGGCAATGTTGCCAAACTTACCCAAACTTCTTAAAAACAATGAATGCAATAGTTTTTGTCTGTATTATTTTAATATACTATGACAAACATAATAAAACAGTGAAAAAACAACCATATGGGCAGGGGCGTTACTTTTTAAACGATATTCAAGAGAACAACCACCGGCTACGCTGGGCATGAGCGTACCTTTTTACACGGGCAGGAGCAGCCATATGGACATGAGCGTTACTTTTTAAACGATATGTAAGAGAACATCCAGCAGCTGGGCTGGGCAGGAGCGTTACTTTTTAAACGATATTTAAGAGAACATCCACCGGCTACGCTGTGCAGGAGCGTACCTTTTAACTTGGGCAGGAGCAGCCCTATGGGCAGGAGCGTTACTTTTCAAACGATATTTAAGAGAACATCCAGCAGCTAGGCTGGGCAGGAGCGTTACTTTTTAAACGATATTTAAGAGAACATCCACCGGCTACGCTGGGCAGGAGCGTACCTTTTTACTTGGGCAGGAGCAGCCATATGAGCAGGAGCGTTACTTTTTAAACGATATTAAGAGAACATCCACCGGCTACGCTGGGTAGGAGCGTACCTTTTTACACGGACAGGAGCAGCCATATGGACAGGAGCGTTACTTTTTAAACGATATTTAAGAGAACATCCAGCAGCTAGGCTGGGCAGGCAGGAGCGTTACTTTTTAAACGATATTTAAGAGAACATCCACCGGCTACGCTGTGCAGGAGCGTACCTTTTAACTTGGGCAGGAGCAGCCCTATGGGCAGGAGCGTTACTTTTCAAAAGATATTCAAGAGAACATCCAGCAGCTAGGCTGGGCAGGAGCGTTACTTTTTAAACGATATTTAAGAGAACATCCACCGGCTACGCTGTGCAGGAGCGTACCTTTTAACTTGGGCAGGAGCAGCCCTATGGGCAGGAGCGTTACTTTTCAAACGATATTCAAGAGAACATCCACCGGCTACGCTGGGCAGGAGCGTACCTTTTAACTTGGGCAGGAGCAGCCATATGAGCAGGAGCGTTACTTTTTAAACGATATTAAGAGAACATCCACCGGCTACGCTGGGCATGAGCGTACCTTTTTACACGGGCAGGAGCAGCCATATGGACAGGAGCGTTACTTTTTAAACGATATTTAAGAGAACATCCAGCAGCTAGGCCGGGCAGGAGCGTTACTTTTTAAACGATATTCAAGAGAACATCCACCGGCTACGCTGTGCAGGAGCGTACCTTTTAACTTGGGCAGGAGCGTTACTTTTCAAACGATATTTAAGAGAACATCCAGCAGCTAGGCTGGGCAGAAGCGTTACTTTTTAAACGATATTTAAGAGAACATCCACCGGCTACACTGGGCAGGAGCGTACCTTTTTACTTGGGCAGGAGCGTTACTTTTTAAACGATATTTGGACATCTGAATATACACCCCATTAATGAAGTTTCCCATCTCTGGAGTGTACATTGCCGACGACACCGAACTACGGGACATCTCAATCTCCGACGTACCAAACCACAGTCCTGCAAACATCCGAGCAAAACTTCATCCACTACAGACAAGAAGGTCATCAGATGTAAAACATTTCCCACAGCATCCATTTTGAACCGACCACTAAAACTGAATGATTTCTACAAAAACACAACAAAATGTCAGCAAATGAAACCCGCGAATTTACAACATCAAACGGATGCGTCGCTATGTGCATAGAAAAAATCACAATCTAATGCGCACACTCCCCTTGGTAGCTTTCGCGATTCTCAAGCCGACCGTCAATAAAATGGCGCCAAAACGAAAAAGCAAAACAAATGAAAAAGGAAAACTCGGCAACACCGCGCGTATTTTTCACTCTCTGTCGTTATTTAGTGAGTAGTGTCTTGACAATGTTGACAGTTATTGATAATATCGAATTCGCCGCGATGTTCTGTGGATCAAATTTTTAAAATTTAGTTTTCCTGCTTAACTATATGTTTTAACTTCTTTAGTGGTTACGTGAGGAACTGTAGTACATGAGAACAACAGAAATAGTCCATTTCAATGACCCACAACTGGAACAAATCGAGATTTTTGGAAAATGTTCGTATGAAACAATGTGCCTAAAATAGTGTTTTTTTCTACAATAAAGTGATTCATCAATCATCCAGCATTTTATCTCTTTAGAATACCTAGTTAAACGAAGGATAATTTTCCAAATTCGCTTTTGAAAAGTAAAAAATACGTGGATGCCTAATGTTTACAAGAACCGATTTTTCCAATGAAATCTTACCTTAGATGATCATGTTTCCAAACGCCTTCATCGTAGTTCTCTGGAATGCTGAGAATTAAGTCAATATAAGCTGGATCTTTTCTTATCAGTTGCTGTAAATATTGCTGTACCGCCAAGGTACTGTCCATTTCTTCGAAAGGTTCATCTGGCCAACGGCAGAAATCCTATGAAATGATGAATTCGTACTTACAAGCAATCTTCTCTTTTTGCTAGTGTTTATTTAATTGATCATGTCAAGTTCGAAAAAAATTTTGTATTGAGGACTTTATTATGACGTGTTTTTTATGGGTAAGATATAGAAGGGTATGAAAATTATTAAAATTACGAGTTCTCAATCACCTTTGCCTTTTTTCCTGGCCGATTTCTCCTTTTTTCAATCGAAGCACCGTCAGCCATCTTCATTTTTTATTACAGATACAGATTGCAGAATGTTTGAGTTTGATGTTTGCAGTGTTGTCAAGTAAATACAGTTGATTATCGCCGGAACTATCAAGAAAATCGCCACGAAAACTCCCTTCTTTGCATTATTTGGACAAAAAAACTTCCCTTAAACTTCCCTTACAAAATTATTAATGGTTATGAAAATGAACTCAAAATTGAGTTGACATTCAATAGACTAGATTGATCAGAAGTGAATAATCATTTCATTGAAACCCAAAATTTCTGTAAAAAAACGTTCATTTTCAAAATATTTAAATAAACCAAGTATTAAAAATTACAAAAATAAATTATCAGAACTATCAACAACACAAAATATTGAATGCTTTGTTTTACTGTGATCAACAAAATAAAAAACAGCAATCAGTTTGACCTTCCAAAAAACAGTTAACCAGCATCAATAAACGACCTTCATTTATGTCCATTTCATAGATGCTTCACATTCAATTTTATCTCGAAGTGCAACTGTCAAATTTCCGCTTGGCAAACAGGAATCATATGCTACCATCCACATTGAATTTGGCGTAGGCATGCATGACTTTGAACGCAAATTCAATGTAGATGGTGACATACGGAAGCGGAAATTTGAAAGTTTTACTCCGAAATAAACCTTACATAATTCTTAATGTGAACTCGTGACTCGAGTGTGTGACTCAGACAATTATGACAGATATCTCACGTCATTTGAGCTAAACGACAAACGTTTTGAACGGTTTGATTGCCTTACCTCTCAACAAAATCGGCCAGATTTCTCAGAGAGACTAAAAAAATCGCCCATATCCCCGCCAACCGCAATCTTGCTGATTTTCATCGCAAAATGTGTTTCTTTATAGCCCATTTTGCGAAAAATCGCCCAACTTGACAACACTGGATGTTTGATAGTTTGATGTTTTAATGCAGACTGATCGAATGACGTCTGTGACACCGTGACTGTTAAATCAAACGACAGATGTCAATGACGCTTGATGTTGCCAGGTTGTGTTGTGATACCACAGCTGCTTTTTTATTATTCAATTGAGTAGGAATATAAAGCACATAATTATATACCTAAAAAGGTATATGTACATACCTAATACCTATCTGTTTGCAAATTTGATCTCAAATCTGCTCGTAGCGATACAAGATATTTACGAATATTTATGTTATGGGAGCATGCGCAATTTATTTCTTTTTTAAGGAATTCACATTTCTCACCAGAAGTTTTCTTTTTATTTTTGTTGAAAGTATTAATTGGATTGTCGCGTTTTTCCCTTCATCCGCATAAAATGGTTATTGGATAATGTTTTGTTGGCAAAAACTCATCAAAAATATTAATTTGCTGATACAGCAACCAGCAACTAGGTATATTACAAGGTTTCTAGTTTCTATATAAGAGGTTGCCTCACTTTTACGGTCATGACGTCATTTGTGTCTACTGTAGCGCCACTGCGGCCATTTCTCGAACTATTCCATCATAAAATCAAGAATGTCATTCATTAATATCATAAACTCACTATTTATTTACAGGTGGACGAGAGATTTTTTGCTGTCGATGGTTTTTCTTTTGTGAAATCATCCATTTACGTTTTGAAAACTGTTTATAAGTGTCTTATCCTTGGATTTGTCTATCAGATATAGTGTTTTAAAGGTAGGTGGTAGGTGTGTCTAGAAATGATCATAATAGAGTTTGTTTACATGTGTTCAACTGTTTATTCTATTCTACCTAAATTTAGCTTTCATTATATTTCCATAGTAGATTTCTCAGTATATTTAGGCAGGACTAATATAAAATAATAGTTAAAAAGTTGTGGAAATCTGAGGGTAGATGTTTTGAATATACATATAGAAAATACTCACATTTGGAACAGTATTTTCGCTTCTGTGTTCCTTGACCAATAATATACAATAATAATGTCCCAAAAGATAATTTTACACCTCTATTAATATTTTATTTCGATTTAAATGATAAAATTAGCAAGAAATTCAACGTTTTATCAATCATTGATCGAATGACAGTAATGACACATGACACGACATGATGCAGTCCGATTCAATTGCATGACAGGAATGACAATCAAATGTCAGAACGCGGACTGTTTTAGACCGCTATCCACAAATGACGTCATATTTCCCCCCTTCCGTCTTTACCACAGGAGATGATAGAAATCGGAATGAACCGTTACTACTGCGCTTGTGCATGGAAACCGACGGGAATAGAGAGACGTTTTCTTTTGGATATGAATGAAGACGTATTCTTCTGGATATAAATGTATAGATTGTTGTTACAGTCCTACACCTAAATATTTTGGCGGGAAAAGATTTCTTGCTTCTCATTGTTTTATTCATAATTCACGGGTTCACTTGATTTGAGTTTGATAACTGTCTATTTTCATACCAGAATGAGGTGTGAGATCTGTGGAAAGTTATTCAAATTCAAAAGTTCTCTAAAAAGAAATTGGCAAAATATCAACAAGGACCAGCAATGCAGCACAAACTTTAATATTCGTATGAAAGAAGAATGTGGCGATTCTTTTAGATTTAATTCCGAGTTTGTTGAGGATTTACCAACACAACAACGTTACTTTCACATCGCACTTTCTCATCTTACTTTTCCAGAGCTATATTCTGTCTCTGTCTTTTGATCAGAAGGTATAAGTACATTCAACTTTTTCCGACGCATTTTGTTTTGCAAGAATTAATTGTATGTTCTTGGATGACTCAGGAATTCAGGATCATTATGTGTATCACAAAATTGAAGAAATAATCGAAATATACATTAATATACTGGGGGTTGCATTCAAAAAAGTGCAACTTTGATGTTCCACGACTAAATCACCTACCCTGCATGTATCGTTGCATTTTCACTATAACTTATAGGCATGTATAGAAACCTCGAAGCTGTTGTATTAAACTTTGTTGGTACCTCTTAAATTTCACCCATTCGACCGTTTCCATCCATATCCGCGACCCCCTGTATTATTCAATATCAAGAAAAAGCTTATTTTTCTAATTTAAAAAATATACGGTTTGATATACCTAAGTATTTATTTCTGATGAGCCCTTTAGGATCGCGAAGTTCCTATTATACTGAGATTTCAAAAGTAGATACATAATGCATGACATATAATATATACTATTATTTTCTATACACTTCCTTGAAAAAAACAACCAACACTTTTAAATGTATCAAAATATTAATTTCTATGTGCATTATCAAAGCTAAGTATTTCCTGAACGGCTGATCAGAATATACATTGAGCAAAAATGAAAGGAGTAATTCCTGAAAACATTCTTAGAAAAAAAGTTCCAAAAAACATAGGTCCGAAAAAGCATCGTCTTTTTTCTTTCAAAAATTGATGTTATCTTCCCGCCCTCAACTCAACTGAACACAATATTTTTATCTAGTATAGGGTCAAAACTAGCCCCTCTTATAACTTACATAACAACGCTGCCAAATTTTAAACAATTCGGTCAAAATTCAACTGAATTATTTAAAAAAAAATGAATTAACAAAAACTTTGTCACCCTGTATCATAGAAACGTTGCGTTTTAGGACCTATGTTTATTGAGATTTTTTTTCTTGGAATGACCTCTCAGCCATCATATCATTTTTGCCCAATGATTTTTAAACACCCTGTATGTAGGTATTATGAATGATAGTGTATTTCTGAAATCTGGAATATAAGCTCTTAGCGATTCTGTATGAATAATGATTATGTATGCCATAATTGGTTAATTGGACAACTCATTATCTATCCACCACATTATAAAAATTAATCGTTGGAAGTTTCAGCTTCTATATGTAGTACTAGATTGTTGAATTCTATCAGTAAATCTAGAGTGTTGAGAGAAATGTTTTATGAGCTGAATGTGCAGTAAACCATGTAAGAGATGAATCTGTAGGTCAATAATATACCAATTCAACAATCAAATTTTCTTCGTTTAGTTTAGTTAAGTTAAAGCTGGGTTTATACAACATTTTACATAGTCGTAATCATAATCATAGTCATAAGCACAGTCTTAATCATAATCATAATCATAACGCATAAGAAGGTGGTTTATACAACATCACAGTCAAAGCATAAAAATTGAAGTCATTTTCACTACTGGCATTTGTCTTTCAAAACTGGCAATACATCTGTGGTATGTTGACATTGATTTGTTTTTCTAACCTTCATAGTTTTGGCGCAAATTCTGCGGTTTTGGTGTAAAATTGTCTGAAATTACCGAGTTTTGATAAATATGAAGATCGTTCGCAAGGAAAAAGTGAAAATAATAGGCTTGGCCTATTTATTTTTAAGTTTTGCCCAGATTACTGGAAATTTTTCCACTGCTTCAATGAAGAATCCTTCTCCTTCAGCGAAACTCCGCATGATTCCACAATCCACAACCACAATACATAAATGAGATTCAATGTTACAAGAGTCACTACAATGATTCCAAATTCGCCACAAAATCAACTCAAAAATAGTGAAAATTGAAATACACAGACAAACGCTTGTCAACACCATATTTACTTTCCACAAGTTCCAGGTTCCCACTCACGTTCCACTCCACAAATCGATAAACAAATGACTGTCGAACATTATTACGCCTGCGCAGTTCCATTCTCGTCATAATTTTAGTCTTAAAAGATGAAAATTACCAACTCTCAAGGTCAGTAGTTATGCTTATGATTATGATTACGACTGCGACATGTTGTATAAACGGCTACATAAGAAGACCTGCTTTCAACTTTTGTGATTATGACTATGATTATGATTATGACTATGTAAATGTTGTATAAACCCAGCATTTTAGTTTACTCAAATTCCTGCAACAATTATGTACAACAATTATTACAATATTATAAGGCACCTAACACTCACGGTTGCTCTTTAGTTACTTCTCTCAATTTTGAATGGCGCATTAAATAATATAATTTGTCTTTCTTGATAGATTTTCACTTTTTGACAGACGTTTTTAAAATTACCTGCGACTGGTTTTAAAATTATAGGTATCATTTCCTTGGAGGTATGTGAAGTATTTAAATAATTAAAGTACCTTATTGAAATGGGGGTCAAAATATCCTAATATGTAACATGACTGAGAATACTGACATGACAATAAAAATATAAACTATGCTAAATAAACTAATTGTCTTTGATCTCCACAAGTGTCATCAAGCATTTGAAGTTATATTTATATAACAAAATGCTCTTTTACCTGACAATAATAGTCAGCTAGGATTCGACTCTAAATAATAATAATTTTCGTTCAAATATACAATTCCAACTTATCAACAACTAGTAAATACTAGATTTATTACAAGATATAGGTTAATAATACGCAAAAAAACGCGTTGCATTCAGTTCCAATCACTTCTGATACCTATATTTTGAAACTAGATTATTTTATCCTTAATGACACAGGACATCGCTTCAATTACGCGCGTAAAAGCGTTTAAAATTTGAATCACGACAAACGTCGCTAACCTGACGCATGCGTATATGAGGCATTGAACTCGATACTACCGTACACCGTACCATCGAGTTCAATGATATAAGATCGGTTCATTCCGGTTTCTATCATCTCCTTCCTCTTTACCACATGCGAAGTGACTGAAGTGAGGCAACCTCTTGTATTATATCGATCACTTGAGGCACATAGATGCAAAAGCAGATATTTCCACTTTTCACATTTTTGCGGTAAATGAAGGAATATTTTCAGTTTGATAGTTACGCATCGATTAAAAGCATAACCAACATCCAAAAGAGGATATTTGACTTAATAAACTAAACCTTGATTAATGTGCCCGAAGTTCAAAACAATTTAGGTTTAAACTAACCCAAACAATGGAACATGCAAATTGCAAATGCAGATAATATCCAGAAATGTAAAAAATAAAATATTATTATGTATCATATTATTAGCACGACCAGGGGATGATAGTGTGGTTGAGCTTCTCTTATTTTTTTGAGTTGAAATTAAGTATTTCTTCTTCGCTTGAATGGACTTTTAGGTAGGTACACCAAGTGTAGCGTTATACCTACCCATTGATTTTATAGTCAAAGGTTATACCCAAATCTTAGAAATTACGCTAGTCTATAGTAGCATACTATTGGTGGACTAGCAAAATTTAAAATAAAATATTCCGTATTCTAACTTTCAAAACAAGAAAACATCAGCCACAATCATATTCCAACCTCCTAATCTAGCAAATCCATAGGAAAATTAAAAATTGTGGAAATGACATTTTTTGCAATTTTCTCTGCTCCTTTCACGTATACATAATCAACATCGTTCGTTACATTTTTCACAATTTCACTAAACCTATGTAATCGGGTGAATCCTTCATTCCACGAAATACAGTGAAGATTTTTCTTAACCAATTTGCTTGTTTATATAGCTCTGGAGACAAATATTCTATAGCAAAAGGAGATCTAAATACATTATGACATATATTATTTTATCTCCATCATATGCAGCCAATTCTTTAGGAATAAATTTGTTATCTTCAATCATAAATCCTTGGACATCTGAAGTGAGCAACTTCATATTTTCATTTGTAATTTTTTTTTCATCATCTGTTTTTTTTACTATAATATTGAATTTGTTTTTTTTAATTTTTGCTAAATAATTAGACAAGCGAAGCTTCAACTCTAAATTCATTATGAATATAGTTTCAAGAAGTAGTAATTACTTTTTATATTACTTTGAAGACCTGCGCATTACATCTGCTTGACTATTTTGGTTAAAGGATTATAACTGAATATTTTATCATGTAAAATGAGACAATAGACCGAAGTGTCTTTCTTTGTGTTGATGTTAGTTTCAAATTCCACTCTTATAACAACAGTTCCCATTTGAAGTGTTTCTTTTTGATGAGAACAATCAATGTGTGCGATAGGACACCTTTTTTTAAATTCTAGTGGGTTGAAAATTGGTTCATTTTACATAATATAATATGAATTTTTGAAGTTTGCAAACATTTCATAAAGAGCAGAAAATTTGTTATCTTTGAAATTCAAGTATAGATCGTGATATGAATATCTTTCTGAATTTAAAAATATTCTTTTATTTGTTAAATCAACATCATCAAATTGACTCATATCTTTTGTAACCAATCCTTTTCTATTCTCTTGGAAACCCATTGTCGAGGTGCTTCAAGTTTGCTACTCGTTTTCACAGGCCATATGTATGACGAGATGTTTCAGGTAGTGAGGAATATTCTACAACTTCCCAACTACGAAATCCAATTAACAAATCTTTATTAGATTCAAGAATTCTAGTCAAATCTAGTTGTTGTGATATATCTACTTGAATATGTGGTATTTTCCAATAAATCTTTTCAAACGTAACTTTTGGATTTTCCACTTCGGAAACAGGGGCAGTAACATCATCAATAAACTGAACAGCATCTATATCATAACTTGCTCTGATCAGAACTAATTCTTGCTTCATATTCAAAATGATTTTTATATAGTCTTCAAAAAATCGCATTAACATTTTTAGGGGTATGGATACATTAAATTTTCCATTATCATCCAACAAAATTCTATCCTTTTCATCTCTCCTTGGAAACCAACCAGCATTTTCAAGTTTTAAACTTTCATTTGTATTATATGAAAGGTATCCTTTTAGTTTTGAAGATATTCCTACATTTCTGACGGGATCTATAGTAACTCCATTAAGTTCATAACGAATTTCTCGAAACAAAAAACAAAATTATTCAAAAAAATTATGTTGGTGGATTTTTCCATAAGAACTCATGTGTTAGAGAGAGACAAAAAATACATTTTTAATAGGATCAAAAACAAACAACTTTTTTTTAATAAGTGCGATACATCGTTGTTTTAGGAACATAAGAGGCTCTCAAAATCCGTGATAAAAAATCCAGGACCGTATTTGAAAAAACAAAGTTGATGATGGCTGCTCATAGACGAAACGTCGGTTCTTCAATTTGATAACGCTATCTTGTAAAGGGCAAAAAGTGGCAATGAAGAAGTTCCATTCATTTCAAAATATCTCTTCAAATGTGGTCAGAAAAAAATGAAAACAATTTTGAAAAATTTCGGTTTTTTTCGGATAATTTCGGACTTAGTCGGAATTTCTTGGCTTTTGAAACGGCATTTTGTTAAGCATCAAAATACGCAACTTTGCCTCCATTTAACCGACCTTGTATCTCTCACGGTTTTCAAGATCCCCATGATGGACATCGTTATCTTGTACACACTGTATATCTCAAAACTGAGTAGAATAAATGAGTTCGACTGAATAACAAAAAGTTTATAAATAACATGTACTTTAGCATGCGCGTAATTTCAAAGTCCCTGCAATCGATTGATATTTTCGATGCGTCGCGACGCATTACTCTTGGTAGGCGTCGAATTTTTTTAACTGTGAAAAATAACTACTCGACCCCATACATTGACTACTTTTTACAGAAATCAAATATTCCTATTCGTTTCCGAGATATTGACGTGGGGAGTTTTAAGTGAAAAGCCCTGTATATTTTTCAATATCTTCCAAATCATAAGTTCCTTCCGGAAATGTTATTACTTTATCTGCTACATATAGTTTATTGTTGCCTGCTTGTATGTTTGGTATACTCATAAACGTTTCAAAATCTGCTAACCCCAAACAATATTCTCTATCATCATCTAAAAATATAGGTGGATTGAATTCTGCTGATAATACAGAAGTATTTCCTGATATGGAATAGTTGTAGTCATGACTTTCTTAACTTAACTAGCAATTTTTTCTTATATCATATTATTATATAGAAATTTTAATGTTAATTGCCCACAAATAACTGTATCAAATTTTTGAAAAGCTTTATAGGAATACCATATTTCAACTTTGCCACAAGAATTTAAATATTTGATTAGTTCAGTTGGTGGTTTCAGATTTCCGTAACTATCAAAATATAACACTTTATTTTGTTTTTTAATGTACGCAGTCCAATGAGATCCATGATTTTTTTCACTATCTAGATTCAAAACACCACACTCATTCACTTTACATGTTTTAGGGAGATTATCACGCATAAAAACACCTCTAAAATGTGGAATTTTTAAAATATTTACAAATTTTAGTATATCAATATTTGAAAGAGCTCTCTGTGGAAATATTATTTGACTTTTTTTTTTAAAGATTTTCTTCTGATAGCACCTCCTTTATATGGTTTAATGTAAAGACCACCCCCCTTGGAAAGATTTTCCATTTCTTTATTGTGTCGAAGTAATTCCTCAAGTTGCTCCTTTGATACTTTTATATCATTAACGGCCTTAGCTATTCCAGCTGCACCACCGTCTAAAGCTCCAAGTGCACCCAAGATTTGAAGTAGTGATGGAAGAAAACCACCAATCTTTTCAGGAGGTTTTATTACTCGTCTTTTCATCTTTTTCTTAGTTTTCTTGATACCCATTCCAAGTTTTCGTTTACCCTGCATGATTCCTGTTACTGCAAGAGCTGCCAATTTTTCTCCCAACGATGAGTCTTTAGCTTTAACTCTCTTCCAAGCTTTATTTGCTAAAACTTCATCTGCTTCGTGTCGTTGAGGTAGATTGTCAGTTTTCGCATAATATGCTATATCATGTTCTTTACACGCTGCATCTAATAGATTGATACCAGAATCCCCCTATTCAATCTTTCTTTTAAATTTGTACCAGGACCGCAAAATTGATAACCTGGGATATGAAGCTCAACAGGTAGTCTATTGATAAAACTGTTTATCAAATCTCGACTCGACCTGTCTTGGTGAAGTGTTTAGATGAAATATGCTTTCGTGAAGCATGTACAATCATTTTATACCTGTTAAAGATACCTGTTTTCTTTAAATACTCTGGTGAATTCATCTAAAGAAAAAACTATTTTTTTAAAAAATTTATTTAACTTTCTAAACCCCAACTCATCTTCCTTCAAAATAGAATTTAGTAAACTATCTTGTTTCCTTTTTAAATTATTCTCTCTTATTATATATTTTTCTCTTAACTCTAAAACATTTAAAACCTCCTTGCATCTATTTAATTCAAATTCTAATCTACTAACTTGACTTCTAACTTTATACTTATTTTTTTTAATTTCTCTTAAAACTATTGTCTCTTCCTGTGTTTGCTCTTCCAGAGCAAACACCTGTCCCGGCTCAAAATCTTCGACGAGTTCATCAGGGTTGAGGCATTCCGAATCTTCTTGGAGAGGGTTGGGCTGGGGGTTGGAACATTCGGATTTGTCTTGGAGAGGTTCTGTTGAATAGGTTGATCATGAAGACTTCTCCTTGACCATTGAGATGCTGCTTACCTTTCAAAGGTGACGTGTAGGGTGAAACATCTTCGTACATTATTGGTGATTTTAACAAATCTTCCAATAACGTACTAACATCGTCTTCTTGGATTTGATCACTCATGATTATCGAAGGTTGATTGTAACTGAAGAGACGTAAGGCCGTAAGCGTATAAATACTGAATTTGCTACATCTGAAACGTGATAATGGGGGGGGGGAGGTACACAGGAAAGTGGTTGACAAGAAACAATAAAACGTTTGCTTATTAACATTTGATATTATTCTGATTCTATTCTTCAGTTGATGAAGTTATAGAGATTTAACCATGTTTAAATGTAATAGTTGTGATAAAAGTTTTCAACATAAAACAAATCTGAATAGACATCAAAAAGAGTCTATCAGTTGTCAACCATCTAGTTCAGGACTACAGATGAAAATCTCAGGGAAAAGAAAAATTGAAAATCTGGTGAAGTGTTTGATTCCTGAAAAAAAGTGCAAAAGTGACAAAAATCTAATAAAATTCATAAGTTAACTTTGAAAAGATGTAGTGATTGTGATGTTTGGTTTCCAAAAAATCAAATCAGTGGACATTTGCGATCAAATATTCACAAAGGTGAGGTGGTGAAGGAAAAAATGGATGATGTGAAAATTATCCAGTCGGCATTCAAAAACCGAATCATAACATACATGCAGCTTCCATCTAAAGACTTTATAATTTTGGATAATTATTTTGAGGAAATCGAGCCAAAGTTTGTTAATTTGATTAATGATGAAATAACAAAACATCGTTCACTCAAAATATATTTGGAATTGTTTGGAAAATTGGTTTTACCAACAAGTGAAAATGAAGAAACCAAATCATTCAACACACAAAACAAAAATATACATTTATCAAACAATTTAAATAAAGTGTTTAAAGAGTTTTGTGAGACTTTGAAAGAAAAAATTTCAACATTTGCTGAAAATGGGGTCAGGTTGGGCGTTGATAAAAATTATGTATTTGGAAGTAAATGTGGATAAGTTGAATTTTACTCGAGCAATATTAAACAAAAAAGCAATTATCAACGTGTATAACAGTGATGAATTTTGTTTTGGATGGAGTATTATTAGTTCGATAATGCCAGTAGATAAACATGTTGATAGACCCTCTTGATTGAAGATTTTTCGGGTCTTTTAAAGATTAGGCATCCACACATTAATGAATTTTTTCAATTTTTGAGCATAGTTTTGGGTTTATAGAACAATTTCAACTAAAAAAAATGCAGGATGAACAGCTTTTAACAAAAAAAAATAATCCCATAACAAATTAAAATTTTATCAGGATTCAGTGAGAAAAACTCTTTTAAATGACAGCTTTGTCACATTGTTACAATCCATACAAGCTACATATTATAGAACAAACAGGCAATGTTGCCAAACTTACCCAAACTTCTTAAAAACAATGAATGCAATAGTTTTTGTCTGTATATTTTAATATACTATGACAAACATAATAAAACAGTGAAAAAACAAACATATGGGCAGGGGCGTTACTTTTTAAACGATATTCAAGAGAACATCCACCGGCTACGCTGGGCATGAGCGTACCTTTTTACACAAGCAGGAGCAGCCATATTGACAGGAGCGTTACTTTTTAAACGATATTTAAGAGAACATCCAGCAGCTAGGCTGGGCAGGAGCGTTACTTTTTAAACGATATTTAAGAGAACATCCACCGGCTACGCTGTGCAGGAGCGTACCTTTTAACTTGGGCAGGAGCAGCCCTATGGGCAGGAGCGTTACTTTTCAAACGATATTTAAGAGAACATCCAGCAGCTAGGCTGGGCAGGAGCGTTACTTTTTAAACGATATTTAAGAGAACATCCACCGGCTACGCTGGGCAGGAGCGTACCTTTTTACTTGGGCAGGAGCAGCCATATGAGCAGGAGCGTTACTTTTTAAACGATATTAAGAGAACATCCACCGGCTACGCTGGGTAGGAGCGTACCTTTTTACACGGGCAGGAGCAGCCATATGGACAGGAGCGTTACTTTTTGAACGATATTTAAGAGAACATCCAGCAGCTAGGCTGTGCAGGAGCGTTACTTTTTAAACGATATTTAAGAGAACATCCACCGGCTACGCTGTGCAGGAGCGTACCTTTTAACTTGGGTAGAAGCAGCCCTATGGGCAGGAGCGTTACTTTTCAAACGATATTCAAGAGAACATCCAGCAGCTAGGCTGGGCAGGAGCGTTACTTTTTAAACGATATTTAAGAGAACATCCATTGGCTACGCTGTGCAGGAGCGTACCTTTTAACTTGGGCAGGAGCGTTACTTTTCAAACGATATTTAAGAGAACATCCACCGGCTACGCTGGGCAGGAGCGTACCTTTTTACTTGGGCAGAAGCAGCCATATGAGCAGGAGCGTTACTTTTTAAACGATATTAAGAGAACATCCACCGGCTACGCTGGGCATGAGCGTACCTTTTTACACGGGCAGGAGCAGCCATATGGACAGGAGCGTTACTTTTTAAACGATATTTAAGAGAACATCCAGCAGCTAGGCTGGGTAGGAGCGTTACTTTTTAAACGATATTTAAGAGAACATCCACCGGCTACGCTGTGCAGGAGCGTACCTTTTAACTTGGGCAGGAGCAGCCCTATGGGCAGAAGCGTTACTTTTCAAACGATATTTAAGAGAACATCCAGCAGCTAGGCTGGGCAGGAGCGTTACTTTTTAAACGATATTTAAGAGAACATCCACCGGCTACACTGGGCAGGAGCGTACCTTTTTACTTGGGCAGGAGCAGCCATATGAGCAGGAGCGTTACTTTTTCAACGATATTAAGAGAACATCCACCGGCTACGCTGGGTAGGAGCGTACCTTTTTACTCGGGCAGGAGCGTTACTTTTTAAACGATATTTGGACATCTGAATATACACCCCATTAATGAAGTTTCCCATCTCTGGAATGTACATTGCCGACGACACCGAACTACGGGACATCTCAATCTCCGACGTACCAAACCACAGTCCTGCAAACATCCGAGCAAAACTTCATCCACTACAGACAAGAAGGTCATCAGATGGAAAACATTTCCCACAGCGTCCATTTTGAACCGACCACTAAAGCTGAATGATTTCTTCAAAAACACAACAAAATGTCCGCAAATGAAACCCGCGAATTTACAACATCAAACGGATGCGTCGCTATGTGCATAGAAAAAATCACAATCTAATGCGCACACTCCCCTTGGTAGGTTTCGCGATTCTCAAGCCGACCGTCAATAAAATGGCGCCAAAACGAAAAAGCAAAATAAATGAAAAAGGAGAATTCGGCAACATCGCGCGTATTTTTCACTCTCTGTCGTTATTTAGTGAGTGTCGTATTCTCCGTTTTCTCTGTTAAGCTAAGCTTAGGTGAGCCCGCTTAAACCCTAAGCTTAGCTTAAACTTTGACGGTATGTACGGTTCAATAGTAAACTCAGCTTAGTTCAGCGGTACAAAAGCTTGGCAACGTTGTCATTTTATGTCAAAATTGTCTTTTCCCTAACTGTTTGTTTGTTTACTGTTTAGTAGTTTAGTTTACCTTTTTCTTTTCTCATCGAGTATAACGTGAAAGTGTGTAATTCGATCAAAATGAGTGAAAAAACAAGAAACCCAAACTTTACCGCTACAGAAAAGCTGCATCTTAAAAGAATTGTAGCAGATAATATGCATTCATCAACTAAGACAAAAACCCGATAGGGCTTCCATTAAGAAGAAAGAAACTGCCTGGCACTGTATTGCCGAAGACTTCAATAGTAGCTCAACTGGAATCCCAAGAGATATGATTTCTTTGAAAAAATATTACGAAAACCAGAAAAAAGAGCTTCGGAAGAGCTTGGCAAATGAGAAAAGAGAAGCTGACCTAACAGGAATAGGTGGGGGTCCGCTTCCTAAAAATATCTAAACGGATGATACAGATGAAATTTTAATGTCCATCAACAGAAAAATATCGGTGGGCTTTAAGAATAAATTTAATGATGATGCAGATGCAGATATTCAAAATCAGGACCACGATAAAAGTTCCGAGATGGAATTCTATATATTAGGTATACGAACGTATATACGGAGGTATATTGAAAGCGTGAGTAGGTACATGTTCTTCGTACAAATCGTTATCGAATTCTTAAGCTTTTTCTATGAGCTCCAGTACATATGATGTTGTACGCTTCGTCAGTCTAAATCTCGGTCTAAATCTTCCATAAAAAGATATATCATCCATTATCCTCAAAATAGTTGGGCCATCTAAAAATCCTTCGTGGATATCCAAAATCAATTACATACAAGATGTCATTATCATATTGCAGCATAATTTCATCTTCTATTTTTATCATTATTATAATTATTGGTTTGAAGCGGTTAGAAGCTTTTCACTTCTTGAAAAATCAGCAGACTTAAATATTTATAAAACAAAAAAAAAATGCGTTATGATATTCTTAAGCCCGGCTTTACGTATTAAGCCTCTGAATTTCTCAGCTTAACTTTAAGCGGGCTTGAAAGAGTTTCAGGATACGGAGCATAGGAAATCGCAGGGTTGAGCTAGCTTAAGCCTTAAGCTTCGCTTATCGGTATACGGGGAATACGGCCCTGTGAGTAGTGTCTTGACAATGTTGACAGTTATTGATAATATCGAATTCGCCGCGATGTTCTGTGAATCAAATTTTTAAAATTTAGTTTTCCTGCTTAACTATATGTTTTAACTTCTTTAGTGGTTACGTGAGGAACTGTAGTACATGAGAACAACAGAAATAGTCCATTTCAATGACCCACAACTGGAACAAATCGAGATTTTTGGAAAATGTTCGTATGAAACAATGTGCCTAAAATAGTGTTTTTTTCTACAATAAAGTGATTCATCAATCATCCAGCATTTTATCTCTTTAGAATACCTAGTTAAACGAAGGATAATTTTCCAAATTCGCTTTTGAAAAGTAAAAAATACGTGGATGCCTAATGTTTACAAGAACCCAAGCAAGAACCGATTTTTCCAATGAAATCTTACCTTAGATGATCATGTTTCCAAACGCCTTCATCGTAGTTCTCTGGAATGCTGAGAATTAAGTCAATATAAGCTGGATCTTTTCTTATCAGTTGCTGTAAATATTGCTGTACCGCCAAGGTACTGTCCATTTCTTCGAAAGGTTCATCTGGCCAACGGCAGAAATCCTATGAAATGATGAATTCGTACTTACAAGCAATCTTCTCTTTTTGCTAGTGTTTATTTAATTGATCATATCAAGTTCGAAGAAAATTTTGTATTGAGGACTTTATTATGACGTGTTTTTTAAGGGTAAGATATAGAAGGGTATGAAAATTTTTAAAATTACGAGTTCTCAGTCACCTTTGCCTTTGTTCCTGGCCGATTTCTCCTTTTTTCAATCGAAGCACCGTCAGCCATCTTCATATTTTATTACAGATTATACCATTGATTAATGACACCAAGGTTTGTCATTAATCAATGGATTATACAGACAGATTGCGAATGTTTGAGTTTGATGTTTGATAGTTTGATGTTTTAATGCAGACTGATCGAATGACGTCTGTGACACCGTGATCCGTGACTGTTAAATCAAACGACAGATGTCAATGACGCTTGATGTGCCAGGTTGTGTTGTGATACCACAGCTGCTTTTTTATTATTCAATTGAGTAGGAATATAAAGCACATAATTATATACCTAAAAAGGTATATGTACATACCTAATACATATCTGTTTGCAAATTTGATCTCAAATCTGCTCGTAGCGATACAAGATATTTACGAATATTTATGTTATGGGAGCATGCACAATTTATTTCTTTTTTGAGGTATTCACATTTCTCACCAGAAGTTTTCTTTTTATTTTTGTTGAAAGTATTAATTGGATTGTCGCGTTTTTCCCTTCATCCGCATAAAATGGTTATTGGATAATTTTTTGTTGGCAAAAACTCATCAAGAATATAAATTTGCTGATACAGCAACCAGCAACTAGGTATATTACAAGGTTTCTAGTTTCTATATAAGAGGTTGCCTCACTTTTACGGTCATGACGTCATTTGTGTCTACTGTAGCGCCACTGCGGCCATTTCTCGAACTATTCCATCATAAAATCAAGAATGTCATTCATCAATATCATAAACTCACTATTTATTTACAGGTGGACGAGAGATTTTTTGCTGTCGATGGTTTTTCTTTTGTGAAATCATCCATTTACGTTTTGAAAACTGTTTATAAGTGTCTTATCCTTGGATTTGTCTATCAGATATAGTGTTTTAAAGGTAGGTGGTAGGTGTGTCTAGAAATGATCATAATAGAGTTTGTTTACATGTGTTCAACTGTTTATTCTATTCTACCTAAATTTAGCTTTCATTATATTTCAATAGTAGATTTCTCAGTATATTTAGGCAGGACTAATATAAAATAATAGTTAAAAAGTTGTGGAAATCTGAGGGTAGATGTTTTGAATATACATATAGAAAATACTCACATTTGGAACAGTATTTTCGCTTCCTTGACCAATAATATACAATAATAATGTTCCAAAAGATAATTTTACACCTCTATTGATATTTTATTTCGATTTAAATGATAAAATTAGCAAGAAATTCAACGTTTTATCAATCATTGATCGAATGACAGTAATGACACATGACACGACATGATGCAGTCCGATTCAATTGCATGACAGGATTGACAGGAATGACACTCAAATGTCAGAACGCGGACTGTTTCAGACCGCTATCCACAAATGACGTCATATTTCCCCCCTTCCGTCTTTGCCACAGGCGAAGTGAGGCAACCTCTTGTATACTGATCTTGGGTATATTATATCGATCACTTGAGGCACATAGATGCAAAAGCAAATATTTCCACTTTTCACATTTTTTGCGGTGAATGAAGGAATATTTTCAGTTTGATAGTTACGCATAGATTAAATGCATAACCAACATCCAAAAGAGGATATTTGACTTAATAAACTAAACGAGTCCACCCACTATTTTCGAAAGGATTAATGTCGACCAGAAAAGACAGGTATAAACAAATATAGAACGTATTTTACTAGAAACAATTAATATCGAAAGGATATATTCCGCGCGGATTTTGCACGAACCGGAAAATTATCGAAAAGTGGAGGGGAATGTTTTGTGATGGAATGTTTGGAATGTCTAAGCTGCCCAACATGGTTGCCATAAAAGCATGTCTCTACACTAAAGTTCAGAGGAGAAATTTTGATCCGGCGACGTTTGGCTGACGCAGAGTGTCGCAAGACTCAAGAACCGCTGTCGCTGGACTGATTTTTATGATTTTTGAATAATGGATTTGTCTCTTCCTCGAAAGGTAGAATAACTATTGAAGCATCGGAAAAATTTCATAACAAAACAAAATTATGGGAAAATTCATTTAAAACGACATTATTGACTATAAGGCGGAATGAAATTCGCTGGGTCAGCTAGTTAATATTTAAGAATTTCTGAGTGCATGATCAATATATTAACTTTATCCGACGAAGGTATTATTTAACAAACGGTTGGCCGTATGAAATTTACATCTGAAGTACATATTTTGTTGTATGACTGAAATATGACCAAGCATTTTTTGTACTATTTTTGTTTCCTCATTTTCAAGATTCTTTTGCTGATGTCACTGTCAAGCGGCTCTAGTCAAATGTATTTATTATTTTTTTGTTATTGTTATTCATAGTTGGAAACTACATATTTGCCATATACCTGTGATTATTAGTCAATATCCAATTTATTTGTCTCAAATTCACCAATCATATGACGATTCCGACTGGCCCAAGTTCTTAACTCGCACACTCTGTGGTCGTACATTTGGTTCGCTCCAGAGTATAAAAATCACGCACTACCTAGGAGTCAGTGCAAAATTTTCAACGAGTAGTACTGCGCCGAAAGTGGATTGACTTTTTTGTCAAATTTGACAGGTGGGCTATGAACTCAGTAGTTCTTTATAGCTTTTCTCCACTGTATCAGTTTCCTTTTTGTCAACAACGTTGAGTGCAATATAACTACATTAGCCTAGTTTACATCGATAACTCGTTTAGTTCGGTCCGATAGGACCAAGCTGTTGGGGATGATATTTGGTTCGGATATAGTCCGAATTTGGTACTTGGTCCGCGGACCAAGTTGTCGGTATAAGCTAGGCTATTATTTGTCAACCGTCTGATGAAACTCATTAACTCATTAGAAACTCTGATAAAGTCACCTATTCTTCCATGATACTAAAACACAAAAGATAAACTCACTAGTCGAACGAGTTTCGAACTGAACTGCGCATCAAGCAATCCGGTGACCCAATGAGCAATTTGCACATTTTCTTGAAATATGATAAAAGGAAAGGATTAGTAAGTACTGATGCCATTGATGTTTAAAAAATCAACCTACGACCTCTAATTATGTAGTAATCACCGATCAAAGAGCGCCAATGAACATCCACTACGTCACAGAATACACTATCTATCTCCGTCTGACGTATTGACTGAGATGACTCTCTCTCTCTCTCTCTCTCTCTCTCTCTCTCTCTCTCTCTCGGGTGGATAATATAGCCCCACCCCTTTTGCGATCATGCATTGAAAGTCGCGTCTTCTTTTTCATTTATTAAGTATATTTTTGGGTATTTCGGAAAATTTTTTCGCCGGTGACTTTCAAATAATACGTATATAAAATTTCAAGTCATTTGAAAATGTATGCAAATAGGCCCCTTGCACGTATTTTTTTTATTGCATCTAAATGATCAATTGGACTTCAAAAGTATTCTTACAATTCTTTTTTTGCATCAGCGGATTGCTGACGTCTGGTGTGTCGTCCAGGGCCGGATTTTTCCTTGTATAGTTTTTGTGCATTATGTTTTTCTTGGAAACTGGTTATTATTATTGGTATGTGTTTTGTGGTTTGTGTTTGATTTTGAGTCGAGTTTTATAATGGTTTTTCATTATTGTATCGTGCCAGATTGTGAAAATACAATAATTGAATAAAAAGAAAATTAATTCAATTTGTTTATGCGAACTTTTTTTTTTCGTTTTATTTTGTCTTTGCATCTATTTTTGAAGCGAAACTTCTTTTGCGGCGTTCTGATATTTTGTCGGCAATGGGGAGTGAACTGCAAAATATGAAACGCAAATGTAACGATGTAACGGTAACGCTTTCAGAGAGCATAGTTTGATATTTTTCAGAGGATTTTGTTCAAATTAGGTATGTAGGTTCTAGTTTCGAATTTGATCAAGAAATTTAACAAAAATAACTTTGTGAGGTTATGTTAACATGGTTTTGCTATTTTCCAAAGGATTTTGTTTATATTGGGTATGTAGGTTCTATTTGGGATTTGATCAAAAAATGTCTACAAAAATTACATAGTCAGGTTATGTTTGCATAGTCTTGTTATTTTCCAAAGGATTTTGATCAAATTAGGTATGTAGGTTCTATTTGAGATCTGATTAAGGAATTTAAAAAAAAAACATAGGTAGTTAAGTTATGTTTGCATAGTTTTATATTTGTCAAAGGATTTTGTCCAAATCAGGTATGTAGGCTCTATTTGGGATTTGATCAAAAAATTAAAAAGAAAATAACCTGATGAGGTTATGTTTACATAGTTTTGTTATTTTCCAGAGAATTTTAATCAAATTAGGAATTAGGTATGTAGGTTCTATTTGAGATCTGATTAAGGAATTTAAAAAAATACATAGGTAGTTAGGTTATGTTTGCATAGTTTTATATTTGTCAAAGGATCTTGTCCAAATTAGGTATGTAGGTTCTATTTGGAATTTGATCAAAAAAATTGAAACAATATTTAATAGTGGAGGAAGAAGTTTCACTTCTGCCACGAGTACGATGCTGCACATCATTTTTTCCTTTTTGTATTTAGAATTAAGATTATTCAACTATTGATGTGTAAATGACCCTGCTCTTGAGTCTGTTTTTCTTTTCAATAAAGAAACTCTTTTTCTTCTTCTTTGTATAAAAAAATATAACTCACCTTTATTTTGAAGCGGACGTCAAAATCGAAATGCAAAAGTTTGATGTGCGTGGCGTGATTTACAGATTATTGGTTACAGATAACGGACAATCTCTATTTTATTCATTTGACAAGATTGATATTGGGTGTAAAATTCAGTCAAGTCAATGAAAAAAAATAATTCACTTTTTTTTCTCCAATATAGGTATTATTTTGCCTTAATTCATTGTTTCTCAGATATTGGCGTTTCAAGTGATAACTGATAACAATGCGACATTCTCATCTGTCACTACTGGTTGAGAAATGCAGACCGTTCTCATATATTGGGGATTGAAATATTTTTCAACTTCAATTGAAACGAAAATTATAAATATTCATGTGAATAGTACTTCGTATCCTTGATGATTTAATTAACAAAACAAAATATTTGAGGACGTTCTGCATTTCTCAAGACAGTAGTGACAGCTGCTGAGAATGTCAAAACGTCAATTGAGTGTCATTTTGGAAAATAATACTGGCCCAAAATTTAAAAATTGGAACGAAACAGCGACCTCAAAGGTTCCTTCAGGGTGTAATAAGGATGTGAAGACCTTTAAAATGAGGTATCACTCGACTCCCCTTTCCTTTGAAATCCCTGTATATCATTGGTTTCGATATCACAATAAAAACTTGGCAGGTAGCCCTACAACATATTCTTTGGTTCACTTCGATAAGATATTAAATATGACGAGCCAGACAGGTTTAAAACGTGGACAAGATAAATTGACCACACTGTACCATGTACACTAGGTTTCCTTTAGTTGAGAATGTGTTTTGACTTTTGACACACAGCACAATTATTATTATATTTATCATCCATCTTATTTTACGAAATTTTATCCCTAAGGGGGTGGGGGTAGGAAAAATCATATATTGATGAAAAATTATGTATTTTTGGTCACATCAACTTGAAACTTCATATAAATAATCTTGAATGAAATTGATTAAACACATGTTTCGTTATTTTTTGAAATTCAACCCCTAAGGAGGTCAAAGTCGGGCTCAAAGGAGATGAGGTGAGAAAAATCATTAATTGATAAAAGATTATGTATTTTTGGTAACATCATCTTGAAACGTCGTAAAAATAATCTCAAATGAAATTAATTAGATATTTGTTACGTTATTTTGCGAAATTCTGCCCCTAAGGGGGTCAAATGCCGACTAAAAAGAGTGAGTGGAAAAAATCGTTAATTGATGAAAGATTATGTATTATTGTTAACATCATGTTGAAACTTCATATTACAATCGTGCGGTGACAAAATATCCAATAGCTATTTACCTAACAAGTGCGGAAAAACATTTTCCGCAAGTGTTAGGTACAATAGTTTTTCTACAGACGTGCGGAAATAAGGATATAATTCGTAATTTAAAAGTTTCTGATGCAACTAATGACAAATAAATGATAATGAATGTCGAAATGTGTAACCAAGCGACCATAGTTACCTGGAAACGTGGTTGCTGTTTGCTTATGATATTGTCAATTTTTCCGCACTGGTGCGGGAAATCTGATTTTCCACACGGATATCGGTGCGGAAAATTGAATTTTCCCCACGGCTGTAGGAAAAAGAAGTTTACAATAAATAAAAATAGGTCTCTGACATTTTGCCGTCCTCGACAGAATTAACGAGTGAACGTTGGTATAGTAACATAATAAAATTATAGCACGCTGCTAACAGCAACATGCGCTAATACAATTTTTACAGCACGACGAGCGGTAATATGCATAGATAAAAAATGTTATATGGTACAACACGCAGAATCGTGCGCTATATATTAGTTATCGCACGGTTGTAGATAGAAGCTGTTTTCAAAACGTCATGAAAGTATTAAAATAATGAAAAGTGATAAGTTTTTTTAGTTTTTTTGGAGCTCATATCATGTCAAACAGAAAAATAACTTCGTAAAATGAACAAAATGAATGTTCTTATGAAATTTGGTATCCATATAGTAGGGGTGCGAACATAAGTAGCGAATCCACTCTGGATACTTTTGTTTCGCAACAATGTATCACATCATAAAGGCAGCGCGTGATTTCTGTCTAGATTTCCAATATGCTACGTTGGTGCGCAATAAAAAAAATCGTGAACACCGATACACACGGTTTTTGTTTGTTGCCTACATGTTTCGAGAGAAACGAAACGTACCTATTTGTATTGTTGTACCGATGATGTTGTGGTGCAACAAGAACAAATTGAAAATGAAGACGTGGTCAGGAGATGAATCTTTAAAATTATCAGCTGGCTGAGTATACGAAGTGAGACCTACTTATATCGTGAGATGAAAAAAGTTCAAAGAGTGTGCACGCTGAGAGAGTAAATTTCAAACCGGCGAGAAAAAAGAGGAAGAGTGGAGTTGACTTGATTGTTGGTTTTATTTTCATGGATAGAAATAGGTTGGTGCAATCGGCCGTAGGGATCCTAGAAGAAAAATGACAACAGTGTCGATATGTCATGTAGAATCCAATTGACTCAATTGTCCTCGTGTCCAGTGTCATGCGTAACATAACCTCACACTTTTATGTCACTCTTCTTAATAGAAAACAATAGAGAAGATAAACAATAAACAATGGTCAAGTTGATTAAGTTAATCTAGCTAGTTACATTGATTAATGACACCAAGGTTGGTGTCATTAATCAATGGCTAGTTACCCAGTTACCTATGATGGTAAAAGATTTAATACATGATACTGTTATAGTCCTCCATACATGATACCTACATGAAATAAAGCATTGATGGTGGGTACGGTTGCCATGGTTATTTTATTTAGTTTTTACAAAATATTTTCGAAAATTCTACCCACATTCTATCGTTATTAGGTGTTCATGCAAACGTTGCATCTTTTCAAAACTGAATTAGGTAGGTGGTTGCTTTTCTTAGCGATTGCCCATTGATTCATCTCTGATTCTATTGTAGAATAAGTTTTTTTTTGTTCATAGACGAGGTCGATGCCCGCAAATGTTGCAATAATTAAATGGGGTGCAGACATTCTATATTATGCATTTTGTCCTTTGTCGAAAATACAAACAGTTTGTTTAACAGTGTTTTTAAATATTCAAGGACAAGATCCATACTGGAATTTTTTCATGTAGGTGAAACATGCATGTTTTTTCATCCATTTTTTCTGAACATAACAATTTTTTGGTTAATCTTTGGCTGTTTTTCTTTATTTGTCAGCAAAATCCAAAAATGGAAATAATGCATTTAGAAATTCTGCTCCTCAAGTAGTATATTATTTAATTTTCGAAATCGATTCTAATTCCAACAAAGTACATTTCCTCGATATTGTGTGATATAGCAATATTATTTAGTTCCAACGAACGGAATAAAGTGCTGACAAGGAAGAATTGAAGTCAATGTAGAAAATCATAATCCCGGGAGTCAGTTGAGAACCCGGGTGTCGGAAGGTCGCCCTAAAACTGTGGGCATTCGTGTGTAAGAAAATGTGCCAATTGAAGATAGTTATGTAAATACAATAATTATTTATATTCTCCAGGAAACCGCAATTGATTGTTTAGGCCCAAATCAATCTTTTGATCATTTTTTATATTGTCATTCATTTAATGTTCTTTGATTTTTGCTTCATGATATCAATAGAAAGTCAACGTTAACAAGTATTTCTTTTATCATCTCGACCCCAAATCGCACTCCCCCCGGTGTGACAATATCTAAACAAGCTGAATATGCATGCTGACAAGGCACTGCCCTCACACGGGTCAAGAACCATACAGAATATTATTGACACCGATACCTATAACATCATCTAGAGATGGGAAGTATAAAGTATGTCGTCGTCCCTTGGCTATCGTACTGTGGTCAATATACGATATTTCGGCTTGATGGCTTTCCTTTCTAATCAACCCAGGCTTAATCGAAGATCAGTAAGCCTCATCCAACTTCATACATTACAATGGTTTTGTTCCATAGATAACTAGATCAACTACGTTGAGATAAAACAGAAATCAGAAAAAAATGCCCATGAAAACTTTGTTTTTAAAAATAACCCTATTATACAATATATCGTTAGAATCGTCATAAAATTCTCTATTAAATAAGGATAAAATTGGCATCCATTTTTTCCGATTTTCTTCAGTTTGCAGTAAAAAAATCTATTTAATTTTTCATGCAAGTTCCCCATTGTCTATGAACCTTCTTTAAATTTATAAAAAGAATAAAATTTTTCTGGAAATGTATTGGCTTGGAAGTGTTTATCGAAAACTGAAATAAGTCGAGAATGTCGAGGTTTTTAGGACACCAGATAAGTGCATAGTGTCCCAAGAACCTCGAAATTCTTCAACTTCGGCGACACGCTCACACTGTGGAATTATTACCAATTCGGTTTGAACGTGCCGTTCGGCAGTATTTTCGCTGATCCTTAATGAGTTGGATTATGACAGTAAATCACTTGATTGGGTAACAGTGGTAACACTGACAACTGCGCTGTTCCGAAAAATTTCGGGAAGTCTTCTTTTCCGTCGGTCTGCAGTGTCCTCAGATTGACTGTTTGGTCTGGGCTGCAACAATGGTTATGTCACGCCGACCGGACTGTTTCCGCTTAATGTAGATACACCTTGAAGGCTTTTGATGCAGGGGTTACAAAAAAAAACTTACTGCCTTCCGTAAACTATTTATTTTATTTTCTTTATTTATTCAAGTGTTTTTAATTCCAACAAAAACAATTCGTATACACCTAATTATTATCAACGTAACAAGGTGGCAGCTACAATAACTTATATAACTAGGTACTCATCACAAAAAATGATTATATTAACATAATGAAACTTTTAGTAGGGAGCATATTCTGGATAAATTTCAGACCCAACCAGGAATTCTACACGTTTGAACATTCAGGAGAGGGGACAGGGTAGGTATTGCAATAGGTAATTGCTCACACTATTATTATTCATAATTTTATAGACAGATTATTCCTTCCCTTATTTAATTCATGATACACCCAAGTACATACTACTACATCAGAACTATCTAATTATATGCTGATGACACTTAAATTTATACATACTTCAGCCCGCAAAATTTCGATCATTTGCTTAAGACTTCACAATTATCAAAACCTTTTGAGTACTTCAATAGGTGACAAATAAAAATTAATATAAGCAAAACGGAGGCTATTTTAGTTACAGACAAAATTAGACTGAAACACCTCCCTAACTTGAAATTAACAATTCGAAACCAAAATATTGAGGTGTCATTACTTATCATAGATTACCCTGTAGACTCAACGAAGGAATTTGGGATATAGATAAGTTTGCCTAGATCGCCTTATTTTGGGTTGAGGAATTTGTGGTTAATGTTGTACAGACATTTTAGGGACACCCTGTCTAGAAAAAACAAAAATAAAACTTCAACACCCTGTAGCTCGTTTGTAATAAAGCATTTTCAGACATAGGTATGTTTATAGGAAATTTTCTTCTTATTTTTAAGCAGGATCACAGTGTAAAAATAGAATCTCCAAGATTGGTTTTAAAAGTCCTAAATTCTAATAATGAAAAATTGGTTCTTCTGCCCAAACATAATTTTATGGGTAATAGAATTATTTTAGGTACCTTGAGGCTTTGAGGCTTGTTGTAAAAGCGTTTTTGCCATTTGCAGTTCAGCATATATGTCATTGTGTCTTCCAGCAAGTTATAATTTATATGGATACAACCTTCCATAAAACTGACAAATCAATTTGTGAGGGTATATTCCATGGTATATTCCTTGAATCCTAATTATTGTGTAGTGTTCCACCTACTTTTTCAGTTTTCTTATGATTTGTCTGACACGCTGTAAATTTCACTACCAATTTTATTTATTAAATTAATGAAGGCACTAGAGTTCAATACTTACGTCTGTAATCGCTGTTGTTGCTACATAAAGTATTTTTCATGTAATCACTCGTTTTTCTGCTTCTACATATTGCTATTGCATAATCACACTCAATGTTTAAATTATTTTTCCACAATAATTCATACTATTGCAGGTACCCCTACTACCTGGAAATTAAAAAGTTAGAGTAGTTCAACATTAATTGCGAGTTTATAGAACTTTATATGAGTTTCAGTCAATTCATGAGTTCAACAGATTGAATATTGAAATTATTGAATGTAAACCTTGCTACGTTGAATAAAAATGATATTATTTGTAAATAATAATAAGTAAGGTTAACAATGTTTACATTCAAATTAATTTCGAAGTGGAACTGTCAAATTTTCACTTGCCAAATGAGAATCGTATGGTACCATCTACAAAATTATGTTCAAAGTAACGCTTACGCCAAATACATTGTAGATGGTACCATGTGATTCCCATTTGGCAAGCAAAAATTTGACAGTTCCACTTCGAAATTAAATTAAATCTAAACCCAGGTATAAAGCAGATTTGATCCTACAGACGTCATGGCAACACTGCCTACATTTCTGGCTGCGAGTCTGCGCGTTGAACACTAAACAACATTTTCGACATTCCAGCTTTTCGATAATTTTCCGATCGAAATACTTTTGTTCGACACAAAACCTTTCCTTTAAAATTCTGCGCGATATTTATCCATTCGAGTTTTGTAGATCTGTGTTTTTCCGTTCGATAAATTTGGCATTCGGTTTTCGTGTGGGTACTCAACTAAACCTTGATTAATGTGCCCGAAGTTCAAAACAATTTAGGTTTAAACTAACCCAAACAATGAAACATGCAAATTGCAAATGCAGATAATATCCAGAAATGTAAAAAATAAAATATTATTATTTATTATATTATTAGCACGACCAGGGGATGATAGTGTGGTTGAGCTTCTCTTATTTTTTTGAGTTGAAATTAAGTATTTCTTCTTCGCTTGAATGGACTTTTAGGTAGGTACAACAAGTGTAGCGTTATACCTACCCATTGATTTTATAGTCAAAGGTTATACCCAAATCTTAGAAATTACGCTAGTCTATAGTAGCATACTATTGGTGGACTAGCAAAATTTAAAATAAAATATTCCGTATATTCTAACTTTCAAAACCAGATATTTTCATTTTATTATTTGAGTTTATTTCTCTAAATGTTGATGAAAATCTACAGTATACAAGAAAACATCAGCCAAAATCATATTCCAACCTCCCAATCCAGCAAATCCATAGGAAAATTAAAAATTTTGGAAATGACATTTTTTGCAATTTTCTCGGTTTCACTCATAACTTATGACGGAAGTATCTAGTTTTGCAATATTTTGCATCCAGGCGTCTCACTTTATTTTGATGCGAATTGGGAATAGAGAGGAAAAAACTTTGAACTCGGGATTATAGTTGGTGAGGGAACAAGAGGGAATATGTTGAACAAACAAACTGCTAATGTCTGAAGGATTTGTGCCCCTTGCACGTATTTTTTGTATTGCATCAAAATGATGAATTTGACTTGAAAAGTATCCCTACAAAATTTTTTTTGCACACGAAAAATATTAACGTCGCGATAAATAACTAAAGTTCAAAGTGGCCAAATACCCGCGAAAACGGCGAGTGACGCAATCGGCCTAAGTTGCGTTCCGTTCCGATTGAGTGGAAGGTTTTTTCATCAGCGGATTGCTGACGTTTGGCGTGTCGTCCAGGGCCGGATTTTTCCTTGTACAGTTTTTGTTCATTATGTTTCTCTTGGAAACTGGTTATTATTATTGGTATGTGTTTTGTGGTTTGTGTATGATTTTGAGTCGAGTTTTATAATGGTT
This sequence comes from Orchestes rusci, assembly GCA_958502075.1. Classification (NCBI taxonomy): domain Eukaryota; kingdom Metazoa; phylum Arthropoda; class Insecta; order Coleoptera; family Curculionidae; genus Orchestes; species Orchestes rusci. The sequence continues at coordinate 23,178,580 of OY293309.1, forward strand.
TATCATTGTTGTATCGTGCCAGATTGTGAAAATACAACAACTTTCACTCCTAGAAAAACCTACAAAACGAAGATAAACAAAGAGAACGCTGGTTATTAGCCATAGAACGCCAGCCTTTTTTAGAGAAATGAGAGGAAAAAATGTATATTAAACAATGATTTTTTAATAATTGAAATCAATTGAATAAAAAGAAAATTAATTCAATTTGTTTATGCGAACTTTTTTTTTCGTTTTATCTTGTCTTTGCATCTATTTTTGAAGCGAAACTTCTTTTGCGGCGTTCTGGTATTTTGTCGGCAAGGGGGGAGTGAATTGCAAAAAATGTAACGCAAATGTAACGATGTAACGGTAACGCTTTCAGATTTCGTTAAAGACAGCATAGTTTTGTTATTTTTTAAAGGATTTTGTTCAAATTAGGTATGTAGGTTCTAGTTTCGAATTTGATCTAGAAATGTTTGAAAAAATTACTTTGTGAGGTTATGTTTATATAGTTTTGCTATTTTCCAAAGGATTTTGTTTATACTGGGTATGTAGGTTCTATTTGGGATTTGATCAAAAAATGTTTACAAAAATTACATAGTCAGGTTTTGTTTGCATAGTTTTGTTATTTTCCAAAGGATTTTGTTCAAATTAGGTATGTAGGCTCTATTTGGGATTTGATCAAAAAATTGAAAAGAAAATAACTTAGTGAGGTTATGTTTACATAGTTTTGTTATTTTCCAAAGAATTTTATTCAAATTAGGTATGTAGGTTCTATTTGGGTTCTAATTAAGGAATTAAAAAAAAATACATAGGAAGTTACATAGGTTATGTTTGCATAGTTTTTTTATTTTCCAAAGGATTTTGTTGAAATTAGGTATGTAGGTTCTATTTGGAATTTGATCAAAAAATTTGAAAGAAAATTGAATAGTGAGGGAAGAAGTTTCACTAATGCCACGTGTACGATGCTGCACATCATTTTTAGCCTTTTTGTATTTAGAATTTAGATTATTCAACTAATAATGTGTAAATGACTTGAAACCGTGAACTTTATATAATAGAATACCCTGCTCTTTAGTCTGCTTTTCTTTTAAATAAAGAAACTCTTTTTTTTTCTTTTTTTCATAAAAAAATAAAACTCACCTTTATTTCGAAGCGGTCGTCAAAATCGAAATGAAACAAATAATGGACAATCTTTATTTTATTCATTTGACCACATTGATATTGGGTGTAAAATTCATCAGTCAAGTCAATAAAAAAAGATCACATATTTTTCTCCATTTAAGGTATTTTTATGCCTTAACTATTCATTGTTTCCCAGATATCGGCGTTTCATTGATAAGTGATAACAATGCAACGTTCTCATATATTGTGGATTGAAACGAAAATTATAAATATTCATGTGAATAGTACTTCGTGTCCTTGATGATTCAACTGACAAAACAAAATATTTGGGCACGTTCTGCATTTCTCAACACAGTAGTGACAGCTGAGAATGTCAAAACGTCAATTGAGTGTCATTTTGGAAAATAATACTGGCCCAAAATTGAAAAATTGGAACGAAACAGCGACCTCAAACTTTCAGGGTGTAATGAGGATGTAAAGTCCTTTTAAATGAGGTATCACTGGGACACCCCTTTCCAATTGAAAAAAATTCGGTTATAGGTGAATAACTTTTTCAAATCCCCGTATCTCATTGGTTTCGATATCAAAATAAAAACTTGCCAGGTAGCCCTACAACATATTATTTGGTTCTTCGCTTCGATAAGACATTAGATAAGACGAGCCAGAGACAGGTTTTAAACGTGGACAAGATAAATTGACCACACTGTTCCATGCATGTATACTAGGCTCCCTTTAGTTGAAAATGTGTTCCGACTTTTGACACACAGCACACTGCACAATAATTATTATAGTTATTATCCATTTTAGATTTATGATTAATAACAAAATCAAATCACGAAACTAAGCTATTTTATACGATGATTCTGGATTCCGATGAGATACAAGACTCAAAAATTGAAATATCAAAATAGACAAACAAAACCTCCTCCACTCACCTTGACAATCCCATCCCATATTGATAAAATTGAAATCTCAATCCTATGCCAACCCCAACCGACAATACAAACAGAGGAACGGCAACATTGTGGCACAACCTCGATTAAAATCCGTCCCTGCCTAGACATGACATTTAACATTTAACCTACAAATGTTAGGTGTGTTTGTTATGCTCCACTAGTGCACACTTTTCTACTTACTAAAACACTACAACACTCAGTGTGGCTTTGTTTGAGAAATGTTTGTCTGTTTTTCACGATAGAATATCTTTACTAGTTTAGCTAAGCTATTCTATCCTAAAAAACAGACAAACAAAGCTACACTGAGTATTGGAGTGAAGAAAAGTGTGCACTAGTGGAGCATAACAAACAGACCTGTTATGTGGGCTGTCACTGCTTACACGCAACTTTTTTAAATTTCAATACATTTTCGTGATTTTTCAGTGTAGTTTCGTCCCTGTCAATCCTCTTGTCCAAACAGTATTATAAGAAAATTATTATCGATAATGTCTGAAGGGTTTGTAAAGACAAAATTGAAGAATCGCCTTTGATGAATTTATTGATGATGTGGTGATTTTTTGCCAAAAATGATTTCTTTACATGTGTGCTCAACATCGAAGACTTGAAGCTAGAAGGTTAGTAGAGGATAACAATATAAGAAAGATCATGATAGACAAACCATTTTAACCAATAAAATAACTACTTATATACTTACTTACTTATTCACGCCAGCTGATAAGTGATAACCGTTGTAGACAACGGATCCAAGTCCGGTTTGACGTCACCGGCTTGGGACCAATAGCATATAGTGTTTCCGTGTCACGTGAAATTTAAAGGTCCCGAGTGAAGTTTAATTTGACAATTTCACAGTAATTCGAAGATTTTATTAGGAAAAAATATTGGAAAGGGATATCTCTTACATGTTAGAAGGTTTTTATAAGGTTTCCAGGTGGAAATTGGAACACATGCAAGGGGCCTATTCAGGTTACCAATTAAAAGTCATAAAAACATTTTCTTAAATTCTGAGACTGCTAAACATTCAACAAAATATCATCCAAACAAATCTTAAACACAATATAAAGTGAGGATAGACTGGAACCTTCAATGATGTGTTCAAATGGGAGTTTCAAATTAAAGAATTTGCGTTGATCTACGCGCACCTTTGAAAAACAAATCAGGACATGTTCTAATCTCTGCTAGCATTTCTGATAGCAGTAATTTAAAAAAAAAATACGTGTTTGCAACGATCACATTTTTATTTTAAATTTCTTCTCGCAGAAATGCTATCAAAAATGTGATCGTGCGTCATACCATCAGTCATTGAGGAAAGTACGTAATATCTTCACAGCATACTATACTATGCTTTCATTCTTGATTCTTGGATTAAATCAATAATCAATGACTCCGCTCTGAATAATAATAATAATAATAATAATAATAATAATAATAATAATAATAATGCCTCACTCGAAGCAGACTTCAAAGTAGTCTTAGATACGGAAAAGCAGGAACAATGGTCACAAAAGGCATTGCATGGACGACATCATCACGACCTCAATCAGCCTCATGTTGACAAGGAAGCCTCAAACAGATGGCTCACTAGCGGTACCCTTTTTCCAGAAACCGAGGGCTTCTTGATCGATATTCAGGATCAGGTAATCAGTACCAATAACTACAAGAAGTTTGTCATCAATGATCCCAACACCCAATCCGATAAATGCAGAAAGTGTCAGCAAACATCTAGCCAACAAGTTCGGTCTCCTTGATACTTATACACCATACTACAAGTACCAGGCACAGAAGGTGCTGGAAAACGACGACTTCAGACTCTATTATCACTGATAGACCTGACATTGTTGTGGTGGATAGAAGGGTCAACACAGTCCTTCTCGTCGATGTAGCCACACCGAACACCAACAACATTCTCAAGAAACATCAGGAGAAATTGGTCAAGTATGCGGATCTGGCCATTGAAATTAAACAGATGTGGCACTGCGAGAAGGTAGAAATAGTCCCAGTCATAATATCCGGTGTGGTGCCTAACCGGTGTAGTGCCTAAAACCTTGCACGACAGCCTGGCGAAACTGGGGATGCAAGTTTATTATGTAACGTGATTAAGTGAGCCTAATCCTTTTGATACATGGTATCCGGGATGGGTAAATTTTGCCGGCTTTCAGCCGAGTATTACATAACTCTGTGATAATAAAATAATAATAATAAAGATAATGCCTCTGGATCACATTATACAGAAGACAATAACAGAGAAAATACGAAAATACACGGACCTAGCTGAGGAAATAAAATCAATGTGGACATGCAAAAATCAGTGATCCTAGAAACATGTCGGATATTAAGGAAAATCGTGAAATAGTCAACAAGGTGTGAGTTTTGCGAAAGTTTTGCTGCTGTGTGTGTTTGTGATTTTCCATCTTTTTTTGTTCTCTAATTGTTGCTGGATGCCTGTGAAAGTTTTCATGTCTGTTTTTTTTATGACAAAAGAAATCACAATTAAGAGGCCCTGAGGATGCAAATGAATTTTTGCGAAACGTTGACCATTTATATAGAAAAGTGGTTTTCTTTATTCTTGATGCCAACACCCGCCATTAAACAACTCGCTAAATAATAATAATAATAATACTAAGAATAATAATAAATCGTCTTTATTGAATTGAAATAAATATAACCACATACACACACTAGCAGCGCAGCCCGGTTAATTTTAGTGTAAAAAAAAATTACCTATATAAGCTGACATTTGTAGGTACATATTTTAAAAGTTGTCTCTTATCAGCGGTTGCAGACAAAAGAGGTAAAATGTCACACAAATGGTTTACTTGAAAAATTATTTGTCATTTGTCAATGTATTTTTCATTGCCAAGCTGTGGACAATATCTACAGTTTTTATTTGAAGTAATTTTGGAACAATTTGACCATTCCTTTGCAACGGGGGTTCTTGAGCATAATGGGGGGTAATATCAATATCATGTGAGATGTCCTAGAATGCGCCTCAGTAATTTTTTTTTTAAATGCGCACTTACGTTTGACGTGTATTTCAACCCTGCCAGTAATTACATGCCTCCCAAGTCAAAGAAACTTCTATCAAGTCAAGATATTTCCTCTGAAATGCTTCGTCTTCGATAATATAGAGATTGTCCAAAAGTTTATTTTCATACACAATGTAACAGTCTGTGAAGATAATTTATTTTTTTTTTGCACAAGATACCTGTGTTTACTACGTATGACACGATCACATTTCTGTCAGCAGAAATGCTAACATTTCTTCTTAAATATCTGTTTGCAAATTTGATCTCAAATCTGCGCGTAGATATTCAATGTCGTTGAAAAGTGTGTCTGCAACGATTCAAGATATTTACGAATATTTCTGTTATGGGTGCATACGCAATCTATTTCTTTTTAGAGTATTCACATTTCTCACCAGAAGTTTTGTTTTTTTTTTTGTTGAAAGTATTAATTGGATAGCAGCATAAAATATGGTTATTGAATAATTTTTTTTTGGCAAAAACTCATCAAGAATATAGATTTGCCTCTACAGCAACTAGGTATTAGGTATATCGATCTTACTCGAGACTTGAGGCACATAGATGCAAGACCACATATTTCCACTTTTCACATTTTTTCTGTAAATGTAGGAATATTTTTAGTTTGATAGTTACGCATCGATTAAGAGCATAACCAACATCCAAAGAGGATATTTGACTTAATAAACCATTGATTAAATATGTGCCTGAAGTTCAAAACAAGTTATATCTAAACATATGAAACATGCCAATTGCAAATGCAAATAATATCCAAAGATGTAAAAAATGAAATATTATTATATTACATTATTATCATGAGCAGGGGATGATAGTTTGGTTAAGCTTCTCTTATTTTTTTGAGTAGAAATTAAGTATTTCTTCTTCGCTTGAATGGGCCTACACCCAGTGTAGCGTATACCCAAATCTCAGAAATTACGCTAGTATAGCATACTATTATCATAGACTAGCAAAATTTAATATCAAATATTTTGCATTTGAACTTTCAAAAGCCAGATATTTCCATGTTATTATTTTTTTATTTATCTCTCTAAATGTTCATAAAAATCTACAGTATTCAAAGAAACATCAACCAAAATCATATTTCAACCTCCTATATAGCAAATCCATAGGAAAAAGTTGTGAAATAGTATATTGTAGTCCTAGGCGGTAAAGTTACATTGTCCCAGAAAAAAATCACTTCATCGCCGTGGTCTACACATTATTTTTCTGCTGACACAGAAAAACCGTAAAAAAAGTACAGGACTTTATTAAAAAAAGCATGCCCGAGCTGGGATTTGAACCCAGGTCTTTTCGCACGCCAAGCTAAGATCGAACCACTGAGCCACCGGGGCCGGGAATACTCAAATTTCAGGTTTCGGCCGCCATGTTGCATTTGTCTTGTATCTTGTATAAGTCACTGTAAAACAAACAGTAAAATTCAGTTTTAATGTCGTGTCGTCTGAAAATTATATTTTTTGCGATTTTCTCGGTTCCACTTATGACGGAAATATCTGGTTTTACATCCAGGTGCCTCACTCTATTTTGAGGCGAATTGGGTAAGTATAGAGAGGAAAACACTTTGAAATTGGGATTATAGTTGATAAGGGGACAAGAGGAATATGTTGAACAAGCAACTCCCAATTCAGGTTTCCAAAGCCATAAAAACATTTTCTTAAACTCTGAGACTGCTGAACATTCAACAAAATATCATCCAAACAAAACAAAAACACAATAAAGTGAGATTAAAGAAAAGCGTCCATAACTTCAAGAGACTTGGTTCAGGAGATACCGGGTTGGAAAACTCAGTCAAAGTCTCAACATATTTAATTGATGGCTACATATGTTTCGCCCGGGCATCATCAGGCCTAACAACAAAAACATTCTTGTAAAATAGTTAATAAAAAAGGAAATACATACCACAAACGTGTTTGAAATGATTAAAAAACATGAAATGGAGAATAAGAAAACATCGCAGATGAAAAGATTAAAAGAACAACAACATTATATATAAACGTGAAAATAAAAATGTAAAAATATATGTACAAAGTTTTTTCGTTGATTCAATAAGTACAGGTATTCAATCAACGGTTTTTTACATATATTTTTACATTTTTATATTGACTTTGACTTTGAGTTCTCCAACCCGGTATTTAAAGTGAGATAAGTTAGACTAAAACCTTCAATGATGTGTTTTAATGGGACTAATGGAAATTCAAAATTAAACAATCTGCGTAGATCTACGCGCACTTTTGAGAGAGAAATCAGAACATGTTCTGAATCTCTGCTAGCATTTCTGACTTTCTGATAGCAGAAATTTTCTTAAAATACGTGTTTGCATTAGTTTGCAACGATCACATTTTTATTTTAAATTTCTGGATTTCTGCTAGCAGAAATGCTATCAAAAATTTGATCGTGTCACACGTGCTTATAGAAAAGGGCACTGGCACATGTCAATAATTTTCCAAATCAACATTTCATCAAAAAATGTGTTCTCTGTCACATATAGGTATCGCATTGAATCCGTCAAGGAAACGACTTTGTATGAATATATCCATAAAGATATGCTTTGCTTTTTTTTTCAGCCGGGCACTGTTATAATACGGAAAAGACACGGCCCGGATATGTGTAAATTGACGATTGACCTCTACAGTGCATAGCCTCTCTACTCTACTCAACTCCCTCGACAAGAGAACAGAAAACTATAGGTATATGCTAAATTTGTCTTGATATTGTTGTATTTTATTTCTATTATTGCTTAGTTTTTACCTATTCGAAGTTGAATAAAGTTAGAGGTTTCTTTATTTTGATGTGAATTATAATTTTCTCAATCAAATTAATTTCACAATTTGCAAAAAGTGCACATGTAATTTTTTCCAAAATCGACTATTCAACGCCAAATATTATAGAGTATAAAAAAGGAAAATCTTGAAACTGTTTCCTCAGTCTGACCATGACCAATCCACATACGTTTCGTTCTACTAGGACTCATCAGTATGGCTATGGGTCTAAGTCAGACTGACCTAAGATTGACAAATTTTGCCGATACATGTCGTTATGTAGTACAACTTTTCACATTTTAGAGTATCACTTTATTTAATCCACGAAGAGTTCATTTTATTACCGCTGATGCAATAAATAAAACGTATCTCTTTCTTTATAATTCCCAACAATGACTTTTTCTGACAAGTGCCCTTACTGCATATCATTCCGATTAAAATGTGTACAAAGAATGCCGAAACATCTACAATATGATTTCTTCCTTTCAGCTTGATGATGGAGAAAATACGCGAAGCATTTCCTGATATCCTATGTTGTCCCGTATTTCGGTTTTCAAAAGTTGGTCACCTTATGATATCTCAACGCACTTATTTAGTAAAAATCTATACAGAAAGAGGAAATTAAAGAAGTGAATTCATCTCACCAAAGAACACAATAATTATGAATAATAATATGTAATGCATACAGTGCACAGTCAAATAGACTAGTTTACACCGACAACTTGGTCCGTGGACCAAGTACTAAATTCGAACTATATCAGAACAAAATATTTGGTTCGAATGGTGTAAACAGTTGCGGACTAAGCTGGTCCGCTCTTGGTTCGGTATTCGCCAGCAGGTGTACCGAACTAAATTTGGTTCGATCTCGACCAAAATTATGAGGTTATGTTGATTGTGGTTATTGTGATTTTGTTGGTTCTGAGTTTCTAATGCAATCTGAGCGTACTCACTCATGTTTTTTTTTGTTTTTTTTTTAGTTCACGCGTATAAGACGGTGTAAAGCAAGCATTGGTCCTACCGTACTATCCCCACCCACTTGGTTCTCTCGGACCGAACTAAACGAGTTATCGGTGTAAACTAGGCTAATATCTACATGGTACGTCTGAAAACGTGCGCATTTTGACATGGTGAATAGAGTATGGTAGGATAATCACTTTTTGTGAATGAACATGTATTCGCAAACGTCTCGTTAGGAAAATACAGAGTGTTGAAAGTTGACGAGAATTTCGGTTTTTTGGCTGTAGATTCGAAACGCCTCAAGCGAATTTTTTCAAACTTTTGAGCATCTTCCTGAGAAATTCGTTAAAGTTTAACTTTTCCAGGACCGGACCTAGAGCGGCTCATATTTTTTTTATCGAAGAAATCCCCACCTTAAGTTTTCAGAGAGTAAAACTATGTTTTGATTACCTGTTCAATTTTTAGCAAAAAAATATTTTGAGTTTTTTTTCTTCGACCAGAGACAATGTCGTTTTCGAGATAAAAAATAGAAAATAAATGAAATGCAGAAAAACCCACTTAATTCATCAAGCTCTAGGAAAAATGGAAAATATAATGATTTCATATAACAACTGCTCAAAATATTGCGCTTCGTTGATTGAAAAAGAAGAAAACTCTGAGAATGTTGCTAAAATCGCTTGCGACGTTTCGAATTTACAGACAAAAGATCGAAATTATTATTCTTATTATTATTTTTTTATTGAAACGTTTGCGTCATTTTTTCAAACTCAACCTGTATTAGATTTCACATTTCTGGTTAAATTCCATATTGTGGCTTGCATCAGTCTCTCTGACTTTGGCAAAAATATTATGTTGTTTGCTGGGGGCATCAGATAAGCCTTCATATTATCAATAAGAAGAGGTCAAATGTTAAATATCTCCGTCTCCGAGGTTTTCGGTTTGTGTTTCCAACGCAATTATACCTACGTAATCCGTACTGCTTCAGACTCCTTAGGTTACAGACAGGACTGTAATCTTGAATATCTAGATCACGGACCTATATAAAAACTAAGTCCGTGATCTGGATGGAACAAATTGACACTCTTCTTGATTCTTCTCTTTGACAGCCGGAGAAACGGAATGTAGTAAAAGAGTAAGATCATCTCTTGAGAGGGTACCTATCAGCTTCGATTTGGATGTAATATTATCGAGGAATATGAAGCAGATTATAAGATATTCATCTTGATTTCCCAAAATTCATACAAACTGTCAGCATGACGACGCCCGAAGCACGGCAATCAGTATTGCCAAGTCGCATGCCTCACGCTATCGATATATGTATATGCAGTCGAACTTCTTATCCTTTTGTTATTTTGTGCGTCGAGCGTTGTCATGAGCACGTTGTCTGCTACGAAAAGTGAGATCTGGCAACACTGACAATCGTGGAAGAAGAAAGAATAAAAAATTATGTCAGATTTGTCCTGCTCTGTAATATAACCGAACAAATAAAAATAAGAAGGATCACCGACCCAAGAAGTGCCGAAGTTCCCAAGACTATACCCCGTCCACCCGGTCCGAGAATTCCAGTCTGATCAACGACCGACGTTATCAGTTTATTATAAGAAGCGCTACTGTTGACTCGTGATTTTCAAATATCGGGTACGTTTCGAAAACAGCAGACTGGATCACTTTTGAAAAATTTGTCTTGTGCTCTCGATGCAGAATATAAAATTTATTTGTAAAATTGATAATTTACTTAAAACACTTAAACTACTGTTGAATGGCATTGAAAAAATACGGAGTTCTTCGACAAGATATAGGCACAGCATTTATTGATATGCTCAATTTTTTTTTAACTGGTTTGTGAAATACCTACAATTTTGTAGCACAAGGCTAGAGTATATAATGACGTGCCCCTTCTTACATGCATAACACGAAGTAGCTATCAAAAGAAAAATATTGAAATTATTCTGCATTACCTATTATACCGATTCAATTATTTTGCAAATTTTAATCAGAACATGGGACCATTTGACTAATTTGAGTTAGTTTGAGCTAGTTAGAAGATGGGACAATTTCCACAAATGTGGAGAATTGGAAAAACTAGTGAGTTAAGGGAGTAATAATGCGCGGTTGACGTGTAAAAAAATAACCCCAAACGTGCCCCCACTTGCAACAAAGCAGCGAACCAAACTCCGTCCCGAATACTGTCACGCAACAAAGGAGTGATCATTTCATGGCGTTTTACCAGGACCCGTATTTTCAAATCAGGCGAATTGAGGATAGAGTGAACGTGTTGTACAAAAACCAATGTAGTTCACCGGTGATCTATCATCACACTTTCGAAAAAAGGGGTCCAGTTGTGGTTCTTATGGCGATCGCTGCATTGTTGTTTGTAGCAAAGTAAAGAAACGAGCACGGAATGATTATTTGAATTTTCTAGCGTCAGTTAGTGGGTTTATTGCTTTGGTGCATCAGTGCAGTGAATAGGTTGTTTTTCGAAAAAAAAAAAACATTCATGGGATGCAAAGCATACCTGGTATTATAGCAGAGTTGAAAAGAATGATGCATGGGGAGAAATTTTTCCGAGGCAGACCAAAATAAATGTTTCAACTGACCAGTGAAAGAAGAAAGTGATTGTGTTATTATCGTTATTATATTGCAAAGAGAAAAGGCGAAGATGAAAAAAAATTTTGTTCCTGGAGCAGGTAAAAGTAAATAAAGCGATTGAATTAAACATTTTTCCCGTGAAAAGGGAAAACTTGGTTTAATTGCAACAAACGACAACTTTCTTAATAAAGTCAAAAACAACGAATCGCCGTAATGCGTGATGCATAATTTCTTGCGCGACTGTGTTCGGGACGGGGATCGCGACGAGGTCCGCGATGGATTTCGCGACGGCGCAGCGTTCGGTTCGCAGCTTTCATAAAGGAGTGGATTCTTTATGGCTGCTCTGTTGCGGGTGGGGTCCCCCCTCTAATGCTAGTCAATATTGAAAATTATGCAGAATCGCGAATCTCCCTCCGTGACGTCACGCTGACATTAGAAGAGAACAACAAACGAATAAACAACGCACCGCAATCCAGTTCGATCAAATGAAATTGAAGATTTAGTGGTTCTCAGCTTTACGACTCTTTACAGCAAACGGGATGACGAAACGCATCCATATACAGTGTGACCCATTTGTTTTGGGAACACCCTGATAAAAAGTTTATCTCTTAACCGATTTGGTTCGTTTTTGTTTTGGATTGTAGAGCTCGAAAAATTGTATATTCTTGGCAAAAAGTGACCTTCGCCATTTTGACTTCAAGGCCTACTATGTTAGTTTTTAAGAGCAAAATTTCAGGAAACCATATTGGCGATTTTTTTAGAAAAAATCTGTGTGCGCCACTGGATTCAGCATCCTTTAAAACGGGTGTATACAAATTTTCAACCGAAAATATCAAGTTGAAAAAAATTAAAAATTCACACTTTAACAATCTTTGATTCTATCAGAAGAAATGATAAATGCATTGAAGTTGATGGTGGTTTGGTAGAAGTTACAAATTTTTAGTTTTATGTCATTTTTATTTGTTTTGATAGAATCAAAGATTGTTAAAGTGTGAATTTTTAATTTTTTTCAACTTGATATTTTCGGTTGAAAATTTGTATAGACCCGTTTTGAAGGATGCTGAATCCAGTGGCGCACACAGATTTTTTCTAAAAAAATCGCTAATATGGTTTCCTGAAATTTTGCTCTTAAAAACTAACATAGTAGGCCTTGAAGTCAAAATGGCGAAGGTCACTTTTTGCCAAGAATATACAATTTTTCGAGCTCTACAATCCAAAAAAAAAACGAACCAAATCGGTTAAGAAATAAACTTTTTATCAAGGTGTTCCCAAAACAAATGGGTCACACTGTATATGCATGCTGCACCCCGTTTTTGGACCTGTAGCGAATTGATCGTTTCCACGCGATCAGAACTATCGAAAAACTTGGTACATATTTGGATATTTCTTCTAATGACTTTTAAAAATCTAATTCGAGAACCATTACTTTCTGGTTGAAAATTCAGAGAATCCTCCTACTACGGCTCTGCCCTGTTGACTAACAATTCAAGGCCACTGTTATCAAATTTCAAATTTAGAATTTAGGTTATGTTATGTTTTCCTTGCGGTAAACAATATTATACATTCAATCATTTGAATAATAACTATTTAGTTTGGGTTTTGCGTTGTTTACGGTTTCGTGCAATAAATTGAAACGTGTAGATTCACATCAGCTAAATTGAAGATCGTGAAAATGAGTTCTGAGGGTGAAAAATGTGATTATAACAGCCCTTTCGCCAACTATCGGTCTCCGTTGAGTACAAGATATGCCTCAAAGGAAATGCAGTACAATTTTAGTGATCAAAAGAAGTTTTCGACTTGGAGAAAATTGTGGATTTCCTTAGCTAAGGCCGAGAAGGTAAGTTTAAACTGTTTTGATTTTGTTCAATGTGAAATTTAAGACACTTCAGATTTGGGAGATGAAATATAGGTATGGAAAATCTATTAGGTAATCTATGAATGGTGCTCTTTTTTTCACCAACTTTTGAATTCAGATTTGCAATACAAATCTCGACAGATACTATCTAAGAATGCAACAAAACTAGGTACCCAAGTTCCTAAGTAGGAGTGCAGCACACCAACCAAGACACCAACATTCCACCTTCCATTCAGTTTATTTTTGTTGGGGTATCTACAAGGTACAATGAGAACATTGAGAACCGATTTCTATGTACGCGGGAAATGACTGCCCCCATTGTGAAATGAGCAAATGACGTCCAAGTGCGATATAATTTATTGTTGCGTCAGCATTTGTTGCGAAAATATTATCGAGAATAGGTATTATTTACTTGATTCGAGACTTGATTATTTCCAATTTTTGTCTCTCGTGAAAAAATAAATAGTTTGTGGATATGTGGATATGCAATTGTAGTTCCCAGCTTATTACAAAAACCTTTGAACCATAGATAAAATAAAAATAAAGAGATAGTTTCTTCAAGTGGGAAATATCCGTATAGAGTTTCTGCGCTGGTCCGTAGCGCACGGCGTACGGTGGCAAGGTTTTGAACTAATCCGATGTGACAGCCAGACATATGATAATCGGTTAGGTCTGTCTTACTTATACAGTTAGAAAGAGATACATGATTTTTGGAATTTTTCGGTCAGAAATTGGTACGTCAATTTGTTGAAACGAATTCCCAACGTTTGTTTTGGTGTTGAATCATAGACATAACCTGAAACCTGACATTTTTGTGAAGTTGAAGTATAAAGTATAATATATTATTATATTATACACTAAAGCGAAAGCAAAAAACGACTGAATTCAATACTCAATACTTTCTGCTATGATAATAAATAAATGATATTGATTGCAACTGTCTAGATCTGGTTTAGGCAGAACAGGAAAAATAATACGGAGATATGCAATTAAAGTCTTCTAAGAGGCAAGAAACCAATAAAAAGGTAGGCACAACTTGTAGTAAAAAGCTTTTTGGACGTGGGAGGTTTTTTTAGGCATTATTTGCTTGCATCTTATCTACTTGTGTTTGTGTTTTGTTGAGTACTAAGCAAACTACAGCTACACTGGGCTCTAAGCTTGATTCTGGACTCGGGGCTAGTTCATAGCGAAAGAAGAAGACGATTTGGTGGTGGTTTTCACGACAATTCTCGAATTGGCAGTCTTGGGACAGGTATCAACATGGGTTAGATCAACCCCATGAAAAGCATGAACATTTTGCCTGTCTGGTGGAACATGATGCTCATCTAGTCTTTCAAGCCGAAGCTGTGATACTAATTAGAATCATAGAATCAGTTGTTATGTAGTAAATTAGGTGAGTTATTATGTAGTATGTACATCCTTAGTTTAGATAGCTCGAGAGAAAACATTGTTAAGGAATATTGTTGATGTGTGCTGATAATTAACACTAAAAATGTCTAAACCAGGTATTTTATCTTATAAATGTGAACAGTTGGAATGTTTAAATAAGTACTTTCACTCAATCAAGGACGATAATTACAAAAATGAGAAAATTTTTAGATTCCCTGAAAAAGACCAGATCAGGCGTGAAAAATGGTTTCAAATCATGAATTTGAATTATTCTGATAAAAGGTGCTATTTATGTCAAGAACATTTTGAGGAAAAATCTTTTTCAGATTCGAATAGAACTCGATTGACCAAATATGCCCTGCCAATTAATAATTATCAGAAAATAATCATTATTCAAGATATACAACTAATTCCCCCTCGCGATTCTGAAAAACTAGCTGTAGATGTAGCTTTCAAAACTGAATATATCAATATTCCAGAAAATATTTCTGAAGAAAAATTGAAAACAAATGGAAAAAAAGAAGACTTTTAGATTCAAGCCACATACATGTCCTGGTTCTCTGGTCAGGGTTTTTGTTGATAAACATAGCTATGTAACTTGTTCCAAGAATGAGTTTTTGTTTCATTAAATATTGTGATCTAGCTGTTAGTGATATTATTCATTATTTTTTATATTTCCATATTGTTTGTGCATGTGATAAAATTGTACCAAAATGTATTTAGTTGATTACATTGCAATAAAAAGATACCTTCGTTTGAATTTATGACAAATTCTTTATTGTTTTACTGATTCCTTCCTCAAAGAATCAGATCTTCATTTGAATTAGTTAAAAATACAGTCCTGTTATCATTCAAAACCGTTGATAAGTAGATTTGAACAAGTTTTTTAACGAATCAACCGTTTTGAACAGTTACAGTACTTTATTTTTATCAAATCTAATATAGCGAATATTTATGGGTTTATTTGAAAAGGCCGCCTCTGCATTGTCGGTAAAGAAGAAACCTGTTTTATCATTTAGTTGCTGTCCGTAGTCAATAGTGTCGCTGTAAACACTGTGCCAGCTGCTTGTATTGGTTCGAACACTCTCTTAATTTATTATTTTCTCTATGCTTTGAACCTTCTTATCATCGATATTGTAAATTTTAACAGAGAAAATTACGGGTATACCTGGTACTTAACTGGTACCTATATCAAGTTGTATATCTTTCGCTGTGGCTATACCTACATAGTTGTTATAGTTGCAACCCCGGTTGCATCTACCTAGAGTACCTACTTCTCGCTATATTTATATAATAACACTTGAATATTTATATTCAATTTATCTATTTCTGTGGCGGCTGGTGATATATTTTCAGGCAGTGCGCTAAAATTTTATATATGACTCATCACAAAAAATAGGTACCTACCAACATCTGCAAAAATCAACAAATATATTAAGATGTTGGTAGGTACCTATTTTTTGTGTTGAGTCATGAATATATCCAAATATCATTTTAGCGCACTGCCTGAAAATATATCACAAGCCGCCGTTGCTATTTAGTACAGTACTTCCTGCTTAAAATAAGGTCATCTGAGAATCTCGGGAAATACACAAAAATTTGATTTAAACATGTTTGGGGGGCTTCTCGGGTGGCTCTCCGTAGCCTAACTGTGAGTTTTCGGGAAAATCGAAAAAGGGTGAGCTTGACCCGCCATCTTGGAAATAAACAAGAGCGTAACTTCTTTCCTCCCTTCTAATTTTAGACTTACAATAAAATATCATAGAACCAAAACAAGAACAAAAATTATTCGAATATACTTACATTCTCAATGACTTTTTTATAAAACTTTTTTTTCTAAAACCAGTAAGTAATGAAAAATCTACACATGGTTGAAATACAGGAAGAAAGTCGTTTTTTCCGTTAACTTTAATGGTTGCTGGAAATTTAATTCTACACTACTTACTTTCGTCCGATACGATTTTTTCTCATATGCCATATCAAGGAATCACCCTGTAGATTTATCATCATTGATTTTAAGGAGAAAAGTTTGGATTAAAAGTTTTTGGGAATGTAGTTCTAAAAAACTCTAATTCTATGATATTTTATCTTAAGTCTGATAGGAGCGGAGAAAACACACGCGCCTCGACACGTGCCCTAACCTTCTAGATGGCGGGGCGACTGGCGGGGTAAGCAAGCTCACCTTCGATTTTCCCGAAAACTCAGTGTTAAGCTATTGAGGACCCCCTCCACAAGTTAAAAGATGTATGACTAAGCTCGATGTGGACCCAAAAATAATCCATTCACATTTAGGAAGTCTTCACGTCATTAAAGTTATATTTCTTAAGTATTTAAGTCAAACAAATCTATGTGTATACTTGATAAACAAAATAAACATATGAATAAGTAATATTCAGGAAAATAAAAAATAACAAATTATAAAAAGGGATATTGAAATGTCCGAGGAAATGTCGTTGTTTTTAGTGAATTTTTAAACTTTTGCAAAAGAGCTATTAGTGTTTTTATAACAACAGAACTAAATACGCATGAGAACCGACAAAGAGCAGGAACATGTAGAAGAACCAAAAATAATATGATCTACTTATGGGGTTTCATCCGCTCCAAAAAGCACTGCTAGCAAAATAAGTTTTCATCACAGACAGAGGGTATTTGTCACGCCGGCAACCAAACTAAGTCAACATTACGCCTCAGAAGAGATGGGTATAGATTTTGTTCGAAGACGGTGGCAATTTATTGTGAATTACATGAGATCTTGTGGAAGGTATTACTGATTTCTGTTTAATTATATCAAACGAAGATTGTCAGAAATGATCTCAGAG
The DNA here is from genome assembly GCA_958502075.1 of Orchestes rusci. Lineage (NCBI taxonomy): Eukaryota > Metazoa > Arthropoda > Insecta > Coleoptera > Curculionidae > Orchestes > Orchestes rusci. Next base: position 23,196,043 of record OY293309.1, read on the forward strand.
AGGTTCAATTTAGTGGACAAACTATCGATTTTTTTGATTTGACGGATTATACGTCTCTCATAAGAGGGCGGAATATGTAGATTTTTCGTATTTTTTGACCATTGAGATACCGTTTTTGTTACCGTTTTTTTTTCAAAAATAGATATTGGGTTGCCTAGTTTGATATCTTACCTACCTAATAAAACTTGAATTGTTCCAAAAAGTGATGTGATAAAATGATGTCGCATTCTAGAAAAAATGCTTGCATAGAGTAAAATTTCAGACCGGATGAATCCCCTAAACCTCGGATTTAACGCAACTTGCCTTCACAGGGTGTTTCATTAATATTGCGAAAAAATTTGAGATGCGTTTTCCCGCTTTAAAATAAGAACAAAACTTCATATAAACATGTATCCGGAAATGCTTCGTTACAGAGCTACAGGGTGTTGAAGTTTCATTTTCATTTTTATTTTTTCTAAATAAAATTTGAATTAATGTCGATATTTTAATGAAAATTGGTATTTGGGGGTTTCTTATCATGCGAAATTCGAATTTGATGTTAGTATGGCGCTCACCTGTAGAGGGCCACACTTATTTTTCATGTTATGAACAGTCATTACTTTTTTGGATGTCACTATATTATATTTTGAAATAAAAAAACGGTTTCTTCATCATTTTTACGGAGAAAATGTATACTGATTAGAAGTCGCTACGTGGAAGCATTCTCGAGATATTTGGATTTAAAATAATGAATGCATGTGATAATGAAATTACGAGTGAAATTATGACCAGACATGGTGTCTCATTGTGCCAAAAATACAGGATGAGTTTGTCTGCTTAAAAATAAAATTTCTTGTAAACATGTGTCTGGAAATGCTTCGTTTCAGAGCTACAAGGTGTTAAAGTTTTTGTTTTATTATATTTAATTCAGTTTTTTAATTTGTTATTGTTTAAATAATATTTGAATAAGAGTTGTTGATAACATTACACACAAGTCGACTTTTATCTTTTTTACTGAAAATATGAAGCAATATGTTATAACTTCAAGCAGAGGTTACCTTCGCCATAATTTAAAAATGCCATGTAATAATAATTTCAAATCCAAATATCTCGAGAATGGTTGCACGTAGCGACTTCTAACTGTCACACAGTTATTACATACTATTGGACAAAGCATTGTATGATACTAAAATGCATCCGGATATAAATCAGCATGGTACAACAGTCATTATTATTACAGTACAAAAATGTTCTGCAAAGACTAAGCTAATAATTCAAGTTGGTTGAGAAGAACTCGTCTAATGACCAAAAACTGTGATCAATCAACATATTCTTTAGTTTTTTTTTGAAAATACACAGACATTTTCCTTTTCGTGGTTGGTTGAACACCTTCTTAATATTGTAAAAGATAGATGATCTTGATAGGGTAGAAGTCGGAATAGGCAGATATCATATGGGTTTGTCTAGTACTGGTGTTGGAGGTTTGTTGAATGATTTTCCCATACTTTTGATGCATTAGGATGGCCGTCGATAAAATAAATAAGCATGGCAATGTTAAAAATAATTTCCCTGCAAAGAATGGTCTGCACGAATCTTGTGGATAGAGTCCGTAAAGGAATCGGATAGCTCGTTTTTGAATCCAAAAGACGTTGTTCAGCATACCCAAAGAGCATGAGCCCCTAAAGCTCAGACCCAAGTCATACCTTGAGGAAGATTCTATAAGCGCATGGTAAACATTCCTCGCGACAGCTACACCCAGTTCCTTCCTCACCACTCGAGCGGCGTAGCATCACCTAGAAAGCTTGAATGATATGATCGAAATGTGGCCTTCAAACTTCAGTCTATTGTCTATTATCATTCCCAAGAATCTGCTCTCAACCTTTTCTCCATCCTCATTGCACTTGAACGGCATGATGTTAGTTTTAGTGATAGACCATTTACTTGACACTATTACGATCTATTCTTGCACGGACACAGCCCCTCAATAGGGATCCGAATGAACAAAATTTGAATCACGATAAACGACGAGCGTAACGTCTGGGCCTCTACGTTAGTTGTTAATGAAAACTTGACTGTAGAGTGTAGCGACGAGGTTCTCCAACGACAACGTATTTCACCGACCAGGTCCTTCGCTCAGCACTAACGGGCGTTCAAAGTATGCAAAATTATACAGACTGTCTGGTACATACCAAGTCGCTCAAAATGTCGCTCCGTGTGTGGGGCCCTATTTGTGTACCACTGCATCAACAAATATGTTACTCTTCATGGAACTCAATAGGGTTGTTTTTTCGGACCGCGCATGCGCTTATGTCAGGGCAACTGGTGGCTAGAAATGTCAAATTCTTAACAGTTTTGATTTTGAGTTTTGACATGTGACAATATTTCATAACCTCCAACATAATACTTTCAGTGTCAGTGCCAAGTTTGAGTGAGTTTTTATTGAGTTTCATGAAGTGTAACATATTTGTTGATACAGTGATACACGAATAAAACGTGAGTACGTGAACTTAAACTATGGGTCAAGAACCGTCATTTCAGTATAAGCAAAAGTCATATTTTTGAAATATCTTCCGCGTTCACATTACACAAAAGACGTCATGCTCTATCCTTGTTCTACTTTCAGCTAGACAAGGATAGAAGCACGCTCGTGAACGTGGCACTGCTTGTCAGTTGCCCTGGTTAGAACGCATGCGCCTTACGCTATTGGCGAGAAAAACAGCCCTATAAAAACTCCGTCAAACTTGACACTAACACTGACAGTATTTTGGAAGTTATAAATAATTGTCACATGTCATAACTCTAAATTAAAACAGTCAATAATTTTACATTTCCAGCTACCAGTTGCCCTGACATATGCGCATGCGCGGCCCGAGAAAAATCACCCTATTGATAAACAGGCTCTCAAAGAGATATCTTTTTATATCTATACCTTTTCAATTTCAAATTGGGACTAAACAAAATCAAATTGGGAATAATCATATTTAATTTGGAACTAATCAATTTCAAATTGGGACTAATCAATTTTAATTTGATGTTGACTAGTCCCAATTTGAAATTGACTAGTTCCAAATTGAATATGATTATTCCCAATTTGATCTCGTTAATTCCCAACTTGAAGTTGATTAGTCCTAATTTGAAGTTGAAAAGGTATAGTTGTTGAAGAATCATTGATAAGATCATTGATGTCAATGTCACCCGAGTAATGACATGAGGGACCGTCCACTGAGTATAAAACTGTGAAGATCACACTCGTCACCAATGTGAGTCTTTAGCAATAGGGGTGGTTTCTCAGTTTTTTCTTAAATTATGCATGTGATTTCTGCAAGATTCTTCGACAACTGTCTCCGAATTTCCAGACACAAAATTACACGAATGACTTTTGTTTCAATGGGGGTGGTTTTTTATTTATTCATTATTTTTTTAATCTGTTGACGAAAAATAATAATCGTTTTGGTGTTCAGATTAATGGAATAAGGTATTTGTACAGATTGTTGTCTAACTGACAAGTAAGTGTAATGTAATGGATATTTTGAAATAAATAATTGTTTCTTTTTAATTGAAATGCCCTCTTTTTCATCAGTTCAAGTGATTTTGTACCTCCAATCCAATCACCAATAAACGCTGAAAAGTGGTTATGAGGGAAAATACGTATATGGCAAAATTGCCTATTAATACCAATTATTGACGGTCAATTAGGCATTTCCATGTGACGTCACTGCTGTCAAATAACAGTCACTGCCTTGGTCACTACTGTCAAGAAACAGCTGATCGACGTCAGGCGGTCTTGTCATGTCATGTCACATGTTATACAGGGTGTCCGGAAATGATAAGCAAAAAAAATGAAGGGAGCATTCTAGACCGAAAATAAATGCCACCTTTTCATATAACATTTTTTCGAAAATTGATTATTAACGGAGTTACAGGGTGTGTTTATTTGGAGATTTTTGGCAATGCTTTTTGCCACGCCCACAATATTTTGACAAAATTTTGTATCTGGGGCTTTATCGGGATGAGGAATTTGAATTTGCCCACCGTTTCTTTGTATTATGTAGAGGGCGCCACATACGAACCTATACTTTGATTGTACTGTGTGCGACTTTGGAGTGAATATTTTTATTCCCCTCACCTTTTCACATAAAAGAGGTATACTACTTGTGTTTCGATAAATCTAATCGTTTTCGAGAAAAACGCTACAATAACTTTACTTGCATGTGATCAATACAAAATTTTTAATCTATTTCCAACCTTAAACATAGCATACTTTGGAATCATGTGCTATAAGTTGCCGTGGAAACAAGTTTGGAGGAAATTTATTTTGACAGTTGGTAATTTTGTTCATTTTTTATAATTTTTTTTTATTTCAGTATTTTTGTCTCTGACCACAATCGGCGTAATCAACAAATTTTCAAAAAATCACCAACTTTCAAAACCAATTCTTCCCAAACTGGTTTCTACAGCAACTATAGCGCATAATTCCAAAGCTGAGGATAAATTAAAATGATTTTGTATTCATTATATGCAAGCAGAGTTATTTTAGCGTGTTTCTCGAAAACGGTTAGATTTATCGAAACAAAAGTTTCTTCCTTTTTTTATGTCGAAAAGTTGAGAGAATAAAAATATTTGGTCAAAAGTCGCATACAGTGTAGCACAAAAAAGTTTAGACCATTCAAATCGAAGTATAAGCTCGTATGTGGCGCCCTCTACAAAATGCGAAAAAACGGTGAGCAAATTTGAATTTCTCATCACGATAAACACCTAAATAAGAGATTTCGTCAAAATATTATGAGCGTGGCAAAAGTTATTGCAAAAAAACTGCAAATAAAATGTATTTTTAACACCCTGTAACTCCATCAAAAATCGATTTCCGAAAAAATATTTTAGGAAGGGGTAGCATTTATTTTTTGTTTTATTTTTTGTCCGGAGTTCTCACCTGAATTTTTTGCTCATCATTTCCGGACACCCTGTATATTTTATATGGGTCATGAGTAGTGCAGGCTCCTTTCCAAAGTCATCAAACATCAACTAAAAACACTGAAATTTTCTTGAAAAATACAAAAATCTCAGAACCACGAAAAACATTATATGTATAAATATGATCGCTTGATCTCGATTGATCAATCAATCAATGAAACAAATAATACTGATTAAATGTATTATTAAATTTAAATAAATGTCCAATAGAACAAAGCATGCTATAAAAAAAATACATACAATACCACACCGTGAGTCAAAACAAGTTCAAATGATAATACACATGAAAATAAAATAGAATAACATAGAACACAGCTCAGCACAGGTAGAAACTCATACAGATAAAAAACCGACGTGAGTGAGACCTAAACTCGCAAGTAGCTATAAAATTCAGCGAAAAAATTTTTCTGAAATACCCAAAAATATACTAAATAAATGAAAAGGAAGACGCGAATTTCACTGTATGATCGCAAACGGGGTGGGGCCATATTACCCTCCCGAGAGAGAGAGAGACATCTCAGTCAATACGACAGACAAAGATAGATAGTGTATTCTGTGACGTAGTGGATGTTGATTCGCGCTCTTTAATCGGTGATTACTACATTATTAGAGGTCGTAGGTTGATTTTTCAAACATCAATCGCATCAGTACTTACTAATCCTTATATTTTTCATATTTCCAAAAAATGTGCAAATTGTCCATTCCTATAAACAATTGTGGCAGTCTCCAAAATAAATAGAGAGGTCAGTGTCAGAATTCTTAGCTTTACGAAGAATGGTCTGCCGGAGACATCATAGCTGATGCCCGCTATGTATCTCACAGCCCCAAAGATATCCAATATTTTTTCGACGTCATTGCACAGCCCTCTTGAGAGTGAACAGAAAAAATGTCAATTGAATGAAAATGCCTTATTGACCAGTACCTATTTGATCGATCAAATTCGGTCAAAATATCTTGAAATCTCTATTTAAAGTTTTTTTTTATCACTCATAATAAGACCTGTTGTAGGTGAGGATCAAAATATAATGAATAACCCTGTACCATATGATATGAACGTCGTGAGGAAAACTAGTATGGTTTTATTTTTTTTATTTTTTTACTCTGAAACCGTGTGTCGCTCGGGAAGAAAAAACTCAAGAGAAAATTCTCGTTAATAATGCATAATTCGAAAAAGCAATTATTTCTCGCGAAAAAAAAAATGGCTTACCATGTTTTTTATTAAAAATACAACACACATGTATTGTCCTCAAAGTCCAGCGGATAAGTTGGATCCGCTCCAAAGGTTCAAAAAGATTCATCAGGTGTTGATGAACATTTTTTTTTCTAAACTTCAAAATCCTTTATCTCGAAAATGACGCGCATCCGGTCATCATAGAATCTGGAAGTCTTAACCAGCAGACCGGGGACATCTTATGATGTGCCCCTGTATGCACCTTACTATACTACTCACCTGACCACCCTGTATGATATCCCCAGATTTAGGTATCGGAATAGACCTCCAAAAAGGAGCAAAACTTTTTATAACAAATTACTAGCTTTGTTCGCGTGGTTCGAAACCGACACGCGAACACAGCTGTGCTATCTGTGTTTGTAAACTGCAAAATGAGAAAATTGACAGGTTTTATAGATAGGTTCATCCACTGCATTTTTTTATTTTATTTTTCAAATTCATTTCATGATAAGTGATAAGTCTTGGAAACTGTTATAAATTCAATAATAAGCCTCATAGCAAAAAACCCACAAGGTTGGCGACTGTGATCTCTTCGGTTTAACCCTTAGAAGATCAGCTTGTCAGCATTTTTTTTTTTGAATAATGATATGTTTACTAGACTACGAGATATCACCTTTTTCCTCCCACTGGTTCACTACCCGTATAGTCGAAGAGATGAGGGGGGAAATATTTGAGGGACGGGTAGTTAGGACAAAATTGAGTCTTGAACGTTCTACAAAATATTCTCGTACAACCCTTCCTTTCGGAATTTTACGTACTTTGAAGTTACACCCTGAAAAACGTTTTTCCGTGATAGCTCCGAAACGATGAAATCAATTCTAATGAAATGTTGACAGCATACGCACCACCTAGGGTCTAAAAATTTGAGATCATTGCAATATTTTAATGTACTCTTGGAAGCCGGGGCACCCCCTTTCATAAAATCCCCGAAAGTTTGATATGCCTTCTTTTTTTTTAAGTTGCAATTTTGGATTTGGGTTCTTCAATTAACTTAGAATAAAAAAGGTACTCTTCATTCACATCGAAAAAATGAATCGTTTTCAATAATAACACCAATTGTCATCAAATTATCCAGCTAGTTACTATGTCAACCTGAAAATAACCTAGATCGATCGAAAAAATTGGAGTTTGTGTTTGTTGAATGATTAATAACCGAGATAATAACATTGTGTTGAATGAACATTTCAATAAATTGGCGTTTTTCTTGGAAACGTTTTTTTTTTTATGTGAATGGATAGTATTGGAATAGTACCTTTTGTATCCTAAATTAATTGACGAAACTAAATAAAAAATTGCAACTAAAAAAATAGAAAGAGTATCAAAGTTTAGAGGCATTTTATCGTAGAGGTGGTCCGCCTCATGCATCCAAAAGTAGATTGAAATATTGCTATAGTCTCAAATCATCAGTCCTCAAGTACTGCCAATACTATCCAAGTTTCATTAGAATTGATTGCACCGTTTCGGAGCTATCACGGAATAACCTTTCTCAGGGTGTAACTTGAAAGTACGAATAATTCCGAAAGGGACAAAAGATGTCTCGATTACCAAAACTGTTATCAGGCTTCAATACTGCACTACCTTTGATGGAGACCAGTTCTCTGTATTTAGTTCATTGTATCTTTTGTCCCATATACCTAAGAGTTTTCCTGTTTTTGTCGTGTAAATGTATTCTTACGACTTGAGTCCAGAATGTTAAAATGTGAGTATTATTTAGGTTTCTTTGTAATCTGCTTTCTTACTTTTTTCTTGGCTGTTTTGATACGGTTAAGCTTTTTAAGCTCTGTAACATGTAAATTTCATTGAAATAAAATAAATATGTGATTTCAGTGCCCTGATGATGCAATTATATATTGCGAAACGTCGGCCACTTTAAAACTAACTGGACTTTAAATCACTGATCCTCAAACCCAACAAATCACTCACACTCGTCTATTTTATAGAACATTTTAGACATTTTTGTCCCAACTAACCGTTTCTCAAATACCTACCTCCCAATACTTCTGGGACACCCTGTATCAACACCCTAGGCTCAGTCAGCCAGTTTCGCTAACAACTGAGGAGAGGGTGTTTCGAGGGGTGTTTCAAAGTTGTTGCAACTGTTTTATGAAATTCAAAAATAATATCATAAGCAGAACTTTATTAAACCATGAGACAAATCTAGTCAATCGACTCCACTGCATTGGATCTGTTCTCAAAACTCTACATTTTGTATAGAGCAAGAAAGCGAAGAATCTTGATTCCAATTCGTCAGATACCCACACTTCTCAAAAGAATGGTTCCAATACTCGGATCATTTTTAGTTTGAATTTGTATATCGAAATGCACATCCGATTTGTATGGACTACGGTTTTCAGTTCTGCTCGTTTGCATCCCTTTCTGATTCTCTGAAGATGACATGTGTCTTTGTGCAGACATTGAGTCCACTCTTGTGCTATAGACGCCGACTTGTCCAGGTTGGTTGAAAGTGTAGCTTGGATCTAGATCGACATTCTTCAATAGGACAGCTTCGCCAGATCTTAAAGAAGACAATGGAAGTCAAAGTTTAATCAAAATCTGCTTATGTAAATAAATTCACCTTTTTGAATTAGGACCAGTGATTTGTATAGTGATTGAAGAACTTTTTTCTGGTAATGGTGGTACGATAGATACTTTTCTTGAAAACGCCGGTGCAGAATGCTGCGTTTCATATTCACTTGATACTTGTGAACAAGGAGGGCATCGACTGGAAAAAGTTATTATTTATGATTGCAAAAATCAACCAATTAGAAATTGTGGACCTACTCAGTGCAGTATATAGTTTCTGGCAACGTCATTCGAAATTGTATGTGTTCGGACTGGGTCGCTTTCTGGGCCAACGTTGCTTGAAAGAAAGCTAAAGATAAGCTTTGTGATATCAAAACTTTAAAATAATGTTCTTACTTTTTGGTCGGACTTCCGCACTGTACTGCTTTTTCAAATAAGTATCATCGATACTTTTAAGTTCTCGACTTTTTCGGATTTCATCTTGGAAACCGGGTGTACTTTCAACTAAAATGACAAAAAACTAAAAAGGCTGAAACTGTTTGTCGAGGATGTGATAATCATTCAGAAATAATAGGTGTGTTTGTTATTTCGGTGTGGGATAGGGTAGTGCATGACTCACACCATCAGTCTGGTGTAAGTCATGGCTGTCAGTGTAAAGGAGATTCAACAAACAAAACAGCGATGGATGATTCGAATACTGAAGTTAAAGTATTAGTAATCTGGGATTATATTGTCTGAAGTTTTTGATTCTGAAGACAGCTTAACCGTAATAATTTCAAATGACCGCAAAAGAAGCGAAACTGTATAAACAAAGCTTTTTGAGACTGTAGTGCTTGGTGCCTGCATATACGGATATTGAATTCAAAAGGCTTTTTCGCAGTGTCAGAGATTTATTCAAAGAATTATCTTGTTGATATCTACAATTTAGTTGATACTCTATCAACAGTTGGGTTGGGTTGGGTTGGATTAAGTCTACTCTACATGCTCTACCAGATAAGCCACTGCAGCTTGGCCTGAGATCATTATCGTGATTGCTGCTAATGATGATTTTTAAGAGTTTATGAGAAGTGTTACGAATTACAAATCTAAGCAGAAAAGGAAATTGAATTAGAATGAAAAATATAAATGAATACGTAGCTTACCAGTTTCGTATCTTTTTGCATCTTGAGTGGACAAAAAGATTGCATATTATGTTTGATCGGAGTCTCCAGGGTGTTACTTAATGGAATGTCATAATTTTAAGAGGGGGTTCCTGGATAAACTTTAAATCGAAAAGGTCATATAAACTTGGGTCCTAAAATGCTTGGTTTTTAAGATACAGTTTATATGACCTTTTCGACTTAAAATTCATCCAGGAACTCCCCCTTAAAATTATGACATACCATTAAGTAGCACCCTGTATATCCTATAACTGTATACAATCACTTTCACTATTTTCATCAACCATTTTAATTTATTTGGAAAGATGCTTACTGATTTTTCACTACAAAATTTCATAATTGTTCCCCGTTACTACGGAGTTACATTCAATTGTATTTCGAAGTGGAACTTTCCGCTTGCTTGGCAAACAGAACCATATGCGACCACCTACATTGAATTTGTGTTGAAAGTAACTCTTACGCCGAATCATTGTGGATGGTAGCATATGATTCCCGTTTGACAAGCGGAAATTTGACAGTTCCACTTCGAAATGAAATTGGATGTATCTCAGGCGTTACTTTGAATAAAAAAATAAATACCAAATGAATAACACACAAATATTGGCTGTATTTCTAGGAATTAACGTAGATGCATGATCTAATTCTTTGCAATACTATCTGTAGGTATTTGATGATTCATTCGCAATACGTTTTCCAATCACTCTTGATAAATGATATATATGGACGCAAAAGTTCTGTTGATCCAGTAAAGTTGTCGTCGGCATACCAGGGGTCGGCAAAAAAATAGAAATAATGATATTTTAAGGGTTGCTTGGGGACTGTCTCCTGAGTATCCAATCAAAAGATCTGACTCGAACTCCTGTTACGCTTCTTAAGAGCAAAATGACCCAGATGAAAGTTATGGAAGACCAAAGACGGAACATAATTCCAAATCATAAATTTTGTTGACTGCTCCAATACCTACCTGACGAGTTACAGCTCATCAAATGACAAAATAACGCTGATGGCAATAGGAGTGATTCAAAAAAAAAGTTTTGTGCGAAAAAATTATATGGACAAACATCTCAGAGAATCAGAGGCTGACCAACTTTTCCTCAAAACATTTTTCATTATCTCTACCCTCACCCTCTACCAATCAACGACTCAACTGCCTTGTGAGCGTGCTCCCCGAACTCACGCTATATACAGGTTGTCTCTTGTCTCACGGTGACCGTCCTTTAGAATATCTCGTTATCAAGACGATTGGAATTCTGAAAACTTGTATGGTGAGATTTTCGAATATGCTCTCTTCGAATGAAATAGTAGCGACGTTGTCCAACTTCCGGTTATACCGGAAATAGGTGTCAATTTGCTTATTTCAAATAGAACACCCTATATATTTTTAAATTTTTGGATTCTACGTGCCATTTTAGACAGATTTGATGTATCATGTCCTATTCCTAAGTATTCGAGTTTTTGAAATAGTTGAGTTTTTATGTCAAAAATGACGTTTGTAGGTCCCAATTTAAATGTGAGTTTCACCTACAAGAAAGCCTTCATTATTCATTTTGTTTTGGATTACTTGGATTATATTTTGAAAACTGTTTATTCGAGGTGGTCAAAAAATTAGATGAAAATTGAAATCGAGAAAACTGCCAAAAATCAATTTGTAGATGTAGATGTAGATGTTTGAGTGGGTGGCTCACGCCAAAACCAACCTGCTTAGGCTTCCTGGGCCCGTTGCAACCCTCAATTGCTGGAAGTAAGATAATTGAAGGCACGATGCTTTCGCGAAGCTCAGCAAGTCCCCCAAATAGATCCCTTCCAATTCCTGGAGTGTTGTGTGTTCGGCTCCGAGGTATTCCATCCTAGTGCTACGAAGAGCCGGAAATTCCATTAGGATGTGGGCTACGGTCTCTACGTCTTCAAGGCACCACCTGCAGTCTTTCCCAATTCCGATCCTGTGGAGGTGACCCTTCAGGTTCATGTGACCAGTTGATAGACCGACCATTGTGCGGAGGTCTTTTCTGCTCATATTTAAGAGCTCTTTGGTTCTGCCCGTATCAGGTCCTGTTATCATTGCCTTGGCATGTAGCATGCCAGGGGCATTGTTCCAGCATAGAGTGGCCTTTTCGAGTAGGAGTTTCTTCGCCTCGCCCATTCCGGTTGCTTTAGGGATGCCTATCATTGGTTCGGGTCCTATCGGTCTGTCTGTGGTCCAATTTTGGTAAGTCTGTCAGCTTCAATGTTCCCCTTTATACCGCTATGGCCCGGGGCCCAAATCAATGTTTTCAAATGGAAATACCCAAATTTCATCATTGTATAGTGTTGAGCATTTAAAATAAAGGTGAGTTTGTATAAGATTTTTCTTTCAAAATTTTTTATTTTTTTTCAAATTTTGAAGTGGACAATGTTATACAAACTTACCTTTATTTCCCAAGGCCCCAGTAGATGAAATTATAAAATTTGGTAGTTTCCATTTGAAAAAATTGATTTTTGGCAGTTTTTTTCATTTCATTTTTGATCTTATTTTTTGACCATCCTGTATTAATTTATCAAAATATTCTAAATAATCTTTCATAGTAGGTTTCTTTCAACAGGGAATCCTCCACAAAATTTAGTATTTTATTGAAAATAGTAGATATAGGTGTAACATGAACCCCTATAAAGTTTTTTAAAAAATAGTCAAATATTTTCTGCGTTATTCGCTGAACAAATTTGCCAAAACGCGTAGAGGCTTGAAAAAGAGTGTGACGTCACCTACGCGCTTATTTACTGTAGCCATAGATAAAGATAAATAAAATATGACTGGTGTTACACACGGTCCGGCATTATGAAAAATATTATGGTGGCAAGAAAGTGGAGTTTTGTGCCTGAGTGCACAAACCGACAAGTATAGAACGCTAACAAAAATTCTTGTGAGTAACCAATGCAGACAGCAAAAAGAAAATTATGGTATGCTGCAGTGAGACGGAATTTTGAAAACGTTTGAAAGCCGAAAGAAAACACTTTATCAACAACTACATAATATTATCAAAAACCACGTCACGTCTACCTTCGGCAAATTATGTGAATCTCCTTTCTGGAAACCGTCCTCCATATTTGCGGAGAATAAATAAACTTTCCTAATAATTAATGGCAATGTTCTATACAGACGAACTCAAAACACATGCAAACTTTAATATTGTTTTGACGTCTAACGTCACAATGATTGAATGTAAGTACGTTCCGTCTTCCTAGCAGCAAGTATCTGACGTCACAGTGCGTTTTGTTCGCTTAACCAAAGCACTCATTTTCAACGGCTGCTGTTGTATTTAGGATTGATTTTTTTGCAAGCACACTTCTTATATAGGTAGTTATTATCATATCGAAATCTTGGTTTTACAATACTTTTAATGTATATTATTTTTTTTGTGGACAGATTTATTATGGGCAAAATTTACATTAAAATTGGAGTCTACAAACGTCATTTTTGACCCAAAAACTCAAATGTTTCAAAAACTCGTATACTTGGGTATAGGACATGATACATCAAATCTGCCTAGAATTTTGAGTGGAATTCAAAAATGTGATAATATACAGGGTGTTCCATTTAAAACAAGAGAGTTGACACCTACTTCCGGTTTAACCGGAAGTCGCCCAATATAGCTATTATTCCAAGTGAAGAGAGCATCTTTGAAAATCTCACCATACAAATTTTAAGATTTCCAATCGCTTTATTTCCCGAGATATTCTAATGGACAGTCACCCTGAGACACCCTGTATATATTGAAAGACACGTCAATCGGATCGTAGGGCAAGGAGGGGGGACCGGTTGTACATTTCTTGCAATAGGCTCTACTGTTTTAACGTGGAGTGTGGAGTCCGCACCACGGTCATCGATTCCATCGGACCACAGACTTATGTTCTACCAGTATGTACTGGTGAACTGCTGCGTTCTCGGTTGGCCTACCGACTGGCGAGATGGTATCATCGTCCCTCGTTCGCTACGAGAATATCCGATTCTCCCCGGCCTAGTTACCGGCGTGAATAGGGAGGTCGACGATACATTCTACACTCTGCCTCGTGGGTGCCGCTAAACTACCAGGCAGTCGACTTTTTACGGTCTATTGCCCTTGCTGGGATTCGAACACAAGCACCGGACCATCTCCAAAACTTTTCTCGAAACATTGATGATAAAACCTGTTATGACTCTACCTTTCTTTCACTCAGTAAAGGTATTTTTACAAAGTGTTACAAATTCGGTATTCACTTATTCACTATCAATATTATTGAAACAATTATTATCATTGGGGATATAGCCACGACAGGGTGACAGTTTTCGAGCAACTATCACCAACCTTGTTTTTGGAATGGTAGAACGCTTTCGTTATAGGCCTAATTGAATCTAATTCAAATTCTGAATTTGTCAGTTTTTAGATACACTAAAATGTTACATAAACACAGCTACCTTTTCACTATACAATAGAAATGTAGAACTCTCACATAAAATGGTGGAGGCTCTTTTTAATTGAAATTAAAATGAACAGCCTGTACCAATTTTTTTTTTTCGATAGAGGTCTTTCTTCAAATTTTAAATATTTAAGACGTGACAAAAGGGGCCCTTAGCAAATATCTGAAAAAAAATCCCTTGCGGAATAAAAGTTCCATCAAATTTAGGCATGTGCTATTTATCTGACCATGAGTGTATATGGACCATGGACCTCACTCACGTTTGCCATCTGCTTAGATGTAACCAGGACATACCAGGTATTCATGGAATGATTGATTTTGTAGGTGTTCAAATTGCAATCTAAAAATAATGTTTTCAACTTTTTGACGGACTGTCAAGAGATACCATTTTTTCTACCCGATCTATCAACGTCATGGAATGTCCAGAGTTTAAAGTAATTATACGTATCAATAGGGACCTTTGTTTACTCTTATTAGGTATTTCATAGTTATCAACAGATAACGCTTAGTTTTAGGGTAATACTGGAAAAAGTGCCGACATTTTGAGGTTTTCTGCAAGTTTTGTTGTGAAGCCGACACCTGGCGAGGTAGCAAACTTCAGACTCGGATTCATCAGACCAAAAAACATATAGAACCAGTGAGAAAAAACTTCTTCATTTTTGTCCTGGAAACGTGGTTTCTGAACCTTGGATTACTGGACTATAATAATAATATACAGGGTGTTCCATTGATATTGCGAAAAAATTCAGGATGAGTTTTCCCGCTTGAAAAAAAGGAGAAAAGTTTCCATAAACATGAGTCCGGAAATGCTTCACTACAGAACTACAGGGTGTTGAAGTTTTTTTTTTTTTTTTTTTCTAAATAGTATTTGAATTAATGTCGATCTTTTGATGAGATTTGGTGTTGGGGGGTTTTTTGTCATGCGAAATTCGAATTTGTTATTATTAGGTTTGGCTCTAGATGTAGAGGGCGCTGACTACACTTATTTTTCCCATTATTAAGAGCCGTAACTTTTTTGGACAAACATGTATTATATTTTCAAGTGAAAAAACAAATTTCCTCATAATTTTTACGCAAAAAAGTATACTTGTTGGAAGTCGCTACGTGCAACCATTCTCTAGATATTTGGATTTGAAATCAAGAATGCATGTAATTTTGAGATTATGGTCAAGCGACGTGTTGCATTTTTATTGTCAAAAAAATCAGCATGAGTTTTTTTCATTTTTTCATTTTTTTTTTCATAATAATATTTGATTTATAGTTTTTGTTCACATCATATACTGACTTGTTCAATTTTATCTTTTGACTGGAAATATGTAGCAATCATTCAAAGAATTTCATAATTTCAAGCGGGTTACCTCCGCCATAATTTCAAAACCACATGTTTTTATTATTTCGAAACCGAATATCGAGAATGGTTGCCCGTTCCGACTTATATCATTCATACGTTTTCTGCGTAGGAAATACTGATAAATCTATTTTGTGGCTCAAAAATGTCATACATGTACGTCCAAAAAAGTTATGGCTGTATATAACAGGAAAAGTAGGTGTAAGTGGCGCCCTCTACAAGTTAGTGCCATACCAAGATCATATTTCACATTTTGCATGTCGAAAAACTGTCAGACATCAATTTCTATCAAAATATCGACATTGATTCAAAAATTATTTAGAAAAAAAAAATTAAAATGAAACTTCAACACCCTGTAGCTCTGTAATGAAGTTATTCCGGACACATGTTTATAAGAAGTTTTCTTCTTATTTTTAAGCAGGAAAACTGATCCTGAATTATTTCGCAATATTAATGAAACACCATGTATATCGACTCGCGCAATACTTTCAAAGAACGACAATTCAGGAAGTCGCGAAAACATGGCTTTGCCCAAGTTTCATATATTTATTTGAGAAATCTCCCGAATTCTCTGAATATTCAAATGCCTTTCTATTGCAAGATGCGCATGCCGATAATTTTACTTACAAGAAAGATATCAATGGTGAGCATCAAATTAGTAACATCCTGTATTTTATAACCATATAGAAAATCATTTCTTTTCACAAATAAAAGGCAGTAGTATTTCGTCGTTGAACAGTGATGTATTTCTCGAAAAAGACATGACAACAGGACGCCACACAAATAATGGACAACCCTTGCGAATTGTTCAAAAACTCGAGTACATTACTTGGTACATTGTGAGCGAGTGGATTTCTTAAGCGGTATTGGTTTTCTTCCCCGACATACGGGACAAATGGGCATTTTCAGTTGATTTTTTTCTATACAAAATAGTTTATTATTCTGCCTGCAAATAAACCCGTACATAATCAAACATTCAAATCAGCTAAAATTTCACCTGATGTAAAGAGACTCACAACTGAGTTGTGGTTTGCAGACTGTGATTTCGTCACTTTTTGACTTCACTGGTGGAGGAGATTCATTCTCCTCCAATATAATGGAGTAGTGGTCAGTTTCATCTCCTGAACTATTTCCGAAACTTTTGGTCCTGTTGAAAAACAGTCATCAGTCTTGCAGTCATGCCACTAATATAGGTTTTTATCGTTTTAGTAATAAATGCAGTCGTAGATTGTACCCTCTCAAATGACAAGCCTCTACTCATTCACCGTCACGAATGTTAATGCCCCATTTAGTGTGTTATTCACAGTCATTTGTTGGATAAAATGTAAACATTGTTGCATTTGTTTTATTTCAGTTATTTCACATTTCCAAAAACCAGGGGTAATTACACCTTTTTCAATTATTGTAATTCAGAAAATCGTTCAATTTCAGATAAGGGAATATGTATTTGAGACTAGGAACTTGTAATTCAGAAAATATATTGGATAGTGAATTCAATTCCAGAATAGGAAACATGAAATTCAGGTTAGGAAGTTGTAATGTACAGGGTCTTCACGTATATTTTGGCCAATAGCTATATTCGTTAATATCAACCCTAGAGTGTTGTTCAAATTAGCAAAGTTGTAGCGTTTTTTCTGAATGATTAGAATTTGTTAAAAGGTTTTCTGCTATTTTTCGATTTTTTCAAATTTTTCTTATCTAGACACATTCTAGTGTCTTCAAGGATTGCAAATTACCTGGCGGAGAGATGATTTTTTTTTTAGATTAGGTCAGGTTAGTGTGGGTTTGTTTTGGTTAGATTGGGTTAGATTTGGTTAGTTTGAGTTAGTTTTTCGATAACTCGTGAGCTATTCATAATGAAAATCAAATATCATAATTTTTTTCCTCCGCCAGTAAATTTCCAATCCCTAAAGACAATAGAATGTGACTATATAAAAATTATGTAACAGGAGCTCGTGGGAAGCAGTCAATAATACGAGGAAGGCTTCTTTAAGTCTTTAAGACTTAAGCTCCTGTTACATAATTCTGGTCCGCTCCAGTCACGAAACTAGCAACAATACTATATAAAAAAACAACCAAAACATTCGGAACTTGATAAAAACTCATTTTTTCCAATTTAAATATTGCAGAATCATATTGTGTTATCCATCGTTGTTTTCGTTGTAAAATATGCCATTAAATAGAGAGTATACTTTTTTTACGCGCCATATAAAAAAAAAGTTGATGATGGTTTCTCCGGAACGAAACGTCGTATGGAAAATCTCTCAACGCTGTTTTGTAGAGCTTGAAAAGTGGCCATGAGAAAGTGTCTTTTGTTTTTCCATATATCCAAATAACGTCAGAAAAAAAAACGAAATCGGCAAATTTCGTTTTTCCAGGCATATCTCCGAAACAGCTCGGAATTTTAAAACTTTCTAAACGGCATATTGTGAGGCTTGTGGCATATTGTTAGACCACCGCCCTTACGGTTTCCAAGATCCCCATGAAAGACATCCTTATCTTGGACACACTGTATACATGTTTTCATCGTGAAATGAGGTAGAAAAGAGATATTGTCAAAAAACTGCTTCTGGGTACCATTCTTCGAATATCGGAGCGCGAGCGGCAAAGATACAAGGGGGCAAAGTTGAAATTCGGAAAGATCACATCACAAATTTTCAAAACTATCGGAAAACTTTTCCGGTGACCCCTTGTTTTCGCACCAAATGACTGTACAGGGTGATTCATTTTCAGAGTCAGGGTGCCAGTTCTCGTAAACTATTCATCGTAGAGGCTTGTGGCAAAAAATTTTATTACTAAAACGGCCAAGAGAAAAACCTGGAAAATATTATCAAGTTTCTGAAATGGTCGCTAGGGGCCGTAACAACCAACACCAAGTAGAAAAATATGATTTTCATGGAATTTTGTCCAATGAAAATATATCGATGAGCTCATTTTCGGATTCACTGACTATTTACCTACACTTTTTGTCCAAAGCGTTTTTTTCTATCTAGCATAATAAAGTGGTGGGGGAAGTTCAATTGTTTTATTAAACAAACGGAGATTTCTCCCGTTTCGCTTGACCGATTTAAACGAGCTTGGGTTCATATGAAAGAGCATGATCTGCACTTCAAAAAACTTGTTTGGTTTGGAATTTTTGACCTTCGCCGTCGCCGCTAGATGGCGTTAACTGAAATGGTAGCATGTTTTTGCGTTTTTTCCAAAAAATCAAATGTAATGGTATATTCATTTTTTTATATTTTAAAAGGGGATACATTTTCCTATAAAAAAAACAAAAAATTATTGATTTTTGTTTTTTTTTTTTTTTATTTTTTTTTTGTTTTTTTTTTTTAATAGGAAAATGTATCCCCTTTTAAAATATATAAAAATGAATATACCATTACATTTGATTTTTTTGGAGAAAAAGCAAAAACATGCTACCATTTCAGTTAACGCCATCTAACGGCGACGGCGAAGGTCAAAAATTCAAAACCAAAAAAGTTTTTTGAAGTGCCAAGCTCGTTTAAATCGGTCAAGCGAAACGGGAGAAATCTCCGTTTGTTTAATAAAACAATTGAACTTCCCCCACCACTTTATCATGATAGATAGAAAAAAACGTTTTGGACAAAAAGTGTAGGTGAATAGTCAGTAATCCGAAAATGAGGTCATCGATATATTTCATTGGACAAAATTCCATAAAAATCATATTTTTCTGCTTGGTGTTGGTTGTTACGCCCCCTAGCGACCATTTCAGAAACTTGACAATATTTTCCAGGTTTTTCTCTTGGCCGTTTGAGAAATAAAATTTTTTGCCGCAAGCCTCTACGAGAACTGGCACCCTGACTCTGAAAATGAATCACCCTGTACTATAATGTAGAAAATCTCACCTATTAAGCTCTAACAAAAATAGAAAATCAAATTATTTCATAACAACTGCTCAAAGTGTTGGCATTTGTTACTTGAAAAAGATCAAATATCTGAAAGTTGTATTCAAATCTCTTGAGACTTTTTAAATTTATAGACAAAAAATCGAAATTACTATTTTTATTCTTCTTATTATTATTACCCTAACGAAATGTTAGCGGAAACATGTTTTACTAAAACTGTTTTTTTCAGACTCACCCCGTATATGCGAAATAACTTTATTACTTCAAAAGTTATTTGAAAAAATCAAAAATTAAAATTCAACTTTGACACCCTGTATGTCTCTCAATATCAACTTTTGGATTAGACAAGTTGAGGTCTATCGCAATATTTTCTTGTAAGGAATCTGCTGTATATTGGGACAATATGCCAAGATGTTCAAGTAGCACTTTTGTTTACCTTTTTTCAGACCAAAATTTCTTATCCTCATTATAGCGTTTAGTCGTTCTATTTTTTCTAGGACTTTTTGGTTTCGGGTTCCAGTCAATCACTCGACAAATTTTCATTTCTAAAAATGAAGAAAATAAAAACCAGTTATCATAATTATTCTAAGAACTTGGATTTCAAATTCTTAGAAAGGGCTAGTGTTATGTATAATATTGAACTTACCTCTTTCAATTTGTATCAACTTTATCATTATATAACACTAATCACTTTCTAAGAACTTGATTTTGAATTCAGACTGTCTCAAGTTTGCGATTTTTTAATAAAGAGCCATAATTTTCAAGATATTCATATTATTTTTCTTGTCCATCTTGAACATAGTAATATGAATGTTGCAATCAACTGATTTAACTTTGTGGATCATTCATACCTGTACCTGCACCCGCGGTCGTTTGACAGACCACGTCACTTTTGCGGATTTCATCAAGGTCACACTTACCCGGCTAAGAGATAAAAATTTGAAAAATGTCAGCCAAATTTTTGATACTTACATATTCCGTGATTGGATCCTGGTCTTGTACTATGATGCATTGCCGTTCTTCTGCGCATCCTATAAATATTTTTGTTAAAGTTAATTCGATTTGGTAACAATCATTTCATTTACTCCTGGAACTACAACCACATTCTTTTCCAGTATGAACACAGTTGGGGTCTTGTTCATCCATGATCATACAATTTAAATCTTCAGTACAATTTCCAGAACATCTAAAATTATGAACGGGAAATAACACCATGTTATGATTTATTAGTACTAATGCTTGATTGTGAAGTCACCTGCACAAGGTACCGCGACTCTCGCAAGGCTTCCCCAGAATACAAACACCAGGCCCACAAGGAAGAACATTACACTTGCAGGCGGTGTCTTGGACATAATCGCATAGAGGTTCGGTTTGAGAACTCACTGCTGCGCCGAAGGGGCACTTTTTGTAATTGGGGCCGCATATTTTTTTTTTGCAGCATAGTTGGCATTTATCTAGAGGGAGCAAATTTTTGGTTTGTTAGACAAATTTCCAACTATACTCCATGCTCACTTGTGTGGCAGTCGTTTCTACTTCCTAAACAGGCTGGACAGTCTGAAATCACACAAATATAATAAGTCAAGATAACAGGACGAGAACTCCAGAAGTACCTCCGACTCCAGTATCTTTGCAGGTCTGTATTCCTTTGCTTCTGTGATAAGCTGTAATGATCACGTGGTGAGATGAATTTTCATAAAAATCAAATTGATCTTTCAAAGTTCGAAAATAATATTTAACACTTTTCAATTTAAAAGAAATGGTTAGACTACATAGTCCCCAGTACAGCGTGGTATTTTCGAAGTGATACTATAGTCGTGAAACTTTGTGAATTGCTGCCTAATATCAAGTGTACTAACCACTGAAAATAGTAACTTTGGGGGTGGCCATGTCTTCGCACACGCAACCTCTTAATCTTTATCACCTGACATTACGAGGCGATAAATATTTTGGTGGCCAAGTACACCATTCTTTCAAAAACAATACCGTGAATCATTTTTGACGGAAATATTTGGAAAAGAAAAATCACGCATGGTTTGATGGCGACCAAAATCTCAATATGTTAAAGATCTGGAGGTTATGGAATAACATACATACAGCTCTGATTTTTTCAAAAATTATTCTCTATATTGCTTCTGAAAAAATGGTGTACCCGGCCACCAAAATATATATCGCCTCGTAATACCATCAGGTGATAAAAATTAAGAGGTTGGGTGTGCAATTCACAAAGTTTCACGACTATATGTATCACTTCGAAAACACCACGTTGTACTGGGGACTAACAGGAATGTTCAGCAATATGTGAGGCACATGCGTAACCTATACCCAAATCATTGCAGACCAACTGTGCAGCTACAGCAAGGTGCGGTTAAAAACATGGCTGCTTTTCAAGCAACGTTAAAAGTTGGCGGAAATAAAAATATTGGTACTCGTTGAAATATGATAATATCAGTCAAAAATAAAAACTGTCTCCATTCGTCCGGATTTACCCGGACATGTTTGGATTTTCAAGATGTCCGGGAACGTCCGGCCGGAATTCGAGAAAGTATCCGGAAAATTTAAAATTATTAATAGACGAGATTGTCGCACACCAAACGATTTCTATTTTATTTTTCCAAAGAATTGAGAAAGCTTCATTTATCAAAGATTTTTTTATATTTGTATCAAGTATTTTTTATTTTTCGAGTTTGTTATTATATGACTTATGATCAAAACGCTTTAATTTGTTTGGTTGCTCTTGATACATTGAATTATATTCTCGTTTATTGAAACACAAAAAAATATCAGCTTATCTTTACTGAAATCACCTAAAACTACAAGAAAATGTATGATGACATGTTTGCTTTGGAAGTCCGGATTTTGTCCAGATTCCAGGGAGTATTTGTCCTGAATTTCAAAAATTCCGTATGGAGACCCCAGTCCAAACTTCTTTGAAGGTTTAGAATCGGGATATGAACTTATAGGTCCCGAGGGGTTGACAAAGTGGTTGGAACAGAGAAACGTCTTTTGATTTATTCGTGTGACTAAATGAAGAATTTCATTTTCTTTACCATTTAAAGCCCAGAAAAGATGTCGGTTTTTCAAAAAAAAAAAAAAAATCCAAACAGAATGATATTTTCATGGTTTCTTGGGGACTGCCTCCTGGGTATCCAACCAAAAGATCTGACTCGAACTCCTGGTACGTTTTGTGCTGAAGAGGTGGTTTCCTGAACCTTTTTTTAGAGCAAAATGAGCTCAACAAAAGTTATAGAGAATTAAAAACTTATCAACTTTGCCTCATAACATTTTTTTATAGCTATAATACTAAACGAGTTGCAGTGCATCAAATGATAAAACTAAGCTGGCAACATTTATTACAAAAAAATCACCTTGAAGAAAGCTTCAGGGAATCAAAGGGTAAACAACTTTTCCTGATGAAACCACCCCGGTTGCAAGCCGAATTTTGTCATATGTTGCGCTGTGACCCATCAAGTATTAGAGCTGTCAAAAAATGTTATGAGGAAAAGTATTTCAATGCTTGGTCCTCTATAACTTTTATTGAGGTCATTTTGCTCTAAAAAAATGTTTAGGAAACCACCTCTTCAGCACAAAACGTATCAGGAGTTCGAGTCAGATCTTTTGGTTGGATACCAGGAGGCAGTCCCCAAAAAACCCTGAAAATTTCTGGATTATATCATCTTCAAAACTAGCTAACAATGCGAGTGAAGACAGACGTTCATTTTTCATGGAGTTACGACTATATGTTTTGGTACGAGAAATGTCGCTCAACAGAGACGCTTGTTACGGGAATCGAAACAATCAAAACAAACATTTTATAGGCCTCAGAAAATATTTGTCGAAGTTCGTTATTGACCAGGTTTCGTAAAATTGATTCTAAATTTAACTTTTCGAATTGTTCATCCTGATAGATAACAGATAACTCATTTATTAATCTTTGTTAATCAAAAACATCTTTATAAAAATCGACCAAACTAGTTACCAAATCTTAGGAAAAGTTATTATTGAAAATTTTAAATTTTGACGAGTCAGCTAACGCAAAAAATGTCATTTGTGACAAATCCGCAAATCGCACCTCTATTTGCGTTACGACGTTATCTAAGATTTCATAAAATAGAATACGCAATGAGGCTTTTTTGTTATCTGAAATAGCATCAGATATTATAGCTCGTTTTTGTGCAGGTGGTAAGCACGCAGATTTATTTATTCTCCCCTCCGCTCTTTTAAAAATCTCGTTAAACTTCTTTTCAGTTCGCAGCGGTTTTATGCGATACCTGGCAGAAAAAACTTGATTTTTGCAGGAAGTTATATCCAAAGACTTTTTTTGTAAAATGTCAAATAATAAATCGGTAACATCAAATATATTTTTGAAAGCAGCCGTTAAAAATGAAAATTCAATATCTTCTAAAAAATTTAGGTAGCCCCTTGCGCCAAGAATGGACTCTTTTCCTGATGACGTATCGTTAATAATTTCAGTAAAAACTGTTTCCCACTCTGAATCTATGATATTGATGGTTTTAGAGCGGGAGGACCACCTTGTTTCCACAGAGGAAGGAATTCTTCTAGCCATTACCAAATCTAAAACAAATGTTCGTTTCGCTGATTGATTAAAAAATCCTAGTAATGAAGTAGCGCTGGCAAAATAGGTACGACAGCTTTAAATGCTTTTTGTTCCGTCTTGCAAAACTAAATTTTATCTATGAGCGCAGTGTGTTAATAAAGCGTTTGGTGCATCAGATTTGATTTTCATCTGTAATCCATTCAATGAACCAGCCATGACACTCGCACCATCGTAACACTCACCAACTAACTTAGCTTCATAGTCAAATGGACGCAAAACCGACGATACCAGTTGGTACATTGCAAGAGCAGTTTTATCTTGGCTCACGTCATAAAATCCTAAAAATCTTTCTAGAATTTTTCCCGATTCATTGACTTAACGAACCGAAATTGCACACTGCGATTTTTCGACTATATCGGTTGTATCATCCGCCTGTACCGCAAAAAAAAATAGAATCTTTGATTTCCCGGTTAATGTGTTCCATAAGATGCTCAGAAATGCATACAATTAAATCATTCTGAATAGTTTTAGATAATCCCGAAAGTATGTTGCCAATTTTTTTCAAATGTTCTTGCATCTCCACATCGCGTTTAATCAGAACTCAGAACCTTGAAAAATTCTTAACAATTTCCAACGTTTGAAGATTAATTTTTCTCGTTATGTTCCCTAAATGCCAATTCTTGCTTTGCTAGTAAACATGTTACGTCTATTAGATACATCATCAAATTTCTATTTTTTCGAACGTCTTCGTTATAAAGTTTTAAAGAAAGAGCGGTTTGAATTTGAAAAGCGTCTTTTATCGTTGAAGAATTTGTCTGTAATCGTTTTGAAGTCAAGTAACTGCTCAGATGTTCTTTAGAGCTGTCATGTTTTTTAATACTTGCAGACAATTTTTTTAAATCTGTATATCCTTGCAGTACCCAAACGTTATTCCTTCCTTTCGCGAGCAATAAACAGGGCCAACAAAAAAGGCTCTTTTTATAGAAACTACCGCATAACCATCCGTGGCTTTTATACCATTGGGTGTTGAAAGTGCGAGAAAAATGTTGCCCTTGTTTTTTATCCGGTTTCAAAATGTCAAGTGAGGGCGACCTACAGCGATTATTTGATCTCGATCTTCAAACTTAAATGCCAAAATAAATAGTGAATATCCTGAAAAAAACTACAACTACTAAACCAACTAAACTCTACCTCTATGTGTGGACAAATCCTGTCCAAAAAAATGAAAATATCAAAACAAAAATTCTAATTTACTAATTTCTAAAACTTATCTGATAATCTGTGATTATATGAATAATCGTTATCCAAATCTTGCTAGTTCCAAAATCACAAAACAAACACCACCTGATAAAGATAACAATACAGTCTAATTTAGTTTGGTTTTTCTCGAGCTCAAGGCCTAGGATGGATAATCGCAACCGATATCCCCAATAACGATTATTTATTGCAGTAAAAAAGTGCATACTATTATACTATACTATTTGATCACTCCAATCTTATGGAAAACGACTCATGACACTTGAAATCAGAGTTTTGCGTAGTAAGGTTCTTGTCGTTTTTGCGCAAATTTCTGACTGTGAGAAACTGTTTCTCGCCTGGCGCTTGTTGGAACAAACCTATAATAGTGTGTAGCAAGACTGGACGGCACACCACATGCCGAATGTTTCATTCACCTACTTTTGATCCAGACCTTCACAAACGCAATCGTTGGAAGAGATGGTCGTGTGATGCACCATACACACTATGCGACAAACTTCACGCATCAACGCCTGCCGAGTTGGTCATATAGTGTCGAGCCGCTTCAAGTGAAATGTATGCGAAAAAATGCTTAAAAATAATTGAACCTGACAGTCACCGGAATCCAAATTTTGAAACCAGCGCAGACGGATTATTCTATATTCGATCTATTTAATCACTGAATAAAATATGTTCTGTCCGCTGTGGTGATACAGAGGTATACAAATTTTAACTTAACATTCATGAGTATCTTGAAAAATTCAGCATACCTGGGTCGTCTCCATCTAATCCATTTCGTCTGTGTACACTACTTCTCGTTGGCATAGGTGGATACATGTTAGCGTCGGTACGAGGACTCATCCGTGCTACAATAGATTGTCAATAATAATGAACACTCATTATCTGTAAATGAGTAAACCTACAAGTATTATGGCCAAAATTATAGTAGTCACTCATATTGGGACTAGTTTCGTATTCAGTAGGTAGGATTCCAACAACACTGGTGCTTTGTTGAAAGTGGGTTCTACCGCAAGTGGCGCAAGGTGACTGTGTGTATTGATGATAAACGCAAGGGTTGTATTTTCTGTTCATAAAAACATATTTATTATTATCTATTATAAGGTTCGGTTCCTTACTCTCTTATTGGGTTGTCATGATTGCTTTCCTCATATGGTTTTTCTGGGATTTGGACACATCTACAACATTCGCTTTTTTATGGGTTACATTTAATGTAAAAAATATTTCTTACCAGAATTCGTCATGTTTGCCCCAGGACTGCATTTTTTTTCGAATAAGTAATACGAATAATTTGAAAAGTATGTCAAATAGATAATTTTACTCAAATTAAAGACTGGTGTTGTTTTTGTTGACAGGTTAAAGAGATGTGTTCGGAAAGTATCATTGGAGTGTTTTTACCTGGAAAATTCCAAACTCAGAAGCATCATGTGGAAATTGGTTGTTCCGACTGTGAATGACTATTTTATGGCTAGTTCACATCTGAATGATCCCTTTCTCAAATTCGTATAATTCTCAGCAAATCTGGTCTCAAATATTGAAGCCGTCACTAGTGGACCATTGTGCGTAGGTCAAGTTAAGATACTATACCAGGTGTTTCCTTAACATTGTTAAAGACATTTTGGGGAGGTTCCTGAAGCATTTTAACGATAAAAAGTTATAGGGTGACCCGAAGACGGGTTTTCCTAGGACGATCCTAGGTTCCTCAATATTTTCGAAACCGCCCACACTGAAATATAAAAAAAAACAGTGTATATACACTCTTGACGCTATATTAGATTCTGCGAGCTCAAAATTTTTAAATTTCTATCAGAGGCGTGTTTAGCGGTGAAAACAACCCCAAATATTTATAAGAAAGGTTTTTTTTTATAAAAATACCCAAGGAATCACGCATTTTTCACCAATGTTTAGAAAACACCTTGGGTGTCGTGGTATGAAATTCGCCAGGTTAGCTAGTAAGTAAATATTGTGTTGAATAATTTCTGATACTTCAATAGTGTTATTCTGCGATTCGGAGCGGAGACCAACTTACTTATCAAACATTGGTCCAGCAGTTCTTGAGTTATCCCCAGAGTTATACATTGTGAAACCAACCCGACTTTGAGAAGACATGTGAGTAGTGCCCATGTGGTACTTATTGTGCCGAGAGTTACATTGATGTGAGTGGTGCCATGCTACCTTACTGACGAGTCCACATTCGGGACGAAACATGTATAAGGAGAGCACTACTCTCATGAATGTAAGTCTCGACATTTTTTACGGTTCTGTACCAACCTTTCCGTTCAACCCGCCTTTGTTTCATACAATTTGGGATTTTTCATTAATTTGAAAAAAAATGATTTTTGCAGTTTTCTCAATTACATTTTTGATTCTATTTTTTGGAGACCCTGTAATAATATTTATCATAATACAAATAGTGAAACATCATTTAGCAAAAAACTCAACACAAATTAAATAATGGAGGCTTTCCTCGAGGCTTTCTTATACGAAAAATTCACATTTAATAAGGCGGCTTCCACAACAAAGTATCACGCGACTAGCAAAAATTCTACTCCATCGAGATAGAATCATAAGAGTCGCTAAGGAACATTCAAACATAGAAAAAAGGGATCGGTAGGTGGAGCTTAGAGTAGCTGCAATATGGCGACGACGTAGACAGGGGTGAACTGGCCGACAGATAGAAAAACTCATATATCTATTAATAACTATATGAGAAGCAATTCTACACGCTTGTAGCCAGGATGAGATAGTAGATCCCGCTGTACTGTATGTTTTTCGCATAAGTCTATCCTTTTCTATCGCCTGGGGCTGGCTTCAAGCGTCGCTCGTTGTTCAAATGGGACGGTTCCCATATAGAGTTAATAGATATATGGAGAAACTTCAGAATTGTTACTCTAGATTTAAACTTTATTCGAATTTATTTACGGTAACATTATATTTTTGGTTTATTAATCATAATTGTTTCAATTTACTATTTACTATATTCTCCATATTATGTGTGAAGTATTATAAAACAGTCCGAAAAAAGTATTTTCCAATCGTGAAACTTAATTCATGTACGGAACGAAACAGTACTGGAGTAGATACTTAACAAAACAATATGAAGCAAAACTAAAACAAAGCAACAAACGACAGATGTATAACAATAGATCTTTTCCAAGTACGTCACGAATCTCAGCTGATTCCTGAAAGGGACACATTAAAATCATTGTGACATATTTGAGAATTTAAGGTTGAAGTTATGCCTGAGTTACATTCAATTCAATTTCGAAGTGGAACTGTCAAATCTCCGCTTGGCAAACGGGAATCATATGCTACCATCCACATTAAATTTGGCGTAAGCGTGACTTTGACAACCTTGACGACTTCTACCTAAAACTTTAAACAAACTGTCACTGTACTTTCAAAAAAATAGTAACTGTAAACGTGTGACATGCTTTTTCAGGAATCAGATGTTTTCTAGGTCACATGGAATCGGTCTATTATTAGTTATGCTATAATGATACTTGGACATAAATAAAGAGGAATAAGAAAGATGACAGTGAACAAGAAAATTAGTAAATTGTATTTTGAATCTTCCATTGCAAGCGAAACGTGGTATGTAGTCGTGTGCAAAAATCCGTTGTACAAAATGAACGACAACTTTGCGGAAAACACGTTCACACACGCATATATTTTTGTCGGGCACAATGAAAACTCCAGGATTGATTGAAAACTTGTGCCTACGTTTCGACCAAAAAGATTGTTTGTATGTAGCTCTGATGAAGGTGTAATATACACCAAAACGTTAACACAAGCTTTCAATCAATCCTCGAGTTTTCATTGACCCAAAACCAACAATCCAGAAACCTTAAAATGATAAGATTGGGTCTTGACATGCGATAAGAGAGATATTCAATTTTGAAAAGTATAATTTTCTACCTAAGTAGTAGGATGCAAGGTGACTAATAGGAAGAAATAATGATAATTGAGATTTTTTTATTGTCGTTTGGTTAGTATAGTTCTATTACTTCTATGTCTTATACTATTAGCTTCAAGATTACTAGATTTATTAAAAAAAAAAAAATCACTCGTATATCTAGGTACTTCGCATCAATGCTTTTCATTAGTAAATACCTATGATTGTCCAACACAAATTGACCATAGCCATGACTGAGTAGATTGGAAAAAATATTGGAATCTACAATTTGATGTGATTAAACATTTACAAATCTCAACCATATAAATATTTCAGTAAACTCGACACAAATGTCATATCCCGGTCCTGTATTATGCTATACTAGCCTATGAAATGTGATTCCAGACGATTTTTTCTTATCGATAGCGTCTCTACTCGCACAACTTCTCAGGGCACATGAAACCTTAATTGAGAAATGTAACAACACACAAAAATCACAAAATAATCCTCACAACACACCCAAAACTCAGAAAAACCGTTCTCCAAATGTAAACTAACACTTTGACAGAACGATCGCGGTAGGATGGCGAAAGTGATCCCATTTTAGTCACGTGATGTCGTCTCCGCCCCTTTGTATCTCCATGCCATCAAGTCATGGAGGTACGACGGAAACTGTTGTATTGTATTTATACTGTATCTCACATTTAAAAAAAAACAAATATCTAGATTCATATTATGACGTTGAAATCCAAGAAATACCAATTTCACATTTATTTAACCCTAAACAATATAGTGTCGTTAGACGAAACATGATGAATTAATTTTTAGAGATTTTTGGATTTTGCCCTTCGATATCGATGTCGCCAATTTGTGAGGTTCTGAGTATCTTCTCATTTACCTGTAAACAAGAAAGAACTTTTTCATTTTGTTGTAATATACTGCCGATTTTGCTATGAAATGGCACAATGGTTGATCTCAAAAAATTAAAAAATTGTGAATTAATGGGGTTATTTCTTTTTTGTACTACCTTACTAAAAATTGTAATTTCCTGCTCTCAACTGAAGAAAAAATTAGGGAAAATTTTGCCAAAAGAAGTACTAACTACAGGTGCATGGTAGTAGAAAAACTATACATCTACATTCCGCTGGAGTCTGGGCTAAAGTGCTTTTTCCTCCCTCAGATTTTTAATGCCTTCTGCGATGATCGTACCATCGCTATTTACATCGATATTTCTACATGGATATTCGAGAGTTCATTGCGGTTCACCTACCAGCGATATTTTCCAAGGTATTCATTTTATTCCGGTTGATTTGAGCAATTTCAATAAAATGTTGTCGAGTGATAGTGACGATGAGTTCGGATCATACACTTCGAATTGAGTGGCAATATTTTTTCATTTCTTGGCCAGAACATACCGGTTATGGTGGTTATTGTGAAGTTGGTCCCAAATGGATCGAGCAATGAATATCATTCAATCAACTCGTCTTTCATCTTGCCAAGAACCAAAATACTACTCTGTAGTACAAATTTCACGTAAAATGCATACAACACTGGAAAGGTAAAAAAGAAGGTATAGTCTGTTCATGGCTTTCCTGCGGTTACGTCATACTTTTCCGTCTCTCTCTTACACATTGAAAAAAAAAATCACGTACGTCTGGACGAGGGTCTTTCGAATCAATTTGACAAATTTCACATGTGGAGCGATCAATCTACGACATACTGCCAAACGTCCAATACTGTGACGTGACCGCAGAAAAGCATTGAACAAGCTGTAAATAACCAATCACATTGGCTCGTCACATCGCTGCTTGCTTTCTGACTTCTGACCGTGAGGATAAATCAAATATTTTGAAATTTTTAAAAACATCGATGGTCGACTGCGAGGGTGCGATGAAAAAATCGCGGGTGAACTACTCCACTGTGAACGCTTTCATATCAACACACATATTTGTTTCACATAGACATAGATGTTACCGCGAGGGTGCGATCATCGATGGTGTGCAGTGAGGGTGATTAGCTATGTACGTACCCTTAGTATATAAATAGCTATTTTCTACTACCTTACTAGATAATGCAATTCTCCACCCTCGACTGAGGGAGAGTCTTCCCGAGGTGATATTGATTGTAAAGTTACCTTTATTGGATAAGGTATCTATGTTAAAGGTACTTTCACTAGGAAATCTGTCTGCCAGTCTATTTTCATCTTCATTATCAGCCTCCGTCACTCGGCTCAATGGCTTAACAGCTCTTACTGTTGTTGATACATTTCTTATCACTTCAATTTCCATTTTAATCTTTGTAACGCATTTTCTTAAACTACTTACAACAAGGGGACCTCAACACATCATAACTTCTTGGTCGAATCACCTCACCCTCGGAATGTATAGTGGATTCTAGGCTGCTTCCTCTTTCTCGTGCAGAAACGCTGATATTTCTTTTTGTTGTGTGTTGTATTGTGTCGTCTAGGGTGATGATTTGGCCAGGCAGCTGGAAAAAATAAACAATAGTATTTCACATTCTCAGAAACAAGACACTTACATTGTTCTGTGTACACGTTTCGGAGTCAGAAGAATGACCACTTGCAGACTGGTTCGTCTCCATCAAAGTGCGGAAGGCGTATTCTTTTTCCAAGTCTTGTTTCTCATCCCCTTTCAAAAAGACATATTTTGGCGGTTGATTTTTAATAATTTGATTAAGTTCTACCTTCAGTGTTTCCAGCAGGACCAACCGAGACTGCTCTACGTCTTACATAATCACCTTCTCCCCTATTGTCAACCGCTGACCTATTATGAAATAGTCTTGATTTTCTCCGGCGTCTAGCTCCACTCCTATCTTTTTTTTCTGGATGATACCTTGCGGCTACAACTCAATCATTTATGACAATTAATTCTTTAACTATAACATTTCTTCACGACTTTTGGTATGAACCAGGTATCACGAACCATAACAAACCACTTGATATATCACGAACCGTTATGGTTTGTCATTTAGCAACGGATTCAATTTGGTCTGTCAATCTTCTAACCATGTCGGAATTATGGAATGAAGATGTGGTATCCGATTTTGAATTTAGATTTTGCCTTGTTTACTGTCTATGTCATGATTATCATAAATAAGCGCAAAATTATAAGTTCTGTGGTGATATTGAATTTTTAGTGGTAAGTTCATTTTCCGAAGACGTTCAAATTCCAAAAATAGAAAAATATCAACTTTTCAGTTATATCTTTGATCCTTTCGGGCTACTATCAAAGGAAGCTTTAAAAGTCCAAATGAATGGGAGATATATTAATTCTTTCATGTTAAGAAAGATGTTTTGCAACAACTATCGCACAGTAAGTTGTAAGTGTATACATGGGGATCACGAAAACCGTTAGAGATACAAGATCCGTTAAATTGAGGCAAAGTTGTGCAATTGCAATCTAAAAAAAATGCCGCTTGGAAAACTCCGAAGAGTTCCGGAGATATCCGACAATAACCGATTTTTTGTAAATCCTTTTCTATTTTTTCCTGAATTTATTTGAAAAGATAATTGAAAACGAATAATGCATTTCATACTAATACTACTTGTTCTGCTCACGAGATACCCATGCATACACGGGAATTTGTAACATCCTGTATAACAGCTGGGAAAAAAATGATACCAAAACATTTCACAACCTCTGATACCACCTCTGACAAAACGCGGTCTCAATTGACGTTAGTGACAGACCAGATAGTATCCTGAATGCCTTTCCACGGTCTCTCTGAAGTGAAAACAAGATTGGTTTTATACAGTATATTGTTCACGTGATCTGATCGTTCAACAGATAGTGAATCAGGGCCCAGGTATCAAAATGGTCTCATGATACCTAAGCTGCGTTTTTTTTACCTGAGATCTCAGCTCGCTTTTGTTAAATTTGTGTTCAAAGTTATGCTTACGCCAAATTCAATGTGAATGGTAGGTAGCATATGATTCCCGTTTTCCAAAAGGAAAGATGACAGTTCCACTTCGAAATGTAACTCAGGAATCACTGAGATCTTAGTTGAAAAAAACACAGCTAGATCTATGAAAACGCTTATTGTAAACATACCAATAACATCTCTCACCAACTCTTCATCGTCAACCGTTGTAGAATATACAGGGTATGCCACTCTGGAGTTACCTCCAGAGATTGGTTTATTTATAGGAACTCGACCAGCCAAGCTCATGTTCGGTGCTCCAAAACTTTTGGACAATTCTGGGCCACCAACGTTGGTGGCACAAGCTCCAGTAGGACGCGTTGCAATCTACAATACAGTGCGAACGTGAAGGTTGGGAAAAATGAAGTTGATGGTCGTAACCTATATTTCGTCCACCCTGTACAGGGTGGGCAACTAAGAATGCGAGGTACTATATCTGGGAAACAAGTCATCGTAGAGACTTGCGACTAAAAATGTATGACTAAAACGGCCAAGAAAAATACCTGGAAAATATTTTCAAGTTTCTGAAATGGTCGCTAGCAACCAACACTAACTAGAAAAATAGGATTTTTATAGAATTTTGCCCACTGAAAATATATCGATGATATTATTTTCATATACAGTGTGACCCATTTGTTTTGGGAACACCCTGATAAAAAGTTTATTTCTTAACCGATTTGGTTCGTTTTTTTTTTGGATTGTAGAGCTCGAAAAATTGTATATTCTTGGCAAAAAGTGACCTTCGCCATTTTGACTTCAAGGCCTACTATGTTAGTTTTTAAGAGCAAAATTTCAGGAAACCATATTAGCGATTTTTTTAGAAAAAATCTGTGTGCGCCACTGGATTCAGCATCCTTTGAAACGGGTCTATACAAATTTTCATCTGAAAATATCAAGTTGAAAAAAATCAAAAATTCGCACTTTAACAATCTTTGATTCTATCAAAACAAATAAAAATGACATAAAACTAAAAATTTGTAACTTCTACCAAACCACCATCAACTTCAATGCATTTATCATTTCTTTTGATAGAATCAAAGATTGTTAAAGTGCGATTTTTAATTTTTTTCAACTTGATATTTTCGTTTGAAAATTTGTATAGACCCGTTTTAAAGGATGCTGGATCCAGTGGCGCACACAGATTTTTTCAAAAAAAATCGCTAATATGGTTTCCTGAAATTTTGCTCTTAAAAACTAACATAGTAGGCCTTGAAGTCAAAATGGCGAAGGTCACTTTTTGCCAAGAATATACAATTTTTCGAGCTCTACAATCCAAAAAAAAAACGAACCAAATCGGTTATGAAATAAACTTTTTATCAGGGTGTTCCCAAAACAAATGGGTCACACTGTATACTGACTTTTACCTACACTTTTTGTCGAAAACAAAAAATCGTTGATTTAAATAAACTGATTAAAAAAAAAATTTCCCTTCCCTGCTTTCATTTTTGAGGAGTAAAATTGAATTAATTCTTCAAAATACAATTATTTAGTCGTGCCGATGCTTTATTTATTGGCTTTATTTTAGATGACTAAATGTCAGTTGAGTGAGTATTCAATTATGTTTCACACATTTTGTTAAATATGTTAAGTTGCGTTGTGTTGTGTCAAAACTTCAAATGATATATTATGTTTATCCATCTGAAATATTATCATTTAAAAGAAAACACAATACATATGAAAAAGAGATTTTAATCAAAAAAATCTCATTTTAATAAATAAAATCAGCAACACTGTTGCTTTGTGGAAAAACGCTTAAGTGGCTAGTCGAGACTTGATTCAAAGTCAATCTTGACAACGGGCTGGGATCAGAAATGCCGTCTATAGACAAATCTTGGCCTCAGTATCATGACAACTGGGCATGCGTTGTTTGAGTCGTAAGTTTGGTCAGACCGTACCTTGAGCAACGATTAAGACAAAAATGCGAGATTATATTATGTTATTTTCGTTATTATGTGCTTTGATTGAGGTACTGGGGCGGTTTGGTTGGCGCGTTTTTGTGGAATTGGTGTTTAGTTTGTGATGTTTTACCAAATACTTCATTTATTTACACTTGTGGAAACGTCTCATTCTTTTGAAATGCAACCTTGATTAAAAAAATACATAACAAAATCTGAATTACTCATCGAAACTAATGATGCTTTGTACAAAAGAACACAATTATATTATATTATGCTGAAAGTGGTTTTATCAGATAGGTAAATCATATTTCGATCAGAAGTCTTTGGCATTGATCACACGACGTATCACTTTTCCTCATATTTTTGTATTTTTCGCCACAATCAATAAACTTTAAAAAAAAACACAATATTTTCACGGTTTAAAAAAGTCGTCAAATGAATATGGAAAGAAATCGAAAAGGTACAAAGTTTGAATTTACGGAAAATACTACAAACCATCATACCCGATCAAGGTTAATTGATATGTAGAGGTTGCGCCGTAACTAGTAAATCGGAAATGCACGAAATACACTACTGGGGCGAGTTCAGATTAGTTCAGAAACGTCACACCCGGTGTGAGTCTGATCCAAGTGTCACACACTAACCGGTCAGATATGGCACGTCGTTTTACTTTTTAATCATCATTGCTAATGAAGTGTCATAAAAATAGTTTTTATGATACTTTATGAGCGGGATTGAAAAAAAAGTAAACGGCTTGCCATATCTGAATGGTTAGTGTTCGACACTTGGATCACACTCACACCGGGTGTGACGGTTCTGAAGTCGCCCCAGTAGTGTATAATCGTTTGGTGACGTCACCGAGCTCCATTCTGACCATTATTGACGTTCCTGACATCGGTGTGTCATCTTAATGTCATACCATATCCGTATTTCAGGGTCTTTAAACTTTTTTTACCGACTGTCGTTCGTCTTTAAACGTGTTTGAGGGTAAGTTATTACTAGGCCTGGGCATAAAATCGATTAATCGATTCGAATCGATTTTTTTCGAAAATTGATTCGACAATTCAAAACAAAATCGAATCGAAAAGTCGAATCGAAAGTATCGATTTCCATCGATTTATTGAATCGAAAAGCATCGATTCGAATCGAAACATGGATACGCGAATTGATGTCTTTTGATAATTGATTCAATGATAAATAAATAGAATCGAAATAATGAAAAAATCGATATACCGATTCGAGATCTATCAATTTGAAAAATACGTATGACAGACAGGATGTCTGTGAAAAGTATTTACAAACTCTTGCCACACATATTCCTGAGGTTAAAATAAGCCGATTTGAAGCAACTTAATTGCTGCATTTCCATGATACAGGATGGTAAGCCACGACCCACGACGATTCGAATTGAAATTGAATCAATAAACTTCCTATTCGAATCGATTTCGTTTTGATTCGAAATCCAATAGAAGCGATATACTTGCGATTCGAGTTATGAAAAATTGCGAATAATCGTTTCGAATCGATTTTTTCGTCGAATCGAAAATCGATTCGCGATTAGCCGAAACGCACAGGCCTAGTTATTACACAGCTTCAGATGTGAAGCATATTTTATCTTTTTTTTAGATGAGTATTTGAATTTCGGAACCGAATCGGAGCCGAGTGACGTCATTTTTGTCTGACACCCGAACGTATAACGACGCAACCCTATTACTATCAATCTACCTTAGGCGGATTTTGGCGTTAATCAGGTCAAAGTTTACTTAAACTATGACCAGGTAACGAATTTCCCAACCTAACTTTCCTTTGCAGTTGGGACAAATCTCTTGGAAGGTACCTAATTAAGTAGTTACGTTATACCATAAATGGTAGTTTTAGTGGACCAGGACGATTTGGTGTTTGATCCCGAGCTGCTATCGATATATAACTAATCAATTACCAAACCTGGTAACGACAAATCGAAACCTGGTTAACGCAAAAATCCGCCTCTTGATACCCGATACCCCCTTGATGTTTTATTAGAAATGAACATGTCAAATAACTAAAATGAGGTTATGATCTCAGAATTGTCAGATGACACTTGATGTGAACTTGTGAACACGAAAGAGATGTCAAAAATATGACTTTTGCTCATGATACTAAAACAAACAAGATATGATCGATTGCTGGACGAAATAAGAACCAAGCCGCGCATGTCGTCACTGCGAGCCCAAAGTGAGGTTAGATAAAAAACATCAATACCGTAACCTAGTAATCATTTGCTGATTGAAATCTGAACTGGCTCACGCATGACGTCCCCACGTGACATTGATTGTATAGGTCACGTGATGACAACTGAGGGGGATGTGCGAGAGTTAATGTATTATGGCGTGAGTTTATCTCGTTTTTTTTTTAGTATCATGGTAACCCTAGTTACCTAGGTAACCTATGAATTTTGAGGTTTGGAAACGCAATGACGTCAGCGAAACCTGCGCGTGATCATATCTATCATTACTTTTGCTTATACTGAAATGGCGGTTCTTGACCTATAGTCATTGAGTTTTATAAGGCTTTAGAGAAGGAAACCTTCAAAAATGATGGCACCATCATCCAATTTTGGACGTATGTCTTGAGAAATTCACTGTATCGCTATCCTTGTCGAGTTATATCTATCTGCGTCGCCGAAAACTGACCTGCTTTGGACGCGGTTGCCGATTTGAGCAAATCTTCATCAATGAAAATTCCTCTGTGTACGAAATTGATTGATAAGACATGATACAATGAAAATTAAGGAGGATTGAGTATTGTTCATTTTTCAAGATGGTGCATCAAGGTTCACTATTCTAGATTATCGCATAATCTGACACATTTACAACCATGATTTCGTGTGAATCAACTCAATGTTGAACGGTGATAGTGTCTAATGATGATATCATTTCATATCATAAATAATGTGAAACATTTTTGTGCTACTCAAAGCTTAATTACTAACATTCATTAAATAATGATTTTTTGTGCATTGGATACAGGCGATACATAGTAAATATTAGTCCTAGTACACGGCAACGCTGCCTTTAAACAGCTGGTTTCGATTTTGAAGGTAGTGCGGTGATGCCATGGGGTTTCAACTTGAAAACTTCTACTTTCGTGCTTGTGAAGTGTTGTATTGTGACTTTATTTGTGAAAAATGGTAAGATTGTGCTTGCTGTGTCAAAAACTGGACCATTCGGATCCAGAAATCACCATTCACAGGTAAGTATCAAATTTGCATTGAGCATTGACTGGAGAGGGATCCAGTGGTGTAGAGTGTAGGCATCATCATATTTCATTCATGAAAATGAGGATTTTTCAATCTTCAGGAAGTTTAAATGTTTGTTTTTATTCGTGAATAGGTAACAACGAAAAAATGAAACTGATTTGGAAATAAGCCTGAATGGTAGTGTTTTATGCAATAGGAACCGATTGTTCTCAAATAAGAAAGGATATTCATATTACTTGAATACCTATTCCATTATTTCCTCGATTATTTCATACACAGTAAAGATGAATTATTTATTGGATACTTCCTCAACTGTCTTATTTTCGTTTTTTTTATTACAATAAGGTTGAAGTCTTCAGTAAGAATGCTTACTTTTACCATTATTATTATTATAATCACTTTTAAGAGCTCTTAAAACCTCGCGTTTATCTCGAAATTAACTTTTTGACATATCGCCCTCTTTGCCTGTACCTTTCAATTGGAATTAAAAATTTTGACGACGCCCAGTCTTTCTTTCTGTAAAAGCGAAATAAAGTTTTTCCAACAATTTGCTCGAAACCAATCAATAG
This sequence comes from Orchestes rusci, assembly GCA_958502075.1. Classification (NCBI taxonomy): domain Eukaryota; kingdom Metazoa; phylum Arthropoda; class Insecta; order Coleoptera; family Curculionidae; genus Orchestes; species Orchestes rusci. The sequence goes on from OY293309.1 coordinate 23,234,900, forward strand.
ACTTTTATGAAGGGACATTTTTGTCAGAAACGTCAAATAAAAAAGATAAAGGGGGTCTTAATTGATATATAAAAAAACCTTGTACAGGGCACAGCTAAATGGACCCCGCAATTCACTTTTTAATTTGACGTTTGGAAAAAAGTTTTAAATAAAAGTTCAATGGTTGAAAATAGATATTTACCCTGTTCCCAAGGCTCCCGAATAAACCTTTACATTTTAAAACGTGCCAGAAAAAATGGCAATTTTGTTTTTAAGGTAGGTATAGGATATATAAAAAATGTTTAATTTTCTGGAGAATGCGAAAAGTGAATAGAAACTGCAAATATTGGTACTTGCAAATTGAAGCAGGGTACCTACGCATTATGTATTGTTTATTTGCCCATACTTCTTTGAATGTATATCTAGACATAAATGTTTTTGGGCCAAATTTATGTCTAAACATACAAAATTTAATTTATGTCTAGACATTAATTTAAAGAAGAATAGACCAATAAACAATATTGCTTACCTGCTTCAATTTGCAGGTATACCAATATTTGCGGTCTTTGTTTAGTATGACTCCTGCACCATATTTCTTTGAATTTATCTCCACTCACTTTCCAGCACTGATAATCATTTTGGTATAGTTAAAAATAGTTTTTCGGCCATTTATTTATAATACTTTTCGCCTGTACATATACTTATGTATTAGAAACAAGAAAAGTAAAACGTTGCTGTTTCCTGTTTTTTATATTTTTTTCTTGTTATCCAATTTTAGATTTCCAAAAAATGAAGAGCTGCGAAATATTTGGTGTTCTTTGGTGAGGATTGACGAGGACCGACTTCGAATCAAACCTCCCTTTTTGTGTTCGGCCCATTTTAACCCACAAGACTATTTACATGACATTGATGGAATCAAATATTTAAAACCGGGAAGCTTGCCAATCATGACTCACCGGCAGACCATACAGTTTCCCGTCTCCAAAAACAAAAATCATATGGCAAATTGAGTAAAATGGCCTTAGAGTTATGTAAGAAAGGCGAAATATATTTTGTATTTTGGTTGTCATTTTATTCGGAACCGTAATTCATTATTGTCGGAAGAACAGCAGGAGATTTAATTTTTAATGTTATGAAAATTTCAATTTTTATTGATTCAGAAAGTCAAAAATGTGATATACTGTCATATAACAATAACGACATAGGTGCCTACCCAAATTAATATTCATTTATATTTTTCATGCAAAACGGTAGAAACTCGAAATGTGCCGCCGCTGTTCCAGATGAAAATCGAGTTCGGACGTACGTATTATAAGAATCACATGTTCTCATGCGGTGTTGCCCGATGGGTTCGGATTCCTCGTTTTATCTCTTTCCACTCATAGTGTTGTCTCTTTCGCACTTATTGTGATGTTGGCGTCAAGACTAATACCATTTGATGAATGGGATGCCCAGTCTATAGTATTTAAAGTCAATGCCTATAGTTCAGGTTCACTTACTCACGCTTTATTTGTGTATCACTGTATCAACAAATATGTTACTCTTCATGAAACTCAATAAAAACTCACTCAAACTTGGCACTGACACTGACAGTATTTTGGGGTTTATAAAATTTTGTCACATGTCATAACTCAAAATCAAAACTGTCAAGAATCCAGCCACCAGTTTCCCTGACATATGTGCAAAAAATCATTTGTTCAAAATCGCGAATTGAATCGCTAATTTAAATCAATTGATTCAAATCATCGCAACCCTGCAAAGCAAACCCCTGAATTTCAAATGAATTTGTTCCAACCTTAACGTTCTCACTGTACAGGGTACAGGGTGTAACAAATTCGAGTATGTGGCATTGGCAACTCGTTAACTATAAGAGATACGACGTCGGTTTAATAAAGGCAAACTTGCGCAATTTGAATCTCAAAAAAATTCCGATTCAAAACTTGGAAAATTCCGAAGAATGCCGGAGATATCCGGCAATAACCGATTTTTTCGAAATCCTTCTTTATCTTCTCCTGAATTTGTTTGAAGAGATAATTGAAAACGAATGACACATTTTCATGGCCACTTTCAACCCGTTTTAGTCCAGTTACCATATACATCAGACCTTTCGTTAGATCCGGTAGTTCTGATTTTTTACTGACTTGTTGAATCTTTCAAGATCAAATTTCTGGATCAGGAAAGTACTCTGGATCCCTGTGCAAACCAAGAATAGGATTAAACAGCGCATCGCCAGCTTTAAGGGGAACGGGACGTTCTTCTGGAGCAGTAGGTTCTATGATGTAGGGTTTGGTCGCGATCAGTTCCTGCATTAGGTGGCCATTTGCGAAGGGCTTCGGAAACAACCTTATCCAGATACTTCAATATATCAATATCAAGAAAAGAGATAGAAGACACCTGGAAAGTCTGCAATGGTCACAATACTTATGAAATGTTGCAGCCTTTCCAGGTGTCTTCTATCTCTTTTCTTAGTCTATCCTGGATATTTTCATTAACTACTAGCTCATAAATAGCAAAACACAAGGCTGTGGATATTATATTGTATTGTTTATGATGTTGGCCCAATGAATAATCCAAGATCTCGACCTCGAGTGCCGAACGCAACATTGTCAAATTAAAAAAAAATCCCAAACTGTCTACCTTTTATCCGGTTTTTGGCAGATTTAACCCAGGAGGACTAAGTTCTCGATCAAACTATGAAACACTTTTTTAAAGTAGACTAAATTTGCTACAACTTGAGAACAGAACGGTGTCTGTAGACCTAATAGTTTACGATACAGATTTTCAATATTTGGTGTTATTTTTTCACACTTGCAAATGTCAACATAATACAACTTTATACTGTTATGGTGCCTACCTGGAAGGTGTCTCCAGGCTAGTTACCATACACATCAAATATTCTGTTGGAATTTCAACCTTTAGACATATTTTCTTTGGTAAATTCACGCCTTGCCAATTCCAAAAGAAAAGAAGAATTATGCATAATGGACAATTTGCACATTTTTTGGAAATATGAAAAATATAAGGATGGGTTAGTACTGATGCCATTGATGTTTAAAAAATCAACCTACGACCTCTAATAATGTAGTAATCACCGATCAAAGAGCGCCGATCAACATCCACTACGTCACAGAATACACTATCTATCTTCGTCTGTCGTATTGACAGAGATGACTCTCTCTTTTTCGGGAGGGTAATATGGCCCCACCCCGTTTGCGATCATACAGTGAAATTTGCGTCTTCTTTTTCATTTATTTAGTATATTTTTGGGAATTCCGGAAAAAATTTTTCGCTGGTGACTTTCAAATAATGTCTAGAAAACGTATATAAAATCTCAAGTCATTTTAAAATGTATGCAAATTGTCCATTGTTTTGATCTCATTAAAAAAAGTAGATCAGAAACATGTTTAAAGTCAACTGAAAGTAGATTTTGTCCTCTTTAAAAGACCCGGTTGAGTCTCGACGGCCTCCCCACTTAAGATTTCTGCAGTAGCAGGGCTCAACTTAACCCTCAGATGCTTAAAACGATAGAGTAAAAATGGCCGCAGACTCTTTCCAGGTAAATATAATGCTGTTTTATTACCCCAGAAAATAGGTTTAGATAGTCGGTTATTTAAACATTTTCAAGTTTCAAAATATAGCCCTAAATTTTGGAAAGCTGTAGCTCAAAAACTATTGCGTCTACAAAGACGGTTCTGATCTCAAATTGTAGCAAATTTAGTCTACTTTACAAAGTGTACTAGAGTTATAATCGAAAACTTAGTAGATCAGGGTTTAAATTGCGAAAAACTGAGTAAAAACTATTTGGGGATTTTGTTGAAATCTGACAATGTTGCGTTTGGCGCTCGAGGTCGAAAACTTGGATTATTCATTGAGCCAACATCATAAACAAGTCAGCAAAAAATCAGAACTTCCGGATCCAACGCAAGGAACCCCCCTTTTCAGACGACATGGTGACTGGATTATTTTTATCATTTCCGATAAGTTATCAAATAGCTGAGATACCAGGAGTATCCAAAAATGCAACTTTTTCAAGCTTTTCAAAAATTGTTAAGATTTTAACATATCCCCTTAGAATAGTAACTTACGTTACTAAGGCGGTAAATGACTTTCTAAATCACGAGTCGAGATGTTTATGGACGAGGCGACGGCTGTGTATCGTACATTGTTTTGTTTCATACTGTGATAATGTTTTTTAATCGGTTTAGGCCCGGTACTTTCACATTCAAGTAGTCGATTTTATTCCCTCAGAATAACCTCCAAATTGGTCCCGCCATGGTGACGCTTCATTTGTTATCTGACAGATAGTTATTATTTGATATATGCGAATGTGAAAGTACCGACCCTAAAAGTGCTTTCTTGTCAAACGATATACTTCGAGTGGTAGTCCGCCTCACATTCTTACCATGAGATGGCGCCAGCGAAACCATGTCACCACTTGGGTAATAGAATATGTTAATTATATGTTAGCAACATTCTATGTCAAGCTATTATCTAAAATCATGAGATGGCGCCAGTCAAACCATGCTACCAATGCAATTTCACAGTCTTTGATGATGCAGAATGTCATTTTTGGAGTAGTCAAGTAATTTTTTTTTTGATAGTCTCTGATGATGTAAAGTGTCATTTACCGGACTGGTTTTGGGTCCGGTGAATGATACTTCACGGTACAGTATGAAATAAATACTTTTGACACATCACAGAGTTTGTTCAATACACGTTTTATGATTGACAGTATGTGAACTATTCAATTTTTGCAAAATGTTTCGACATCATTTTCTCCTAAACCGTTGAAGATATGAGGTGCTTTATAAAATATACTTAGAATTTTAATTCCATTTAAAAAAATACAAGTTAGGTAAATATCTAGGAGAATCGGTAGTCTTTTGTTCTATTTTCTAAACAGAAAAAACTTGCTAGATAACGATTCAATCTGATATTTGTTTCGTTTCGATATCTTCAATAACACAAAAGTTACAGTTAGTCAGAATGTTATCAAATATAATGAAACACCCTGGACACTACATTCCAGTAGCTACTTACAATAGGTCCAGATGTATTAAGTACACTTCTTGTAGCAGAATTGTATACCATGCCGATTCTGGATGGGCTAGTACAGGAAACTGGGCTTTTCGCGAATGAACTTCTTTTGGTTGGTGGGGTCCGGGGTACATCAGTGCAATAGTTTCCCCTTGAACAGTATTGATAGTTGTCCACTTGTGTGGATGCTTGGATCACCACCGATGAAAAATGCTCCACGATGGGTTTGACAGATTCTGTTGTAGTATCCACTAAACGAACATCTCTCTCTCTGCATTTACAGCATTCGCATGGGTGGACTCCTTAAACAGTTCATAATTGGAAGACGAGGTTTTGTACAGTTCCATTTCAACTTCGAACACGATTGACTTACCAGTCTGCTTTGCGCTACAACCACAAACATTCGCAGGGTTGTCACAAATACACGGCTCTCCTGAAGTTGTTGATATTAGTCGGAAATTTATGATGAACTTTATGTCTTACCCCAGCGATCTCCACATCGACAAATGGGTCTATCAACTGAAATTTACAATAATATAATTTTGTTTTCAAATGTAGGCGTCCTTGCCAACAGTGCAACCTCACGGCGTTCAACCGGTTGTCATATTGAATGAACAACTGACAACTGACAAACATGATATCAAAGTAGAAGTATGTCATTTTCCTTTATTCATAAGATAGAAGGGATAACTGCTGGTACGCCGTGATGATGCACTCTTCGCGACGCAGTTCACAACGGCGTTCGCGACGGGGTTCGCAACGGCGTTTGGTCCGGTGTTTTCTTCAAGTGGGGACTCACCTTCTCGTTCCTCTTCTGTAGCGACATTAGCGGCATAGTCAGCAGTGCAAGTGCATTTTTCGAATTTCTCATATCTTCGTCTTAGTGCATAGTAAGGTGCTGGGAACCGTTTCAATGTACTAGAAATTAATCGGTTGACCGCAATGATTTATTACTACTTGAAACTCACAGTAACATACAGATCATATCGATCAAATAGACGATTCCAGTTATTATTCCAAAAACAATGGCTATTATCGCCATCGGGGTCCAAGTGGTAAAAAGGATAACTCCGCTGTAGAGCATAAACAGGAGAAACCCTGATGTTGATATCATAATGTAAGGAAAGTAACTTATTGGTCTAAAAATGGAAGACATACTTTAAGTTTGAAACTAATTATTATTAAAACAAAATATACCTGATACTACTGTGCCATCCAACCAAATCCACATAGGCAATAGTTAAGAAGGTCCCTGCAATAGCCATAGGTGAAGGAGGCAATATAATGTATCGTAGTGTAGCCCCCCTTTCATACGCAATTTGATCCTTGTTTTTTCTATATACTTGATATTTCATGAGAGCACGATAATAGAAATAGCCTGAAATCAGACATACCAGGCAGAGAATCTGAAATAATGTGAATTTGCAAGTTCATTTTTGAAAACTCTTACAATAATTTATTGACGTTGGAGAGTGCAGAAAATTATTGATGTTTTGTTTGGTCTGGTGAGTTCGGCAAATAACATTCGGGATAAAAGTATTTCGTGTTTTCATAATGTATGGAATAAACTCAATTGAAATTCTTATCACATATTATACTATTAGAAAAAAGCTTTGGAATATAACACAACCTTATCTCCATCTGCAAAAGACAACTGAGTCCAAAATGATGTAGTTTTGTAGTTTTTTTGAAAACGGCTGACTAGCGTTATTGAGAAGTATTTCTTTTCTGTTTAGAAAAGCAGTAGTAACATTCAAATTAGCACCAAATTATCATGTCAATAGTCTGTATCCTTGAAATGAAGTATTTCCAGATCTTTCAATGTTTAGGGGTTATTCGTGGACATCCTGTATATCTGGGAGTAGGCCACGATTGGATATTGAGTTGAGAAATAAAGGAAAACTTATAAACGTTTTTGAATATTCATATTCTCTTTAGAATGTAATGTAAACTTTTTTTTTTATTAGAAAATGTTTAATATTCTTAGTTTTAATCGTTATGAACCTCAAATAATGTTCTTTTCACGATAAAATCTTCCTTTGTTCTTGGTCAGTGTGTTTTTTAAGTAACAATGAATGTCAGTTACAAGCAAAATCTGGATATTTTTCTATACAGGGTGTCTGTTTTAAGTCCTATCTCCGAGAAAGTGAGTGCTAGGAGTCAGTTGAATCAGAGAAAAGTTGCCATATTTGATACTTGTCCAAGATCCATAGATCTGGCTGCAAAATTTTCATTTGTTTGTGGGATAAATAAACCTTCAGATCATGACAGGGTTTGTTGAGTGGTTTTCTCTTTTCTGGGATATTAACCACTGAAAATTATGTCAGTGTTGAGTTGACAATTTAGCGACCGGACATAATAGGCGGATTTTGGCGTTAACCAGGTTAAGAATTTCCTAACCCAACTTTCTTTCGCAGTAGGGGTAAATCTCTTGGGAGGTACTTAATTGAGTAGTTATGTTATACCATAAATGTTACTTCTAGTAACCAGAACGTTTTTGCGTTGAGTCCTGAGCTGGCATCGAGAGAGTAACCAGTTATTTACCAAACTTGGTAACCACAAATCGTAACCTGGTTAACGCCAAAATTCGTCTAATGTCTTCACAACATTTTCCGACCGGAAAAATTTATCTCAACAGCTGATCGCCTTGGGAAACTTTTGTCGTGTAAAGTGTGGTTAATTCATCTTGTCCACATTTTAAACGTGTGTAAGTTCGTCATTTTTTGTCTTATCGAAGCGAACCATAAACTATGTTTCAGGGCTATCTGACAAGTTTTTATTTTGATATCGAAACAAATGATATACGGGGATTTAAAAAAATATTCATCTAACCTAATCTTTTTTCAAATGGAAAGGAGGGTCTTGTGATACTTCATTTCAAAGGTCTTTTCATCCTCATTACACCCTGTAAGTTTCAGGTCGCTGTTTCGTTCCAATTTTTTTATTTTGGCCCAGTATTTTTTTTTTCAAAATGGTGCCCAATTTACGTTTTGACATTCTCAGCTGTCACTACTGTGTTGAGGAATGCAGAACGTGCTCATATATTGGGGATTAAAATTTTGATCAACTTTGAATAAAACGAAAATTATAAATATTTATATGAATAGAAGTTCATGTACAGGGTGTTTCCGTATATTTCGTCTGCAGACTGACTCGCTTATTATGCAAGATAGATAGGGACTTTAAATACAAAGTTGGTAGGTGGTAACATGAACCGCCAGAAAAAAATTTTTCGTATACCGGGTGCTCGAGAAAAGTGTGGCAGACACAACCCTATATATTATTTCATAATCGGATAGACATTATTTTTCTGATCTCAAAAATATACAACATGTTGGCATTCCTTCCAGCCGTTTTCAAAATATTTAAGTTTTAAAGTTGGTTTTTTGGTGTTGCCAAATTTAGTATCTATGACTACAATAATTGTTTGAACATTATTTATTAATTTTTATCCTTCCAATAATCTAAAACAACGAATAAAACAAGTGAATACATTAAATTATTAATAAATTGATATCATAAAATGCATATTATAAGAAAATCTGTTGTGAATAATGGCGGGTATATTCAATATTATCAATTTATTAATAATAATAATGTATTCACTTGTTATATTCGTTGTTTTAGATTATTGGAAGGATAAAAATTAATAAACATTGTTCAAACAATCATTGTAGTCATAGATACTAAATTTGGCAATACCAAAAAACCAACTTTAAAACTCAAATATTTTTAAAACAGCTGGAAGGAATGCCTACATGTTGTATATTTTTGAGATCAGAAAAATAATGTCTATTTGATTATAAAATAATATATAGGGTGTTCCATTCAAAAAAATGCAAGTTTTGTGTCTGTCACACCTTTCTCGTGCACACGGTATACACATTTTTTTTTTCTGGCGGTTCATGTTTATACCTACCAACTTTGTATTTGAAGTCCCTATCTATCTTGCATAATAAGCGAGTTAGTCTGCAGATGAAATATACGGAAACACCCTGTACATGATTCAACTAACAAAACAAAATTTAAGAGCACGTTCTGCATTCTGCAACACTGAATGTTACTTCGTCAATTGCGCGCCATTTTGAAAAATGATTCTTGCCCAAAATTGAAAAATAGTTACGGGACAGCGACCATAAACTTTCAGGGTGTAATAAGGATGAAAAGACCTAAAAAATTAGGTATCACTACTTTTGAAAAAAAATAGGTTAGGTGAATAATTTTTTTTAAATTACCGTAGTATATCATTAAAATTGGTTTTGATATATAAAAAAAACTTGCCTGATAGTCCTACAACATATTAGCGACTAGGTTTGGCTGAGTGGTATAAGGCGCCGTCTATTCGACGAAAGTCACCGGAGAGGTAGTTCGCGGTGATCGGGTTCGAGTCCCGAGTGAGCAGGAATTACCCCTCGTAACCGTAACCCTCAAAATTGCTGAAAACTGGTTAATCCCAGAATTAGAACCCTAAATGAAAAATACATGAGTAGTTCAAAGGACGTAACCCACAACAATGCATAAAGATATAAAAACCCATCATATAATTCGGTTTAACCCACAGAGAAGTTTAAATTTGAAATTTATAAGGTTTTTTCGTCCTCCTGAAAAATTTACTTTTTGTGGCTTACGTCATTTGGCCAATGAGGTGTCGATATATAACTAGGTGATGTTCTCCATCATCAACTTAGTTTGAGCTGCAATGGTCCTGGGGTTGGCGAAAAGGGCCTTTATGGTCTACTCGCCGGGCAGTGGTTTGCCCCCCCACCCATACCAATACCAAAATACCTACAACATATTCTTTGGTTCATTTCGATGAGATAAAAAATGACGAACCTACACAGGTTGAAAATGTGGACAAGGTAAATTGACCACACTGTACTTGTACAAAGTGTTCCGTTATATTTTAGCTAATAGATATCTTTCTTATTACTGGTCGTACACTCAGACAGATGTTTAAATTATTAAAATTGGAGTAGATTTCATCAGAATTCAGAATCTTTAGTCGAAAAAAACAAAAACGCAACAATGAAGCACATTATTTACTTCAAGTCTTCAAATATACTTCGAATTCCACACAGAATTAAAAATGGAATAAAAAGTAGGTGTTTCAATTTGAAAAAAAAGTTGATAGTCGTACCTTTTTTTTGGTTCACCTTGTATACATGAATTTGCCATTAAAAACCGCACCCAAAAATAAAAATCGACGGGTCCGAGCGTTTTACAGAAATCAAAACTTTGAATTAAGAATGAATTTGTTCCACATAACTTTTATAAATACATGCAATAGACACATTCACACGGTAAGGACCAAATATTTGGTACGCGGACCAAATTAAGTCACGCGTACTTTTTAACTGGTGTAAATAATGGAAGTCCATTGCTTACACCAATATTACGGAACACTCGGTACATATTTATAGATTTTATTTTTTGTCTGAGAAAAAAATCAAACCACGGAAGTAACGGATGCCCAAGTCCACCCTGTAGGTTTTCTTGACAATCTTGAAGAATTGCATGTAACGGCTGTTTCAGGAGGATCATTGAGATACCGGAACATTCTAGTATGTAAATATGTATATGTTATAGTTTAGAGAAAGATTGTGAGTGAAGTAGTGGCCGGTTGAAAGTTGGAAATGTTTTACCTATTTTTGTTCGTATAGGTAGTCTGACAACGACCCCCGAGTATAAGAAGTGTGAGTTATTATTATTATTTGGAAAGAAGAGCATAATAAGGACATGTAGAAAATGTTTAGTTATAATGGAAAAAAGAGACAGTGAGATTCAATAATTCTGGAACTTATTCTAATCCTTCATCACCAGAAAAAGTGATATGGAGGAGTATTGCCTATATTTTTGCTGAAAATAAGATAATTACAAAAATGAGTAGCTTACAAATTCAACTACGGTAAATCCAATCATATTCCACCATTTCATTCGTTTCGCTTGTCTCTGTCTATGTTCCAAACGTCTTTGTTCTTTGAAATCTTCCTCATCTTGCACCCCCCTGTTCACGACTCTGGTGTTGCGGTACGGCATTCAGTCCCCAATTTTTGAAAAATTATCTATTTCTTAATTAGTCAAATTGTCATTTTGCTTATCTGTGACAAATATTTGTCAACGCAGGTAGTCGTTGTGTTCAGTACAACGAAAATTATTATTAGGTAAAGAAAATTTTTGATTTTGCCTTACTTCTCGCAAGTGCCTTAAATTGCCAGTTTTTGGAGTGAAAATGATCATAGCACTGCACAGTTTATTTCTTACTTTGGTGTATTCTGATTTTTTTTTCGACTCAATTGAAAGCTACTCCAACCAGCATTTTTTGTCGTAACTTGTATTTCCTTCATTATAAACTATCATCATGTACAGAATAAAAGAAGCTACTTTTTTTTCAGGAACTGGGTCTATCTATCTCCGATGACCAAATCAAAGAAATGGAAAGTCACATTTACGACATTGATTTTAATGAAGCTGCTGAAGAAGAGAAGCTCACCAGACATGACGTAATGGCTCATGTCCATGTTTTTGGAAAGTTGTGCCCCTTGGCGGCTCCTATTATTCATTTGGGGGCAACGTCCTGCTTTGTGGGAGATAATACGGATCTGATTATTTTGAAGGATGGCTTGGATATGATCCAGGGAAAAGTGGCTGGAGTTATTGATAATTTGGCTAGGTTCTGTGACGAGTATAAGTAAGTACTATCATTTTATTGAACCGCGTGTCCCACTGCTTGTTTTTTTTTAATCATTCTGGAAAAATAAAATAGTGGGGGGAAGTGGGATCCGTTTTTAGTTAAATTTCAATAATTCCGGACTGGGTTATCGGAATAAATGAGGAATAAAAGCTTGAAAAATTAGACAAACTGCATCTTGATAACCTTTTTCAAACCAAAGATATTGGCAAGAATTTAATATTTTTGTCAAAAAATGTGGTGAAGTCGTTGAGTGGTCGAGATCATGAATCATTTTATAAGGAAATGAACAACTTTTTCTTATAGACCGTCAGATAACGACATGTTTTGCTGACTGATTATCTCGTCGCTGGGATTTTAATCATTGAAAATAATATCATTGTTGAGCTCAAACAATGAAAATTTAGCGACCGCAAGTGTGCAAGGGATATGAAAAATTGGTTTTTCCTTCTGCAGAAAAAGTTATTTTTTTCAATCTCTCAAGTATGGCATTTCAACACATTAAAATAATTTAACAATCTGGGAGTAAAAAAAACAGTGCCATGAGGTCTGCACGAATTTATATTGTTGAAATGTAGGCGCCATTTTGTAAAAGAATACTCGGTTGCTGATGCATTTTTTCGCTTATGACAATCAACAAAATTAATTATGATATCATTAAGAAACCGACAAAAATTTCTTATAAACAGGTCAGCCGTTGAGAAAAATATACCGGTCGAACAATATTGCGAAGAGATTGTTGGTATGCCATGCACACTTGCGGTTGCTAAAATTTTTGTGGCCAACACGGCAAAAATTTCAGCAGTTAAAATCCCTAAAGCGAGAAAATCAGTCCGCAAAATATGTCTTTATCTGACGATCTATTATCAAACAGTCTCTAACTTTCATTAGGGTAATTTTTTGGTAAAAAAATCCGATTCGAACCCCTGGTACGTTTTGCGCTTCAGGGGTGGTTTCTTATCTACAAAATATTTTCCAGATCGGTTCCCGCTTTAGGTTTCACCCACCTTCAGCCAGCCCAATTGACAACTGTCGGGAAAAGGGCAACGTTGTGGCTTTTTGATTTTTTGATGGACGAAAGAGCTTTAAGAAGGGCCAAGGATGATCTGAGGTTTAGAGGAGTCAAAGGTAACTGCGTTGAATAACTGTTTGACGTTAAGTTTGTCTGATTGTCTGATCATAGGAACTACTGGTACTCAAGCTTCCTTTATGCAACTGTTCAATCGAGATAGCGAGAAAGTTAAAGCTCTCGACAAAAGAGTATCGCAGCTAAATGGCTTTGATAAAATCTACCCAGTCACTGGACAGACTTACTCCAGAAAAGTAGATTTAGAAGTGGTCTCCGTCCTATCGTCTTTAGGCTCGACAATTCACAAGATGTGCTCTGATTTGCGTCTCTTGGCCAACATGAAAGAAATTGAGGAACCTTTCGAAAAAAGTCAAATTGGTAGCTCTGCTATGCCCTACAAAAGAAACCCAATGAGATCTGAAAGGTGTTGTGCATTGGCAAGACATTTGATGGCATTGTTTTCAAATGCTGCCAATACTCATAGTGTACAATGGCTGGAACGTACTTTGGATGATTCGGCCAATAGAAGACTTACTTTGCCTGAAGCTTTTTTGACAGCTGATGCTGCTCTGATTACTTTAACTAATATTACTCAAGGGTTGGTAGTTTATCCTAAAGTGATTGAGCGGAGGATCAACCAGGAATTGCCTTTCATGTCTGCTGAGAATATTATCATGGCGATGGTGAAGAAAGGTGGTGATAGGCAGGTGAGCAAAAGTGATGATTTTAACCAATAAAGGTACCGATCGATAAAACCTGCCCAAACATCTACCTTAAATGGATGTTGATGGTGGACAATTTCAATGGCATAAAGATTTTCATCCGGACGTTGTAAAGCACGCCTCGTCGGTCGATAGAATTATTTTTCTAAAAATTGGATCACGGACTCTTCTGTTCTGAATAAATTGACACAATTTCAAGATAAGTGCCGCTGAGGAGGATCAATTAGTTCCCGAACGTTGTGGACGTGATATGAGTGCAATAATTGTTCTCCTAAAATGTCATTTATAATAATAGTTTCAGGAATCTTCTACTCACGTTCCAACCAGCGTATACTGAGGGTTGGTTGTTCTTCAATTCTCACCAAAAGTGCTATTTCGACGTACGGTCTTTACTTCCCGTTGAAGAAAGATGTTGTGCAATAAATCAAATATTTGGTGGTTTGGTACTTATTCGACCATTAGGAAATTTGTCCATGTACACCTTAACACTTTGACGTCCATTTTCTTGCCAATATCCATAGACCAGGAGCATGTAAACTTTTTGATATACAGGGTGTCCCGAGATTAGACGTCAATATTTCAAGCGCACGCATTCTACAGCCTAAAATATAAAACTCCATATACACTATTACTCTGACTCTTAGAGTATTGGCCAAAAGTAGAGAAATCGCCTAGAATTTGATAAAACTTTGACCCTAAATCAGTTATCGAAAAGTAGTGGTGCATTTAGAAACTTTAATCCATTTGTCAGTCGATGTATACTGGGATTTTTACCAAAAAATTGTTTAGTGTCCTCAATTGAACAAAGAATGTTCTAGCTATAACGTCGCTTTGAAAGCCACCGATGTTTATTTTCAAAATTTGGCATTTATAACCACATTGCATGAAATAATTTAAGTGTAAATATGTATCTCGAAAACGGTTGCTCCTGGAAACTTCCAACAAGAGTATTCTTATGAGAAAACAATGTTACAATAATTTTGTTTACCCAAAACAAAGATACAGGGTTGGGCAATATATTTGAATTTTTTTTATTTACCTAGTCTTTTGACATAAAAATTGTATACCACTTTTGTTTCGATAAATCTATCCGTCGAGCTATCCGTTTTAGAGAAAGACGCCAAAATAACTCTGCTTGCATATGCTGGATACAAATCTTTAGTATTTATCGTTGACCACCATCAGCGTAACAAGAAATTTTCAAAAAGCTACCGACTGTCAAAACTAATTCTACCCAAACTTGTTTCTACGGCAACTATAGCGCATGTTTCCACAGCATGCTTGGTTTACGGTTGAGAATGAATTGAAATTGTTTCGTATTCATCACACATGCAAGCAAAGCTATTCAAGCGTTTTTCTCGAAAAAGGTTAGATTTATCGAAACTAACCTCGTTTAACTTTTCTATGTCAAAAGGTAAAAAGAATCAAAATATCCACTCAAAAGTCACATACAATGTAGCACAAAAATGTTGGGACCTATCAAATCAAAAATATAGATTCGTATGTGGCGCCCTCTATAAAATGCTAATAAACGGTGGGCAAATTTGTATTCCTTGTCCCTATAAAGCTCCAGATACGAGATTTCGTCAGAATATTATAGGCGTGGCAAAAGTCATTGCAAAAAAACTGCAAATAAACTGTGAGTCTAGTAATACAATGTTAAACGGAAAGGTTGGTACAGAACCGTAATAAATGTCTAGAGTTACATCCATGTGAGTAGTATGTATATTTGCAAGTCTTTTCCTCTCTTGAAAAATTTTGCTAGGATGAGTGGTCATGCTAGGAAAAAAATCAAATTCGAGGTTACCATTGTTTTCTCATCCCCACGCCATTTATTCATTCAATCTTTAGACAAATAAGGTATTGACCAAAAGTACTGATAATATTACGTTTGGCTAATGAAAATTGTTGAATCTGCAAATTCTCAGCCAGACCCACTTTCCACCATCTGCGATAAGCCAGACTATGACTGGAAAATCAAGAGAACTTGCATTGTTATTCATTTTTCTGAATCCATCCAGGGATTTTAGCCAGACTCAAAAATTCTTGTTTTTTTGTCACTAAAAGAAGAGATTCATACAAACACTGCGACTTGGAAAATGCGTACGAGAAAATTTGACTACCTTCTGGACTGTTAAAATTGAACTACACTCTATTCACAACCAAAAAGGTCACGTGAGATAAACCAACACATATGATCAGTTCAATCGTTTCTCTATAGTCACATGTAGTTTGGGTTAGGTGACTTTTGGTTTGTGAATAGAGTGTAGCTTTGAAATTTTAAACTTGCCAAAATCTACCCATTGTCTTGATTTCTTCAAAAATGGGTAATTTTTGCCAAGCTCAAAATTTTATAGCTGGCTGATCGAAGGCGGCCACTTTACCTCATTGTTTTGTACAGAGTGATTTATCTCCAGCGACAGGGTGCCAGTTCTCGTGAACTATTCATTACAGAGACAATAGAGACCCAACAGAAAAAATCTGCATAGTTATGTGCCCAAGAGAAAATGCTGGAAATATATTTCAAGTTTCTACGATCGCCGTAAGGGAGTCTGTGAAAACAAAAAATTGACATATTTTCGAATTTTTTCCATTGAGCTAACAAAAAAGAATATGGAAACAGATTTGAGACCATATTCTCTACAAAATTGGCCCCATGGCCCCTGACACTTCTCTCTAAGTTGTCAGATAAGACAGGTCAAACTTGATGTTACTAAATTGCCTATAACTTCGGAATTCCTTGACCTATTTGACTCGTTTTAAAGAGGAAAATAGGCTCTCTTTTTGCCTGTACTAGGGATCAATTTAATTCGATTAGCCGAATACACATCATACATTTTGAAAGTCAAAACTGTTTTTGAAGTTTTTTCGGAATTTTCAACTGCGACCCACTAGATAAATTCCGTTATCGTGTCTTTTGAAAAATCTTCTTACACTTTCATGCAGATAATTTTTCTGAATCTTTTGAAATAGAAGAGTTATGGAGACTTAAGGAATCCCTCGAGGAATTCTTTCGAAACAGCCGGTGTAAACTTGGAAGTGTAAACCAGGAGTGCCTTGCCAACGTCCCAACCGTGCGGTTGGCAATTTGATGAAATTAACTACAAAAAAAACCTAGTGATTTGAACTGTGACGCAGTTTATTCTACTTGACAGCTGATCGTAGAAAGGAATACGAAAAATAGTTCTCATTCTTACTTGAAGGTTTTTCTTTTTTAACTCAAGAATACGTTATCTTACGCGAATCATAACATATGAAGTCTGAAGTCTATCTTTTGACATTCAAATTTACAGGGGCAGTTTCAAAAGTATTTTTTGGGAATTCCTGTTGATGTCTCCTTTACTATTCTATCTCAAGAGATAGATTAAAATGTTCCAAATAAAACGGTACATACATCTATTTAGTGGGTTTGCATTTGAAAATATCGAAAAAACAAAAATAGTTTTGAGTTGAACAATTCATGGTGGTCGGCTTAAGCGAATAAAATTGATCACAGACAAATGCATCAGAAAGAGCAGATTTTCCTCTTTAAAACGAACCAAAAAACAGTCAAAATGGTCTAGGGAATCAGAAGTTATGAGCAATTTAGTAACATCAAGTTTGACGGCAAGTAGCTGTCTTATTTGACAACTGGGAGAAAAGTGTCGATGGCAATTTTGTAGAGAATGTCGTCCCAGATCTGTTTCCATATTCTTTTCTAGTAGTTCAATGGGGGAAATTTGGAAAATATTATGTCGATTCTCTGTTTTCACTACAGTGACTATATACAAGACAGTGGCGACAATGGTGGACCCCGTCGGCCATTTTTGGCCTTCATTATTTTTTGACGTGAGATGTGACGGTCATCAGCATGTCGTTAGCATCAATGTCATTTGACGGTAGGTCATGTAGGTCTTTTGAAAGGTGATTATTTTCTTTACCGTGTAATGCTTAGTATTTATTTTAATTTATATATGCCTACGACATTTTTAATACTTGCACTAAGATTTTTTTCAGCGTTAATCGTGTATTCTCACTGTTTATTGCCTCACGTGGATTGGGCAACACTGTGTTTCACAACGGATCATATAACTCCCTTTTCTAGAAACGTAGATAAATCGGAGGTTTCGACCAGAGAGAAACTAATTATTTTCTCTCTGGTTTCGACAGTCTCGCTTTGACAGGACGAAACATTTCGGCGGCCATTTTTGGCCTTATTTATCATGTCACTGTCGCCACTGTCTTGTATACAGTGCGGCTCGAAAAGGCCCTCCCCCCCCTTTTTTTTTATGTGTGCACCAAAAATTTTGAAACTTGGCATACTTTAATTGCTGTCGAAATACTACTTTTTGATGTTACTGGCGTACTTTTAGTATTCAAGATGGCGGCTGGGCGCCATTTTGAAACATTTTTTCAAATGGAAAGGGGGGTCGTGTGACACCTCATTTTAAAGATCCTGATGAGTACGTTATAACCCTTGAATATTGAGTCGATATCTTCAGGTACTACAAAATGGCGGTACATTTAATTACTACATTGATACATACACTTTAAAAAAAAAATCGTCAAATTCAATTCAAAAGATGCTGGAAATATTCTTGACATAAAGTTTGGGTTAGGAATAAATGACAAACATGTCAAAAAAGCATCTTTTGAATTGAACTTGACGAATTTTTTGAAAAAGTGTATGTATCAATGTAGTGATTCAATGTACCGCCATTTTGTAGTACTTGATGATGTCGACTCAATATTCTAGGGTTATAAAGTACTCATCAGGATCTTCAAAATGAGGTGTCACACGACCCCCCTTTCCATTTAAAAAAATGTTTCAAAATGGCGCCCAGCCGCCATCTTGAATACTAAAAGTACGTCAGTAACGTCAAAAAGTAGTATTACTCCACAGATTTTTTTCTTGACTCTCTATGATGAACAGTTCACGAGAACAGAATATTTTTTATAATTGATTTTCATTTGATCGCATACCTGGGCTAATGACATTTGGGGGCCACCCGAATAATTCGAATACTTGATTTTTTTCTGAAGAAGTATTTGATGTGTGAAAATTAAAACAATGAAAAACGAAATCATTCTTTATTTAAACAGTTAAATAAAATACATTCTTCATCATTAGGAATCAATACAAAATAGGCTGGTACAATAATCTTAATCTACGGTGAACAACGAGGTGAACAATAACGTAAGATCATGAATTCTCAATTAACACAAATATTCAACAAAATTAACAAAATAGTCAAAACACAAAATGAATATTATAGTACCTATCACATAGTTTATACTCTTCTACATTTTTGTGCAGCAAATTCTTTTATTTGTTCATCACAATCACACACATCACATCACGCCAAACGTCAAACAGGTTTAAGCACGGTTAAAGCGGCCCACTCACGATACTGGAGCGTTGTACGATTTCGTCGTATTCCACAGAACTGGGTGCAATTTATTCATAATTTGATTGTATGTTAGGTACCTTTCCTTCAACCGAATTGTACGCTTTGACAGAGATTTTTTTTTATCTTCATATTAAATCTAAATCTCTTTTAATTCGGGGGTTTTGGCCCCCCCAGAGTTAGGGGGCCCTGGGCTGAAGCCCATAAAGCCCATGCGTAGATCCGGCGCTGTGCTTATTGCATAGTCGAAACACTCCTAATAAAATCTTTCCAGGTCTGCCACGAAAAAATTCGCGTGCTATCTCAAGAAGCAGGCAACCAAGTGAAAATCCATGGCAAAGAAAACGACCTTTTAGACCGTGTCAGAGCCGACCCGTATTTCAAACCTATTGTTGATGAATTAGACGCTCTTTTAGATCCGTCAACTTACATTGGAAGAGCTCCGGAACAAGTTACGGAGTTTTTGGAAGCAGAAGTTAAACCGATTTTGGCTTTGTACGATTTGACCAAGTTGAACAAGCCAGTCAGTTTGAATATTTAAGATATGAGATAAATTAAATGAATGTTCCGTTGTTCTGTTGTATTGCTTGTCAGCTAATTTCCAATTAGTGAGCATATGGGGCAATATTAATAATAAAATACTTTACCTAAACAAATACTTTATTTTATAGATTATTTACAAAATTGGACGGATTCCTGATATCAGCTTATACAAAATCTACATTATCTATGTAATATAAAAGTAACTCTAAAAATCTTTTTTCAAAATAAAAGTGTAAACACCATCAACGGCGAAAAAAACAGAATTAATAAAAGCGAGAACAGTAGCTGCAGACAACATACTGGCTAAATACATATGAGGAGCATAATAAGCGCCTTGAAACTTGTTTCTTCGATTTTCGATCAAAAATATAGCAGATATGAAGTTTAGTACAGCTCCTACGAGTGCGAAGATTGAGGATATTCTGAAAATAGAAGAAATTTTTTCATGCAACATTCTCATCAGGTAAGTTCTTCAATCAATGTAGTAACAAGATAATGTTGAAGATTCTTGTATTAACCATCCTACAACTCCCCGATTCTTATAGATATATGAGAATTAGAACTTCTGCTAGCTCTAAACTACATACGTTTAAAAGCTAAGTGCTGGTTTGGGCTAATGTTGAAGAAAGAAAAAGTATGTACAAAAAAGGTTTCCAGATATCTTCAAAACGGTGTGGTGAAGAAAAAATGATAAGACCCATTATATCTGTGATTTCATGACCTTTCACTTTCGCGCATACATTTTTTAATATGGTAGAACCTATTTGAGGGTTAACCAACCCTTGACGATCCACCCTTTCTTTAGAGTTGAGCCTGGAAGTCCATAAGACAATATCGATGTTTTAATATATCCCAACACTGAAGAGTCTTCACAACTATTTAGTTCATCAAATATCCCTACAACATAACTGTCTCTTGAATACATTTGAAATTTCTGTGGATCCGATATTTAATAAAATGAAACTCTTCAGGAATATTGATTAAGTTGATTCAAGTTGAAACAAGCATGGTCTCGAATCTTGATAATACCTATACACTCACCTGTACGGTATTTTATCCTTCAAAAGCCTGCTGATCAGAAACACTCCATTAATCAAGATAAACCCCTCAAATGCTGAAAAAATCAGGGCGACTTGTTCTAGTTGATGTTTAGCTATGTTAGACTCGTTATTCGCAGGAGCAAAAAAAAATATTGTGCAAGAAATGGATAAAATCTGAAAAAAGTCCAATAACTTTATTGAATTGAACGATAATGTTCACATACCAGTTGAATTATTTTTAATATGGATTGCCATTCATCTTTCATCCGTTCAATCAACGATTTTCTGGATAGTTCTTTAATGTCATTTAAGTCTTTATTGTCTTCATAATCAGAACTCTCTTTTTCATCGGTATTCATTTTTTCAGGGTTTTCTCTCTTGTCCGGTTTCGTTTCGTCGATCATTATGCGAACCTTTTTAGGAACGTCGTATATTGAGTGTCGGTCCGCCACTTTGAGATAATTTTGATTGGCTTAAAAATCGACGTTGTTTTTCTGAAATTGATGCAATAAACAGAAAATGATTCACTACATTACTGCAGATACACCAAAATGATGATTTATTATTTTCAATGCATCGATCCAATGATGTTGATCGAATAATTATGGGCTCTAAGACATAGTTTTTGGTTCAGTTTCTGCTCACCCAAAGAAAATATGTTATATTTCTCTCACTCACAACACAAAAACACTAAACGCTCATTATTGTAACATTCTCATCTTACGAATAGAACCATTAAAGATGGTACCTTTAATCGTATCAATTAAACCTAATATAAGTTTTAATTAACCGTTCGAACTTTTACACCCACGTTAATCATCTTTGCTTGTCTGTTGCCTGTTTCTAGTTCGAGTAAATATAATATATTAGAGAATGTTTCTTATTAAGAAATAATGGCAATCTGTGATGTGGAGATTTGTATATCAAAACATACCGTAATAATCTGAAAACCGGATTAGAACATAAGAATGATTTTTTAAACATTATTTGTAGGATGTGTAAGATTTGTTGGAGAAGGTTATCAACGACGCGATGTGATAAACGGATGGAATTCTGCCTATTGTAAGTATACAAATTTTGAAAGTCGTAAACAAAGATTCATATCGATTTGTAAAAAAAATATATGAACCTGTAGATTAAGAGTAGTGGTCCGCAAATGGGATGTTAGTTGTAGATGAATGATGGTTCACAAGAGGTATCAAAATGAAGGTTCTAAAATATCATACATATCTGAGAAATGAAGAATATCGAGTGAAATACGAGTGGGGAAAGTTATCAGGGCAGACTGTGACAACCTACCTAATCTTGGGGTCCTTGTTGATTATGTTATGTGGGCCTGAATGAATGATCAGTCAATTCATTATGTATAATAAATAATTAATTTATTTGAAACAGTTACAACTACAAGTTTTATGATCAATAATATTATAAAATAAAATAAAATGAAGATTCATGAAAGATCACCCTGTCATATCCTCCAGACCGAGCCAAACCGATGGATTTATGATTCCCAGAAGCGCAGCAGCATTTCCTCTTTGGATCGCCAAACTGATTCTTCGAGTGAAAAAGCTTTGACATTTTTTTTTCTAATTTTTGATTTCAAACAATTTAAAAACTTTTTTGCCGCCTCACTCCAAGGACAATGAGTTTCCTCGGCAACCGGTAAAAAAATGTAGCAATCCGATAGCTCTCCATAGTTTCTTCGCTTTTCTTTCTCAGCTAAAAGAGCAGCAGCACCCCTTTGCATGTTCGATTGATATAAGTATCAGCAAGAGTATGTCTACAGGTAGCATCCCAAACTAAGCTGTTTCCGGCCCTCCAAAGAACCAAAGGAAGGCCACCAGCTCGTTTCCCATCAGCCCTACAAATACCCACCGGTTCAAGTTCCGACGGAATCTCCGCTGATGCCAGAGCTCGCTTGATAATGTCGTTTACTTCGACCATATACGGAGCAAGCGTGTATGGTCGAAGGTCGTTTATCATTCGATGTCTGAACAACCTGCCTGCACTTTTTACGCAGCTTAGCCCGCATGAAGGCCATATTTGTCGGCTTTTTCGCTGCAAATACAGACATGTTGTTCACAAACCGGAAGACCAACTCGCAGAGCTACAGAAACGCGAAAGACCGAGACTGAGTCTAATGGAGTGTTCAAGATATTTGGAGCAATTGTTTTGAATGGTGACAGCAGATTCTTTTCTGGTTAATTTGTTAAAAAGCAAATTTCACATTTTTTAAAATTTAGTTGAAGTCCGATATTTTTACTAGAAGTAATGATATTTTGGAAGTCTTCTAAAACCGATTGTGGATCTCCAGCAATACATCCATCATCAAGATACCATAGATTAATACTATATTTCAATGAAATGACAATATCATTAAAAGCAAGACAAAAAAGAGGTGGTCCTAGGGGATCTCCCTAGGGGAAAGCAGTGAAGGTTTTTTGTAACATTGAAGAATAAATCTAGAGTACTGTGAAAAATGTTGATTACATTTTGAACAACATTTCTGTTAACTGAGTTGAAAACATTCATGTAGTCTATTTTAAGGATTGCTTTACTAGACGAATGTGGAAAATTGATGAAACGACGAATGAAGTGGGCAGCGGCTTCTGCTCCACACTTGGTTCCAGAGCCTAGTTGAAATGGACGGAATAATTCTCCTAATGGATCATAACATCTTGAACAAATTACTTTGGCAACCAAGCGTCTCAAACAGAAATCAATTGCCACCCCAAACCCCTCCATCTTTTTTATTAAAGAACAAATACCGGCACCTTAAAAAATTGGACATATTTTCTCAGGTAACAGGCCTCTGACTACATGATTTGAAAAAACACAAAGTGCTGATAAAAGATTTGAGAAGCTTGATGAGGTTCAGTATTGATGAGGTCTTTCAAATGCTGCGGTCTCAAGGAATCCAACCCACCAGATGAGCCCGGTCTAAAAGATATGATTGCTGGCTTGATTTCTGAAACAGTGATTTCTTCAAATATTTTTTCGTTATTTGAAAAGTCAGGATTTCATCATTGTCTGGATGTTTTTGTTTTAATTTTTGAAAGGTAACTTCATTGACTGGAGAAAAAGTATCTTCTGAACCTAATATTCTGATGGCGCCTTTTATGTCCCCTTCATTCATTTTTGACTCGATCTTTTTTTTAAGAATGGATAATTCACTTGTTCGTTCTGCCTTATTTTTGATCTTGAATTTTTTGCATAGAACAGCATATGGAAAGATGAATAAATAGATCCAAGAATGGGCATCATTATTTGATTGGTATCTATTCAAGAGACAGCATAGTTCTTTGTTTATGGAATGAGTTGCTCCTTTTGGGATCCTTTTTTGAATGGGTACTGATGATTTAAGATTTGACAAGTATTTCATGAAAATTAAAGGATCAAATTCTTCTTCAAGTGAATGGTTTGATAAGAAATGCTTTCGTAAATGTTTGTTGTTCTTAAAAATTTTCTTGCAATGAGAACAACTGATTTTTTCAAATTGGGACCTCTCTGGACTCTCTGGAGGTTGGGATAATGGCGAAGCAGAAATGCTTGATGTTGACTTGTTCATGTTATGGACTTACGATGTGTGTATTTTAAGTCCATTGTTATTTTTAAAAAGTTTGTTGCAAATTTCAATATTGTCAGAGTGTATCGATATTTTCTCGATCAGCAAGTCATAATGTCCTGAATTGTAAAGAAGATGAATAGAATTTTCATGGCTACAACTAGAACTGTTCATTGGGGTTTTATCGAACATATAAAAAGAATTTTCTAAAATTTGTGCGCCCTTAGCCTGGTTTATACAACAAATTCATAAGCATGAGTCATAAGCACAAAAGTTGAACGTATGGTTTCTTATGAACGCGTTTATACAACCTTTCACAAACATAACGATAAGCATAAGGATAAGAAAGATGATAATTTTCATCTTTATGTCTAAAGTTATGCAAAAATCGGGACAGCGCATGCGTCATTTCTGACAATCTACGGTAGTAGTCAAATATAGTCCTGTCTTCATATAAGTATTATCATGATTTTGAATTTGTTGTATAAACCAGGCTTTTGTCCATGAAATGAATATTGAAATTTAGTTTGTATAAGCCCGAAAGTGCTTGACATTCAATTGACGTACCAAAAGTGCCGTTCTCAGCCATATCTTCACAGTATTCTTCTTTATCTGGGTTGACAATAGATGGAATATATTGGTGTATGCTCTCCCACGAAGAATAAATGTGGTCCACAGTTAGTCTTCGTGATAAATCATGTTTTTCTTGTTTTTGAAACAAAATGAGACTCACAGCGCGAAATAAACAATTTCCATCACCCACGACCTTTTGTTTCTCATACGTTTTCATATTTTTTCAATACAACTTCTCATGAGTGATGAAGTATTGATTGGAGATTCCTCTCAATAAAGAGATTTTCTTTGGATGTGTGTCGGATTGCTTCTTAATTTTTGGTGGTTTCAGGGTCTCCGATTGTTCAGGAATACTTCGATTGAGTATTTTCTCTTCAATATTTAGTGCAAGAAAGGGTATAGAAATGTAGAATTTCAGAACGTCAGTTGACTCTTGATTGACTTGACTTCACATAACATGTATAATGGCGGGTTTAGCGAAGGCATAAGCATAAGTTATTGATCAAAGCGTTATTTTAGGGCACAAGTCATAACAGTTAAATGTATGAATACAGACTACAGTGTTTACTGAAAACATAAGTATCAATGATTAAATGTATGAAGCAAAGTAAATGATGTGAAGTCACTCTTTGAGTGGCTCAAGCAAATACTTCCTAGTGCAGGAAGTGCTAGAGCAGACTAGTATGTACTTTCTATACAGTATCGACTTCTATGTATCGAAGTAGATAAAGCAAAGATTAAGTAATTGCTCCTAGTATTCACTTTACTTTTTCTTACACATTATCTGGAGTGAAGAGTGAATGCTTATTCTTTTTATATAAAAAGTATCAAATAGTGTATCTAGTACTCTCTTCAATTATACCGCATAATGCCCATTCAGTCAACATGCAAGATACTATCATCTCATGAAAGATTGTTAACAACTACTGCAAAAAATTCGTAGACGTTGGGCCATATGAAAAAAAAAAGTATTTGCTTGTACTCCAATTAAAATCTTTCACTTCATAGTGAAGTGCGGAGTATAACCCGAGAATAAACAAATCAATGAGAAGCGACAAAACCTCTCCCGCCAAAATTTTAGGTGGAGATCTGTAGTCGGAATCTGTCAAGTCGGGCTGTACTATAACCAAACGTAACGTCATCCGAAAGGTTGGACGCTATCAAATTTCTATTTCAAGGCCAAATAAATGCGTTCTCATTGAAGCAATGGGAAAACAGGTTTCTTTCGCTTCTTATTGTTATTTTTTCTCGTCTATAACCTTTAACATGAAGTAAATTCTTCAATGGAAATTATTTATTCAGGTTAGAAGTATTAACTAGTAGTAAATACTAGGACGAGTTTAATCACAGATTGCTTTGATTGTCAGTAATCATGACAGACTGAGAGCGCCAACTACAAGTATTTTTACTGTTTCAAATAGTCATAACTTTTTCGCCGTACCCTGAATCTTTGTTTTCAATAAATTTAAAATATACAACATTAGTTTTAAACAGGAACGATACTCTTGTTTGAAGTATATTTGCACATGAATTAATCCACGCAATGTGGTTTCAATGGCAAATTTTGAAAATAGACATAGGTGGCGTTGCAAACGGCGTTATAACGGTAATTTTGACAGTTGTTTCAATGCTCGAATATGAAAAAACAAAAAAAAAAAATTAGAAAAATAAATAAAAAGTCTAAAATTAAATGTAGGTATCCTTTGTTAAGTAAAAAACATTGAAACAATTGTCAAAATAACCATGGTAAAACCGTTTTTAACGCCACCTACATAATATGTCTATTTTCAAAACTTGCCATTGAAAACCACATTGCATGGATCGATTCAAGTGCAAACGAGAGTGTAAAATATCTCTGGATACCGATTTTTGTTAAATTATAATGGGATTTATTAAGATAAAACGAAAATGGAAACAGAATTTTGGTACCCTGTATCTCGAAAACGAAGCGTTTTCAAAAAAAAAAATAATACAGGGTGATTGGTAATAAGACGTATTTTTTAAGGAGGTGATAGTAGACCCCATGTGCTACCGATTAAACGTAATTTATCTCTATACCATTCTTAAGCCCTATCGACATATTTAAATTTTTGATTTCAATATTTTTTATCATTATGTCCAAATTAAGGAAAATGAAGTGAGCTTTTTCAGATGTCGCTTTTTAAATCATCAGCAATCATTGACGCAAATATTAGCAGTAGAAATTATAACAAATATTATTGTTGACAAATAAAAAAAATTAAATATGTCGACAGGGAGAAGAATGGAATAGAGGTAGATTACGTTTAATCGGTAGCAAATAGGGTCTACTATCACCCCCAAAGGAATACGTACGTCTTATTACCAACCACCCTGTATAGCAAACTAAAAATTTTTTTCAGTGGAGAATATACTGTTCAAATGTTTCAACCATATTTGGGACACCCTATGACACCCCCATACGTTCTCCGTTCACATATTTCTTTTCTTCCCAACCATAATTCATAAAAAAGCTATTTTCAACATCAACGTAAGTGATGTGAAGTTAAAGGAGAAAATTAGTACTTACTACTACAGTATTGAGTAAATAAAGCAAAGTTTGGAGTTAATACTCTTAGTATTCACTCTAGTCCCTCCTTAAAGCATTATGTGGAGTAAATGTGAAATTTGAAAACTAAAAACTTCACAATGGGGCATTTACATACACTTTTTCATTGGAAACCAAACTTTCGGATACAATTATTATAAGCAACATTTGTGTTGATAGAAGCATCATAAACTAAAAATGATGATATTACTCTTTATTGGTGGTTATGATTGAACGTTTACGTTAACTTAACGTATATGTTAAGATTGTTTACTAATGCAAATGTTCAGCGTTACCATGGTGAAATAGACATGTTAAGTTAACGTAAACGTTCAACCATAGAACCCAATTATCAAAAAAATGAATTTTTGAACCAATCAGCACAATAATTATGATTTGGTTTGTTATGTGTCAATCATTATTGACAATTCTACCAGAAATTTTGTCAATAATGATTTTTACCATACAAAAAATAATTCATGTATGAAGATACAGTCTTGCCCATCAGAACAAAATGGAGGGTTCCAAGCCAATCTCGTGCAAAAGTACATTTTGTTCAGGAGCACACGAAAAAATCTTTAATTTTTATGAAGTGGATTGAGTTGGGGGCTTGCTTATTATGTTTGACTTTAAGCTTTCTTGTTATTATCACTGTTGGAGGGGTAAGCGTGTTAGATAAGAGTGTTATTCTTATTGTGGGAAGCTTGGGAGCTGTGATGGTGGTGCTTGAGTTAGTGTATCCATATTTGAAGGGGTGAGTAGTAAAACTGTGCTTAGGAAAGTAGAATGTTCAAATTCATACATCTAGCCCAATTTCGACAACAGTCCAAGTATTTTATGACGCAGGATGTTGTTTGATGTTTGGAGTTACAAGTGCAGTAATTTACAGAACTAATAACCCACATAATCTACTCAAGGTCCTGATGGCGGCTGAAGCCGTAATCAGCGTGATTTTTTTAATAGACTTTAGTTCCAAGATGATGTAAGTTTTCAAAAACATCAATACAATTCACCAGATTTGTTTTGCAGCATTTCCAACTACCTCAAGCAAATTATAAGAATCAACTCAGTAGTGGACGTGTCAGTGTCGGCATATTGTAATATAATATTATGATATCATCAAGTCATATATTTACATATAGTTTTTCAGCACCCCATCCTCCTCCACCTCCTTCATCAAGCAGACTTCTTAAGGCTTCCCGTTCAGCTTTTACAGCAATTCCTATAACACACGGTGGTACATTTTCTGTTGGGCGCAATATCCCACCTTTCCAGCCTCCGGACGAAAATCAGCCTGGACCTGGCATAAGGAGAGGTATCATCTACAATTCGACACATCAAATCATAGTATATTTCCAATAAGGACATTTCCAGACTCTGAAATTCGCAATATAAGATCACCTCGAATCCACATAATAGGCGATTGTAGAGATGACATGTTTGATTTCAAACCAATATCCATAGATAGAATTTTTACTGATGTCAAAACGGCACAAGCGCCAGCAGAAACTATGGATACAGGTTGGGTGCTATATAATTATTATACATTGCAATCAAAATGTTTTTTTAGGTACTTCCACAGGGCCCCCCTTCTACCTTCAGGAAGAACGTCGCAAAAAATCTCCGTGGACATGTCTTACCCCAACCACTTGCCGAAGAATCGAGCCTAAAATTAAAATGTCGAGGACTTCAGCACCACCTATTACGTATAGTGGTAAGAAATTAAAATGCTACAGTAAGCGCCAAACAACTTTTAATCTACGTCGTCGTTGAACCATGCGCGTTATTATAAGTTTGCTGGAGTCCACATTTGGTCACCAGATGGAGGTAGAAAGGGGACCAGCAAATCTTATAACAATGCGCTAGGTGCCATCGATGACTTAGATTCAAAGTTCTTTGGCGTTCACTATACTTGAATGGCTGTAATTTCGATGGTTGCTAGTAAATTGTAGTCTCCCTTTCATTTTCTGCTGCAGTCGATAATAGAGGGTGTCCGGAAATGATGAGCAAAAAAATCAGGGGTGCATTCTGGAACGAAAATAAATGCTGCCTTTTCCTATAACTTTTTTCCAAAAATTGATTATTAACGGAGTTACAGGGTGTTAAACTTAAATTGTATTTGCAGTACTTGGGCCATGAATTTCGCAGCGCTCATAATATTTTGACAAAATCTCGTATTTGGAGCTTTTTTGGGATGAGAAATTCAAATTTGCCCACCGTTTTTTCGCAGTTTGTAGATGGCGCCACATACGAATTTAGACTTTGATTTGACTGGTCCTAACTTTGTTGTGCTACACGGTATGCGACTTTTGACTCTTAATCTTTTGACATAAAAAAATACACTACTTTTGTTTCGATGAATCTAACCGTTTCCGAGAAATACGCTATAATAACTTTTCTGGCATGTGATGAATACGAAATTATTTCAAGTTATTTTCAACTTTTAACATAGCATGCCTTGGAAACATGCGCTAAAAGTTTCCGTAGAAACGAATGTGATTAGGATTACTTTTGACAGTTGGTAATTTTTCACATACTTTCTCATTTTTTATTTTCAGTATTTTTGTCAATGTTCACTATAAGCGTAAAAACCAATTTTCAAAAAAACTACCAACTTTCAAAATTAACTCTTCCGAAACTTGTTCCTACGGCAACTATCGCACATGTTTTCAAAGCATGCTATATTCAAGGTTGGATAGTAACTTATTTCATACTGTACCGTAAAGTATCATTCACCGGACCCAAAACCAGTCCGGTAAATGAGATTTAAAAATAAAAATAACTTGACTACTTCAAAAATGACATTTCGCATCATCAAAGACTGTGAAATTGCATTGGTAGCCTGGTTTGGCTGGCGCCATCTCATGATACCAATTAACAACTTGACATACAATGTTGGTAAGATATAATTAACCTAATATCTATCACCATTACCCAAGTGGTGATATGGTTTGGCTGGCTCCATCTCATGGTAAGAATGTTAGGCGGACTGCCACTCTAATAAGTGTATGGTTTGAGAAGAAAGAACTTTGAACCTATTAAAAAAAGTTATCACAGTATGAAACAAAACAATGTACGATACACAGCTGTTAATATCTATTTACCTAACAAGTGTGGAAAATGAATTTCTCGGCACGAGGCCGAGGGCAGAAAAAAAAAACTGCAAGTGTTAGGTACAATAATTTTTCTACAGACGTGCGGAAATAAAAGTCCAAAAAAACAAATAAATAATAATAATAATGATGGAATGTCAGATGGTTGATTTACACGTTGCCAAGCCAATAGAACAAACTCGGATCAGGGCTTCAAGCAGCTTTTTGTTTATGTGCTATGCTTATTGAAGTATGGGTGTCGAAAACTGAAGTTTGCGTGTCGAAAAATTTTTCAGCACTAGGGCTGTGTATCGTGCATTGTTTTGTTTCATACTGTAATATTTTTTAATTGGTTTAAAATGCTTTCTTGTCAAACCATACACTTAGAGTGGCAGTCCGCCTCACATTCTTACCATGAGATGGCGCCAGACAAACCATGTCACCTCTTGAGTAATAGATAGGTTGATTATATGTTACCAACATTCTATGTCAAGTTAGTAATTAGAATCATGAGATGGCGCCAGCCAAACCATGCTACCAATGCAATTTCACAGTCTTTGATGATGCAAAATGTAATTTTTGGTAAAGTCAAGTATTTTTTTTACACTCTCTGATGATGAAAATTGTCATTTACCGGACTGGTTTTGGGTCAGGAAATTATACTTAACGTCACAGTATGAAATAAAATGAATTAAAATGATTTCGTATTCATTACATGCAAGCAAAGTTATTTTAGCGTTTTTCTCGAAAACGGTTCAGATTTATCGCAACAAAAGAAGTATCTCTTTCTTATGTCAAAAGGTCGAGAGAATAAAAATATTTGGTCAAAAGTAACATACAGTGTGGCACAAAAAAGTCAAGACCCTTCAAATCAAAGTAAAGGTTCATATGTGACGCCCTCTACAAAATGCGAAAAAACGGGGAGCAAATTTGATTTCCTCATCCCAATAAAGCCGAGATTTCGTCAAATAACTATAAGCCTGGCAAAAGGTATTTCAAAAAAACTGCAAATGAAATGCAACTTTAACACCCTGTAACTCCGTCAATAATCAATTTTCGAAAAAATATTATAGGAAGAGGTAGCATTTTTTTTATTTAAAATTCCCACCTGAATGTATTGCTCATCATTGCCGGACAACCTGTATTTAAGACTTCTTTACTGGCAAAATGAGTGGTATAAATAAAAATGAAGTACATGCTAATACTAAAAGTATTAGTATTGTCTACTTAGTAAATTCTCCAAAACTGGTAAGGAACTTCATTTCGAAGTAGATACTTGTAAATTTTCCCGACGCTACCACACCGAGTAGCACCATTGGAGTATTTACTAGAACTTGAAGTACCGACTTCTTACAGTAGAAACTTGGATTTGAAGAAGAAATTGTAGTATTTGCTTTACTTTGGTGAAGTTGGTGTAAGAGCAGCTTCACTGAGCATGCTACGATTGTATTTCTGTTAAAAATGGATGGAAAACGCAGAAGAAAAACATACAATGTGAGACAAAATATGATTTGTATCATCAAATATTCCGATAAGTAGCTGAAGTTAAGGTATAACTTGGCAATCATGTTTTAGTTCCATTGTGTGTGTGCTTAAACACATTCAACGAATGGAAGTGTTTTCACTGTTTTTAGGGACCTCAGGTATGTTTGAATAGAAAAACTAGTCTTGTAATGAAGTAGAGAAAATTCAGAAAATAATAGTCTCACATGCAATTTGCCGCAGGAAAAAATATTGGATCAAATTTCCTGATACGGGCGTTAGTTTGAACAGGGCTAAAGATGAGTGGGCAGTACTCCATGTAGTACCTAACGTTATTGGTGCGAATAATTGTACTCACGTTAAAGTTTTAAAACTCTTTGCACATGGTGACGAATACATACGTTGCCAAAACAAATGTACAAGCCACTTGTGACCGTAGAGAGACGTTTATCAGCGTAGTTGCAACATGGCCTTGATCTGTCCATTACTCCAAAAATACAGTACAATTCTTCCCCTTATCCTGTTATGCATGATAATCAAGAAAGAGTATGGGGTGATTTTGGATATGCTGATAAATCCATGGATGCTCACACCGTTCCAAAATCCGGCAAGAAATAGAACAAATATAATGCTAATTGTTTATTTTTCATTTGAGACTCTTCTTCATGTAATTACAATTTGACAATGAAATTATTGGTTGACAGTGGCTTTTATACAAGGCATGTAAAAAACTATTATTTTCCAATTATTGATAAAAGCATTTTTTTATTTTTTTTTCTCAAGTTATTCTGTACTAACTAGTGAATAATCTGTATGCACCAAAGTTCATCCACTGTAAGTTTCTGCTGTGTAATTTGATTAAAACGACTGCTAACATGGGATTGAAAATTTAACATAAAATTATTTAAAAATCCTGCTGCGAGACAATAATTGGAAACAAATTGCTTATTTCTTCATGGGATTTGGCGTGTACATTGCAAACTTTATTCTTGGAAGCCATAAGGCGGAGGTATGATAATAATGTCAAATACAGGATACAGGCAGAACTTATTTGATTAAATATTTTTTTGAGAGTGACAATTATGTATCCAAAATTACCATGAGCAGCAATGTTTTTTCCAGTCACAAAACGGAACTTTTAGATGCGTCTTTTTGTTATTTTAGGGATTGACGTATTCATTAAATTGTCTTACCGAATTATACTCAAGTCATCATGTTTTCGGATTAAACTTAGCAGTTTAATTTGATTTAACTCAAAAATCATAATCATAACATATCAGTCTTTTTCGTTGAATTGTCAGGTAACAGAATTTTTATTGAAATGTCAAGTTAAGTGCGATAAAAAATAGTTTTAGTGTAATTGAAATATGTGAAAAAAAAATAGTTATGGACTTGAGTCGTATAAAATGTTGACCAAAGAATAATAATAAATAAAGTATTCATTCAATCTATTCAATTTCTACATCATACTTAAAAAAAAAAGAAATTCTTGAAGGATAAAAAATAATATGCTTTATTCGTGGAAACTCTCGCTAAATAATGATTCATCGTCTGAATCTTGATAGAATATAGAAATAGAATAATGTGTAGTAAACTCGTAATTAATGCTATTTTTACCAATGAGTGGCAATATTCGCTACTTATCAGCATTTCTTATTGACTAAGCTTTTTGAGGGATTTTGGATTTTCATTCACATAGTCGTTCTGTTGCTGTGATGTCCTAGACTTCAAAAAAAAATGAGCAGATTTTTTCAATTTTCTCACAGCATCATTTTCAAATGATTGTATGTAATTATTTGAATAAAATGTCGATATCATGTTTCCGACTTATGGCTTTTTTTGTCCGATGTTGAAATCAGTTTTTCATCCTACATGCCAATTTCCATAAACGAGAAAATTTAAAAAAATTTCTCTGACTTTCCTGCAAGTTGAGTAGCTTCACAAACTATGATTAGCACGAGCTAGACTTATGTTTTTTTTAATAACAGAGTTTTAGATTGAGACATTTTTATTGATTTTTATTTCGTTCACCAGAAAATCTGCCGGAATAGGAAGAAAAAATTTGCAAAATTTTCCGTCCGAAAAATTTACCCCAACATCCAATCGGCTTATGGGAAATTTTTGTCGGGTTCCTTATGATATTAAAATTCATTCTGTCGTTTGCCATAAGCGAGAAAATGCATCAGCAGCCAAGTATTCTTTTACAAGATGGCACCCTTATTTCAACCCCTTAAGCACGTCCAATCCTTATGGCTTTTTTTTTCACTATTATATTGTAATATTTGTTGATGTGTTAAAATGCCATAAACGAGAAAATGAAAAAAAAAACCTTTTTTTTTTGCAGAAGAAATCTCAATTCTCCATATGCCTAGCACACTTGCGGTCGCTAAATTTTCATTTTTTGTGCTCAACACTGACATACTTTTCAGTGGTTAAAATCCCTGAAGCGAGAAAATCAGTCAGCAAAATCTGTCGTTATCTGACGGTCTAATAGGGGAGGTCAAAATAACCCTAGTTTGTCATAATTTTTTTTTTCTTAAAAGGCTCTTAAGGGAAATACAGAGCCCCATCGATTTGATTTTTTAGCTCTAACTTTTGAACCGGCATATGTAATTTGATTAAATTTTAGTATGTTGTCTAGGCCATGAACACTCATAAAACCATAGAAAAGACAATGTTTTGAATTATAGGGGGAACCAGGAACGGACAACTCAACAAAAAAAGTGCTTTTTTTTCTTGATAAAACTAACCGTTTTCAAGAAAAATAGGAAGATATGGTCTGTAGTTTTGTGCCGCATCCATGATTTACAAGATTTTTCTGGGTATTTCGCCACACCCTATCAAATAACAATCAAACTAGTGTTTATAAACCAGATCTTCTATATTACCTGAAAAAAATTCTATTAGTAAATAATAAAACCTATCAATATCAAACGTTTCGTTTCGTTTCGTTTTTTTTTGTGTTTATGACACAAAATGGTCAGTAAAAGTGACATTTTGTGTGATAAACACAAAATAACAATTTTACTGAAAAATCACACCAAAACGAACTTGAATTTGAATTAGTTATTCTTTTTTTAGGTTTCACTGACGACGGAAGCAGATTCGTTTCCGAAACGTTTGATATCAATAGGTTTTGTTATTTACTAATAGAATTTTTTTCAGGTAATATAGAAGATCTGGTTTATAAACACTAGTTTGATTGTTTTTAGTTAGGGTGTGGCGAAATACCCAAAAAAAAACTTGTAAATCAAGAAAAATAGGGTTTTGTTTTACACGTTATTGCAATAATACATTAAAATACTACGACGAGACATCAGTTGTTGTTATTGTTGGTATTAAAAAAAATTACTCTGTCAGACTGATTGCCTAGACTAGAATTGGTTGAAAATTAAACAAAAAAAAAGAGAAAATTGAAAATTTTCAAAAAAAACAAGTTTTTCTATTATTTGATTTTTCAAAAATATTCTGACCAATTCTTATACGGTCAATCACTCTGGTGTTGCGCCGTATTGATGCATTATTGCAATAACGTGTAAAACAAAAACCTATCTTTCTCGAAAACAGTTAGTTTTATCAAAAAAAAGCACCTTTTTTGTTGAGCCAACAGTCTGGCCACAAAACCGGTTTCCTCTACAATTTAAACTATTGACTGGACTATGGTTTTATGAGTCTTCATGGCCTACACAATACTGAAATTTCATCAAATTATACAAGCCGGTTCAAAAGTTAAAGCTTAATAATTGAATCGATGGGTACCCATTTGGGACTCTGTATCTCCGTTAGGAGGCCCTTCAGAAAAAAAAATCGACAAACTAGGGTTATTTTGACCTCCCCTATAAGCTCCCGAAATTATGTCATATACTCACCGGATACCCTGATATCTATGAAATATGAAATAACCAACTGAAGTGGTTGGTAATTCTGCCGAAAGATGGCTTTGGGTCTATAACACAAACAAAAGACTCTTGTCTTGAAAAGATTATTTAATAACCTAGGAACCAACCCTCAATAGATAAGGGTGCGTACCAGGTGCTCCCCAGCTTGCCAAGCCGGGGTGTCGAAATGACTACACAATGACATGTTTACATTTTGGTCAAAATAGGTTATTGTTTTTTTGGTTGCCACGGAATCGTGATAGGTTGATTGTTTGTTTGCCCCGGAAACGTGAGTTATAATCCATAATTCACTAGTAACTAGCGAGTTATGGATCATAACACACTAGTGTGCTTTTCCAAAATGATATCAATAATGTCACCTATAACTATCATGCGTTAGATAAAATATAAAGTTAATAGTTATTTATGGTAATAGTGCGTTATGTTGAAATTAAGTCACGCGAGAAAGATTTATTCCACGAAGCCGATGAGCCGAGTGGTATACAATCTCAAGGGACTTGGTAAACATAAAACACAAGTGCCATACAATGTTTTATCCAACAAATGGAGAAAATCATTTTTATATTTGATAATTATTAAATATAAATTTCAGTGTCAAAATGACTAGACAGTGACATGTTTACATTTTGGTCAAAATATATTATTGTTTGTTTGGTTGCCAGGTGAACAGGATAGGTTGTTTGTTAGTTTGCCACGGGAACGTGAGTTATAATCCATAACTCAATAGTGAGTAGTGAGTTATGGAGTATAACACACTAGTGTGTTATTTGACACTTGACTTTTCCAAAATGACATCAATAATGACCCCCATAACTATCATGTGTTAGATAAACTATTATAATCGTTCTGCCAAATATTGGACGCTAAATTGAGAAAATTAATGAAGTAATCAGTGCACTGTTACCGTGGTATCCATCCGGGAACGCTTCTCGCAAAAAGTTGTACGCAATCGTTATCAGTGTTGTGTCGTACAAAGAAAAAAAGATTGTTGACAAAAAAATGAAGTGAAGTGATTCTAGTCCAGAAACATATACATCAGGCCTTGCGTTGGATCCGGTAGTTCTGATTTTTTGCTGACTTGTTTATGATGTTTGTTCAATGAATAATCCAAGTTTTCGACCTCGAGCGCCGAACGCAACATTGTCTAATTTTAAATGAAACCCAAAATTTCTACCTTTTATCCAGTGCTTGGCAATTTCAACCCAGAAGGACAAAGCTTTTGATTATAACTATAAGACAAGTTTTTGAAGAAGACAACATTTGCTACAATTTGAGATCAGAATGGTCTCTGTAGACCTGATAGTTAACAAGATACAGATGTTAACATAATACAACAACATTATATTATTATGGTGCCTACCTGGAATGTGTCTCAAGGCTAGTTATTATACACATTTATTATTCTGTGGGAATTTCGACCCTCATATAGACATATTTTCTTTGGTAAATTGAAGCCTTGCTAATTTCGAAATCTTTATGCATGTGATAATTGGTCGTTTTAATAATGAAACTCTGAGAAACTTCAACAAAAATCTATTTAACTTTCTCGTGATAACAAAATATCAACCGACTCATGCGGCTAACGGCAGAATAATGCCTCCCTTATTCTACCTTATCTCTGAAGAAAACAGTGAACTAAATCCAGAACGCAATTCTTAAAACTACGCAGTACATAAGTCGTAAATCAATCAAATATTATAATAGAGAACTAATGGGCAATGGGTTGGGGTTTGAGTTCCTTTTGAATACCACCAATAAATAAAGATGCAGGTCTGGTGTCTGCTTATCTGCTTAGAATTGCAGAATTGCTCACACGGCCTATCCTGACCGTAATTCGTTCTCGAATTACCATCCTGCATACTTTGAACATCTGAAACAATGAGAAAAACCAGCAGAATGGAAAATAACCTTTTCATAAATCAACAATATATGCCTGGCGAGCCATTACAATACCAAACTTAAAATCCTCGTTTCTTATTTTCCATAATTTAAATAGTGATTCAATCTGTTGGTATGCAAAAATCAATCCCAAAATTCAAAGCATTTTTTTTTTTTAAACACAGAATAAAAATATGTGCAAAGCGTCAGGCTTTCAACTCAACAAATATCAAAACAAATGCAAAGCGTCAGGCTTTCAACATAACAAATATCAAAACAAATGCAAAGCGTCAGGCTTTCAACATAACAAATATCAAAACAAATGCAAAGCGTCAGGCTTTCAACATAACAAATATCAAAACAAATGCAAAGCGTCAGGCTTTCAACATAACAAATATCAAAACAAATGCAAAGCGTCAGGCTTTCAACATAACAAATATCAAAACAAATGCAAAGCGTCAGGCTTTCAACATAACAAATATCAAAACAAATGCAAAGCGTCAGGCTTTCAACATAACAAATATCAAAACAAATGCAAAGCGTCAGGCTTTCAACATAACAAATATCAAAACAAGTGCAAAGCGTCAGGCTTTCAACACAACAAAAATCAAAGCAATAACGCTCGAGTCAATATCCGTAATTGCTCGCACAGGTCAATGATAAAAATTATGTCAGTTACCTAGAACACCATACTAAGAATCATCGGACAATTCTCCGGGCCACAATCTCAGCATATCTTTAGCGACAACTCGCTTTCGATTTGTAACCAAGCTCTTCAACTCGAATCTATCAGCAGGTAATATCCCGGTTACTTCGAAGGGCCCCTCATACCTAGCGTCCAACTTTGACAGGTGGCTATTGCCCGAAGGATGATAAACATAATCGCCCAATTGAAATAACTTATTTGACCTTCTCTTTTTATCAAAAAGGTTTTTCGATAAGTCCGCTTGCTTTTTCATACGCTCATATGCCAGATTTCTGTCTTTTAATAAATCTTTCGAAATATCTTTTGGAAGAAACTCAGTGATAGCATTAATATCAGGACTATTCCCCTCTACCCCTGTTAACAGATAAATAGGTGAAAAACCCGTAGATTTTTGAATAGTAGTGTTCAATGACGTTTGTAACTTGTGAATTACCCCTGGCCATTCCGACTTATCAGCAACTTCAGTTCTTAATAAATTAACGACTGTTCCTACGTACCGCTCTACCTGACCGTTGCCCCTAGGAGCACTTTTGGCTATTAAATGGTGCTTTACCCCTAAATCTGACAGTGATTGTTTCACCAATTTATCCGTGAAATTTGTGCCTCGGTCAGTGATTAATACTTTGGTGATATTAAACATATTCAAATATAACTTTAATGCGGCACACGTCTCAACACCTGATAAGCTTTTAAGAGGAATAAGAAATAAATATTTCGTAAAAGCATCTACCAAAAGTAGCAATTGTTTATAGCCTTCTGTAGAAGTCGGAAAAGGCCCAACGCAGTCAGCGTGAACTGTATGAAAAGGTATGGGTTTTTTATCAATTGGGTGTAGATACGATTGTCTGGCGCCCGAGTGGTTTTTAGTTGCTATGCATTTTAAACAGTGGTCGCAGTATTTCTTCACAAACTTTGCCATACCAGGAAACCAGAAATAATGATTTATTTTAGCGAAGGTTTTGTCGCAACCAATGTGACATTGTTCGTCGTGAAAGAGGCGCAACAACCCTAAGCGGCTTCCTTTCGGTACAAAAGCACGATACAACGGAGGGCTCTGACCCGGATTTATTTTTCGGAAAAGTATATTGTTTTGACAAAAGTAATCGGTCGTCAATTTGCCGTCGTTGAGTTGGTCTTTGATGTGTTGCGTTTCGACGTCCCGGATTTGCGCTTTTTTTAACCAGTTATCGGTGTTAATAACATTTAGTTGAACACTTTCGGTTGGTGGAACAGGATTTCTGCTTAAATAATCCACATGTTCGATGTATTTTCCCTTTCGGTATTCGATATCAAAATCATAAGATTGCAAAAATAGCCACCATCTGGCCACTCTCGGAATAAGTTCCTTTTTGGTTTGCGAAAGTTTTAAAGAGTTGCAGTCGGTTATCACCTTGAAGTTTATACCTAGTAAGTAAATGCGAAAGTGTTTAATAGCATAGTATACCGCTAAAGTTTCCAACTCATAAGAGTGATACTTTGATTCGTCTTTCGATGTCCTTTTTGAAAAATAGCCTACTACCCGCAACTGAGAATTATGCTTTTGAAAGAGAATACCCCCAAACCCCAATGAGCTAGCATCCGTAACAAGCTCAGTTTCCAAACTAGGATCAAAAATGACCAATAAAGGCCTTTGACTTAAGAAAGCACAGACATACGACTTCGCGATTTTTTGATCATCTCCCCACTCAAAAGGTTCATATTTTTTTGTTAATTTCGTAATACATGCAGTACGTGCCGCCATTTCCGGAATAAATTTTCGGAAATAATTAGCAAGACCCATAAATTGCCTGACTTGTTTAACGTTAGATGGATCCGGAGCCCTTAATAAAGCTTCCACTTTATTTTTACCAGGCCTTATACCTTTCTCGGAAACCTCTTGACCCAAATAATCGATTTCTGATTTTAGAAAATGGCATTTGTTGATATTGAGTGAAAACCCAGCATTAGTAAGACAACCCAGTACCCTATTTAACTTCTCAATGCCCTCGGTTACTGACATTGAAGGAATGAGGATATCATCTAAATAAACCATGGCGTCTTTATCTTTCAGGTCACCTAAAGCATTACAAATAGCCCGTTGAAAAACTGCCGGTGCGTTGGAAAGTCCAAATGGCATTCGCAAGTACTCGTAATGCCCGTCCGGTGTGACAAATGCCGTTTTCTCTATTGAACAATCAGAAATAGGGATCTGATGAAAACCAGACGCCATGTCAAGAGTGGTAAAGAACTTGTTTCTACCTAGTCTGTCCAGTTGATCATCAATTCTGGGTAGCGGAAAACGATCTTTGATTGTAATTTTATTAAGTGCTCTAAAGTCACAACACATCCGCGCGGTGCCGTCTTTTTTATAAACAAGGACAATAGGGCTAGCAAAAGGCGACTTACTTTCCCGAATAATATTATTTTCCAAGAGGTCTTTAATTATTAATTTAACTTTTTCTCTCTCACTGTGTGCCATACGATAGGGTGAAAAGTTGATCACTTTATCTTCCTTAAGGTTAATTTTAAGTTCAGCAGTAGTGATCGGCATGACTGAATTCCCAGTGGTTATGTT
The DNA here is from genome assembly GCA_958502075.1 of Orchestes rusci. NCBI lineage: Eukaryota > Metazoa > Arthropoda > Insecta > Coleoptera > Curculionidae > Orchestes > Orchestes rusci. The sequence continues at coordinate 23,275,680 of OY293309.1, forward strand.
TTGTCGGTAAACAGCTAGTACACCCAATAATTCTTCTAAGAACTGACCTGTTACTGACGTTTTTATAGTATCTGCAGATAGCGAGAAAGTATTTATGGCTGGGGGTGCACAAATCACATCATCTTTTAGATAAACGCAAGAGCCGCTACTGTCTGTGTGAATTTGAATTCCATTGTGACTAAAAAGGTCACGACCCAAAATGCAATCTTGTGAAATGACAGTGCTCTCAACTACATAAAAACAGATTTCGAATCCTATGCCATTACTCTCGATGTTCAACAATGTTTTCGAAAGTGCACAAAAAGAACCACCACCTATACCTTTTATCGACAAAAAAGCTGGTTCTAGCTTACAGTTTAGATAATTTACAACTTTTTCCGTAATTAAACTACATTCGGCGCCCGTATCTATTAAACAGGTAACAGTGGCATCCTGTATCTTAAATTTGGCACAAAAATCACTGTTTAGGGTAACACAAAAAAAATTTACTTGACGAGACGAAGACGGTTGTTCTCGTTTTCTAATGAAACAGTCGTCAATTTTGTGACCAATTTTTTTACAATAGGTACAAGAAATCTTATCTTTGTAAACATTGCCCCCCGCTAGTCCAAAAGGGTTTGAAGTTTTAAAATTTTTAGGACAGTTGCGTTTTATGTGTCCCGGTTCATTGCAAGAGAAGCAGTTTCTACGGTCGTTATGTTTTTGTTCAACTTTTTTATCAAACGGATATGGCCTTTTATGCTTGTTTGCATCAACAAATTTTCGTTTTGAATAGTTGCTTAGCAGTATAAGCAGTTCACTAACAGATGCCACTCTGCTATTAAAAGCCGCAGTTTTAACCTGAACATCAACAATATCCCCAATTACAATTTCAAGCAGTTGACTTTCAGAGAGATCAAAGTTCAATGACTTAATTAAAGAAACCTTTTTTCTGGCATACTCACAAAACGAATCAGCAAGGTCGCTGGTGAAAAGGCTAGCTTTTCGGAACTTTTCGCTCAAGTTTCTTTTCGCTGGATACATGCTGCACAAGTCCAGCTTCAACGTCTCCCATGTTTTTTCATTCGGCTGCCATGACAAAAACCATTCTCCAGCTTCCCCTTTTAGTCCAGAAGCACTCCTAACCAGTAACTCGTACTCAGTCCAGTCAAACATCTCTCCTAGTTTTTCTACCTCGACGCACCACTTTTTCGCGTCACAATCGTCCAACAGGGGATCAAAGTTTGGCATCGTCACGGTAGTAGCTACGGCACTGTTATTTTGCTTTTGCATGGCTTTTACGGAGTCCGCAAACATTTTTACAAACTCCTCCATTTTTGTTTAGTCCAAAATATAAAAATGTCACGTAATAAATTTGATAAAGTCACGTAACACTGCGTAACACGCACTCTGTGGTACTTCTAGTAGTTCGAATCCCACTTCTGATGTGATAATTGGTCGTTTTAATAATGAAACTCTGAGAAACTTCAACAAAAATCTATTTAACTTTCTCGTGATAACAAAATATCAACCGACTCATGCGGCTAACGGCAGAATAATGCCTCCCTTATTCTACCTTATCTCTGAAGAAAACAGTGAACTAAATCCAGAACGCAATTCTTAAAACTACGCAGTACATAAGTCGTAAATCAATCAAATATTATAATAGAGAACTAATGGGCAATGGGTTGGGGTTTGAGTTCCTTTTGAATACCACCAATAAATAAAGATGCAGGTCTGGTGTCTGCTTATCTGCTTAGAATTGCAGAATTGCTCACATGCATAATTATTTTAATCTCAATAAAAAAAGTAAATCAAATACATGATTGAAATCAACTGAAAGTAGATTTTGCCCTCTCTGGATCTACAGGATCTAACGCAAGGTACCTCCCTTTTCAGACGAGATGGTTGCTGGATTATTTACATATTATGCAATAGTATGTACAAACACGGAATTGACACAAAGCCATTTAATTCCGCGTAATTTTTTGTTTCAGCGACATACGTGTTGCTGAGAAAAAAATATACCGGTACTTTTTTTTTAAACAAGATACGAATCAAAATATCGCATAATTTCAAAGTGGTACGTTAATCTTTTTGGATCATGAAGCTTTCATTTGTTTTGTTAAATTTTCGTTTCTCCGTCGAAAGTAACGTCATCCATGATATTTTCAAATGATTTTTCTTCAGCGAAGCGTTGCCCATTTCAGTAACTGTACCTATTGGATGAATGTTCAAGTTGTTAGTTGAGCAGTATTCAGAAATCAGTTTCTAAAGATTGATTATTTTTTGTATATGCTCAGTGAATCAATCTTTCACTTCATTTGAAACATCATCAAAAAAACGTAAAATCAAGTCACAATCTTTTTGATTTTTTTTGCGAGTTTCACTCTACCTTTTGTCCATAAGTTTTTGACAAATAATCAACAGCCAAAGTTATTTGTATCTGTCCTCTCAACACTGAACTTATTGATAAAAGACAGTATAATGAGCCGGTTGCACTTGGATTTGTAGTTCATTGTTGATCTGCGGTTCAACGTCAAAAAGTCCATGTTGACGTTGAACTGAAGATCAACAGTGGACTACAGTTCATAGTTTTGTGCAACCGGCCCTATTAGTGCAATTTTTGCACAGGGTATTGATCTTTCTAAAAAATTGAACATTTTTGCAGGCTTTTTTTAAACTACTACCTGTTGTTTTCGTAATATAAAAGTCATAATATCAAAAATGTTTATTTCCTATTTTTAAGCAAGGAATCGATTTCAAACATCGACCAATTATTTATTATGTGCTGAAATCGGGCAGAAGGTAATGAATATGTTGAATCTTTGTTCTGTTCTTTCGTTGTGGTCGTTGAAATCTCTTACACGTGTGATTTTGCAAAACTTACTATTTATTATTCGCATATTATTATGCTGTATGAATTCTACATTGGATTTGATTTAGCATCATGGAATAGACAAGACACAATAAGACTCATTTTTACTTTTCAGGCACTTTTGCAGTTGATAAAGATATGGTGCCAATAACTCCAGGAGGATTCACAGGATCTCCATTATCATCCCCTCGTTCTCATAAAGCTACGAATATTAGATCGGAAGGTAGTTCCCCTCGAAGAAATGATTTGCCTTTACCGCCCTTGGGTCATTTGGACCAAATTTCTGAAGAAAAAATGTCTTTACAGAAGAGTAGTTTAAGTTCGAGCTCTTTCGGAAGTCGTTACTCAGATATAACACGACCATGAAATTTATCGATGACGGTTTTCTCACAAAAGCATTTAACAATATGTTTTCCACAAAGGACACAAGATCTATTTAGTTTGTCAATATTTCAAAAATTGTGGTCTTGTGAATTATTATAAATAAACAATTGTGTGATTGTCATTTTTTTCAAGTATCTGAACATTTCGTTATTCTAATCCGGAGCGATCAAAATCTAAAAAACATAATAATATGTCGAAACATGCATTGTATCTTATTAAACATCAGTGGTAGGGCTATGTCTGGGAGTTTTAGTTCCATCCTTTTTCGCATCCCCCCAATGCTGTGCAGTATAATGGACAAATCCAGGGTCCATAGGATTACTGGGATGACGACCATCAGGAGACTCATCTGGAGCGAAGCTTCTTGGCGGAATTGCAGGAGGAACACTATATTTTGTCATCTCTGTAATGGTAATAAATTAATTGTCCTAATTTTCTTTTACAACTCCAATTCTGAGAATTTGGAAAAAAACTAAAACACGAAACTATACAGTGCAATTTTATTGTCAAAATTCATTAAAACGTGCAACAAAAACATATAAACACAAAAAACTATGAAAGCACCCCCTCCAATCACCTGAACTGCACTACCCCATAATTCGTAGTACCCTTGCGAATCTGACTCCAGACTGGTTTGTGTAACTCAATGTTGGGTGGAATACTGGCCGTTTCATCTGTATCGCCATCATCAGTCACGTCTTTTCCATAAATGCCAAAGCGTCGTGGAATGTCAAAGTCGTCGTTGCGCATCTGATGATAGCCTTTTGTGGTGGGGTCTAGGTGAATATAACCTGGAAATTGAAGTAGGTCAAAGCATTAAGAATTGTTATAATCAAATATACTTACTTCGTCCACTCATCTCAGGTAAAATTGGAGGCTCTTTTAGAACACTTTCCAGCTTGGATGCCACGTCATTTCTGCAGCCATTACTCTTGATACCATTGTTTCTCATATCCTTGCTGACTTTCCTTTCTTTGTCTGATGGTTGGGTTATAGTTGGCTCGATTGGAACTTCAATCTTGAAGATTATTTCATAAAATTAACCTTCACAATACTAGTTCTTACTTACGTTATCAAAGTCAAAGACTTTTTCATTTCCAGTAACATCTCTCCCATCACTATCTCTTGCAGTTCTTCTCCCCTCCACTGTTCTCTCTTCTTTTTTGAGTTGGACTGGAGGCTGAGCAGGAGATGGTTTTGGCGCTTTGGGAGCACCCATATCAAGGAGAAAAAGAAGACCTGTCAAAACTGACAGAGTACCGAGGATGGCAGCATTGTCGACTAGATTATGGGGTAGTGATTCTATCGAGGCAAAAGCTAGACTACCTAGAAGATAATTGTGGGAGTGATATTATTTTGAGCGATATAATGTTTAAAGGTGTTTTGCTAGTCCAATCCGTGATTATTATGAATGGACATCTGCAGTGAATATATTTTGACACGAAATTAAATTTGAAACATAGAACAAACGCTAGAATGGTACAAAAAGTTAGGAGAAAAAGGAAAGGAGCAGGATATTAGCAAACAGAACTCAGTTCCCTGGGTTCCAGTTTTCATAGTGCCATCAAGGGAGTGAGTTTTAGTAAGTATGACTTCGATCTGTCGTAGTTCCTAAACTGTTCTATAGTATGGCTGTAAGAGCGTGCATAAAACTTTTATAACCTTCTTACGAGATAAGAATTCTCGTTTGACTAATTTTGCGAAACACTTTTGTTATTTGGTATTTGTATTGAATTTGTGTGGACCATGCAGTGCTCTTAAACACTCCTTCTGCAATATTTGTAAGTGATTGCACTTCAAGAGAGGCAAAGATTTTCAAAAGGATTGCTAAGGCAATCGGCATAGATGCTGAAATAAAAACTAAAAAACAGAAAGGGTAAAAAAGAGATTATTTTACGGTTATCCGATGTTGAACGGGAAGGTTGGAGTCGAGAGTTGCATTTATGTGAGTAGTGCCATGCTGCCTGACTGATGATTCCTTTTCGGGATAAAACCGATATCAAGAGTCATTTTTGTCAGGTCAAGATTTTATATCTAGAGTAGGTATCCTTTGTTCAATATTATTGTGAAATTTGCCGGAAATTTTCCTCTCCACCACTGCAGCACCACAGAGCACTAGCCATTTTTATCAAAAACAACACAGAAAAAAAAAATTGAAGTGTCCTTTTTTTTAAACGTGAAAAAAAGCCACCAAAAAATTTTTTTCAAAAAATCGCCAGGACACGCAAACTGGCAAATGGATTGAAGATTTTAGATGCACCATCAGTTCTTTGATAAATGATGTAGGGTCAAAGTTTTATCAAATTTCGGACGGTTGATATAATTTTGGCCAATAATTTTCTATTAAAAAATGGTTAATACTTTTTTCAATTTCCGAATAAGAATTCTTTTGAAGTATAAGAAAACTGTTTGTTTAAGCGAAGACAATATACAGGATGAAACAGATATCTTCACATCATTATGTCTTGTAACTCTTGTATAAAGATTAGGCATCCATTATACATTAATGCATTTTTGCATTGGGTTTATAGAACAATTTCAACTAAAAAAATGCTGGATGAACAACTTTTAACAAAAAAAATAGTTCCAGAATAAACTAAAATTTTATCAGATTTCAATGAAACAACTCCCCCAAAAGCTTCGTCAAATCGTTACAAGCTATACATATTATAGAACCAACATGCAATGTTGCTAAACATACCAAAACTTCTTTAAAACCATGACCGCAATATAGTTTTTACCTGTATATTTTAATAGACTATAAAAAAAAATCACTATAACAAAAGACCCTGAGAACTATAAAAATGTCAAAGTTTTAAACATTATATCCCTGGCTTATCTGATCAATCAAGTTTCTGAATCTCTTAGAACTAACCCAATATAACTCAAACTAACCAAATCTAGCCCAATTGAACCAGAACTCACGCAAACTAACCAGAACTAACCCAATCTGTTAAAAACCAACCCAATCTAACCAGGACTAACCCAATCCAATCAAAACAAACCCAAATCGAACTCAAACTGACCCAATCTGACCAAAATTCACCGAAACTAAACCAATCTACTAAAACTAATCCAATCTAACCAGAACTAACTCAAATTAACAAAGACTAATCCAATCTGACCAAGACTGACCCAATCTTCAAAACTCACATAAACTAACCGGAACTAACCAAAACTAACCCAATCTGACCAAAACTCACCCAAAGTATCCCGATCTAACCAAGTCTAACACTTATTTTTTTTTCAGAGAGGTTTAAGGCAAATCTTTCTTATCCCTTTCTGGGAACCTCAAGAAACTCTGGGGCGGTGTTGTTCCCAGAGCGACACGGGTTGGCTTTCCCTGCCCGTAGGCAGTAGGCACGGTGGGGCAGTGGCCGACCGTGTAGACCCAGTGGTGGCGTAAGGTGTTGTATCCATCCCACTTCCTCTCTCTTCGCATCTCGTGAACTTCTCTCGGGACCGCCGTTAAGCATTACTTCAAGAGAGGTTATGCGGTATCTCTTCTGGTTGTTGTCGAAAGGTCTATGTTAGCTTCGTTCTTCTCAGTCTTTGCTCTCTACGTTATCTGTTCTTATCTGTCTACTGCAATTCTCTCTCTTTTCTTTTCTTCTGTTTCTTAATCTTTCATAATTACCCTTAGCATATGTTGCTTATATGGTTCCAATTATCTTGGGACCTTAGCATCAGTGTCCCAATGTTGTTCCTGTCTACCTGCTGGCCAATTTCCATGTTAGTAATGTGCCTTATTCTATTGAATTTGTGGCTTTTGAAAATAGTGTGTTCCGGGTCATCATTGTCTTCTTCGCAATACCAACACTTCGCGTCCTCGCTTTTTTTATTTTATGTAGGTAGAATCCAAAAACTCCGTGGCCAGTAGCGGCCTGGGTAGTGTAATAGTCCAGTCCCCCCAGTTCAACCAAGACTAACCCGATATTACCAAAACTAACCCAATCCAGCCTTAACTCACCCGAACGAACCAGAATTAACCCAATCTAACCAAATCGAACTCGAACTGACCCAATTTGTCCAAAACTAACCCAATATTCGTAATTGAGGGGGGGAGGAAATATCTGCTGGGCTGTGATGGTTGTTATACCGACCTGCAAAAAAAACTGACCCTCCTCGTTCCATCCCGAAACCATCTGGGTCCGCTTTCGCATTACTTCAGATGGTGTGTTTTGCAATGGAAAATGGTATGTTCTGCGGTATCTTGTTCGCCGCAGTATACACACTCATCGTGGTCCGATTTCCCGATATTATATTATGTAAATTTTTTTAAGCTGCCATGCCCAGTAAGAGCTTGCGTGAGATAGAAATTCACTTTTCCGTGTTTTCTGTTTATCCAGTCTTCTATTCGCGGTATCAGCCTTTTTGTCCATCTGCAACTAACATTTTCGTTTCTAGTCCATATCTGCAGGGATCGTGACCTGGCTTCTCTGCGGGCGTGTTTTCTGTTCTGCTTGTCAGTTGCATACACTTCCTTTCTCTCGCTTACTACCAAGTCTATGGGGGTTGCTCAGCTATTACTAGAACTGCCTCCGTTGGTACTGTACGATATGCGCTGCATATTCTCATTCCAGATTGTCTTTGAATTATCCGATATGCTTTTCTGTTTTTCAGAATTGCCATTGCTGACTCCCAGACTGGAGAGGCATATAGTAATATTGAGTTTGCCACTGACGACAGCACCTTACGCTTGCTTGCTTGTGGCTCTCCTATGTTTGGCATTATCCTAGATAGTGTCATAGTGGTTTGGCTAGCTCTGAATACTGTTTTCTCGATGTGCGGTGTGAAGTTCAGCCTTCTTTCAATCCATACTCGAAGATATTTTATCTTATCCTTTGGTGTTATGTCCTTGCCCAGAATGTTAAGTGTATCCTGAGGAGGCTGCCTCTTTAGTGTCACGAGCAATATCTCCGTCCACCGCTAGTTCCAGATGATTTGCTCTTAGCCACTCGTCGATGTTTTTCATTGTTACTTTTAATTTTCTCTGGATATCTTCTATTCTTTTGCCAAGTATCGATACAGCCACATCGTCTGCGTAGCCGATTAAGGTCACTTGCCTCAGTTGCGCAAGATTAAGTGACCCGTAAAGGATATTCCAGAGGGTTGGTCCCATTACCGAACCCTGTGTTATCCCCAGTATGTCACTTGTATTTCTTGTATTTTGCCTTCCGCATCTAGCATAATTTTCCTGTCTGGAAGGTAGCTCATAATTAGTTTTCTTAGAGAGGGTGCGGTTCCTCGCTTTTTTAGTTCTTCGACTATTTCTAGTCACGGCGCAGTATTTAATGCATTTTTTATGTCCAGCGTTATCAAGGCCCCAATTTTCCTGTGTCTGTGGCTCCTCAGCTGTATACCGCGTCTCAGAATATCTGTGGCTTCTTGAACGGCATCTGTGGTTGACCTCTCTGCTCAAAATCCGAACTGTCTTCCAGTTAGAGTTTCCTTCATGTTAAGGTCTTCGTCCAGCCGGTTTTTTATCAGGTGCTCCAAAAGTTTGCTTCCTGCGCTTGATTGACACAGGGGTCTGTGTGAAGTTGCTTCGTCTAAGTTCTTTTTCGGCTTTTCAATGAGAGCAAGCTTTGCAATCTTCCAGTTCTCTGGGAATTCTCCTATTTTGAATAAAGTGCTTAAGGCTGGACATGTATCAAGCTTTCGTCTATATTCATTGGCTCCCAGGTGATTCTGTCGCGTGTTGGGAACAATTCTTTCAGAATCCGTATTGTGGTAGTCTAGCTGCTTTTTATTTGCATCTCAAATCAGGTCAATTTGACCCTGATCACTAAAATTTAACATTTGGGATGTTTTATTTTCAAACTGATCTGATTTGTAAGTGATCCGCTCCTTCCCCCTTTGCCCCTAACTGTACCACCCGCAAATTTTGATCACTTGAGTGAACTGGGCCAGAAGTAAAAGGTAGGGGTTGTTTTGACGGATATCAGGCGTGAATTTTGCTACAGCCCAACCCTCAAACCGCATATTAATATAAAATGTTTGCCTTTAATCAAAAATTTCGAAGGAAAGAACTTTTTTTCACTAAAAATGATGACTCTGACACTGACGTGGTCCGAAACAAATGACAGAAACACAATGCAGTTTTATTTGACGGTTTTTGGAGCAGATCATTTTTGGTCAGTTCATTTAAAAGTGAGCTGATCCAGTATGCAAATAAAAAACAACTATTGTAAGCGCCTGGCTATGGGTTCTGAGCTTTAGTTTTCTTGTAGCTATGGTTACTGTCGATCTCATCACACAGTCGCTTCCAACAGCTTCTTTTGGAGCTGTTGATGGCTACCCTAAGTTCTTTTTTCCTTTTTGCGTACTCTTCTGCGTCTTTGATGGTATTTCCTGGTTGTCGTCTATTTCTCCTCGTCAGCCTTTTTCTTGAGGATAAGCACATTTTCCTTAATTCAGCAATCTCTTTGGTCCACCAGTAGACGGGTTTTCTCTCATGTGTCTGTTTTCTCCGAGGCATTGAAGCATTGCAGATTTCTTCGAGTGTGTTGGTTATTTGGCTAGGTGTTGTGATTGGGCCTGTTTCCCCTAACCTCTCTATAGCTTGAATGAGTTTCGCTTGGCTTAAGCGTCACAGATCCCATCCTTTGTTTTTTTTTTACAGTCATTGTCATTCCTCCGATCTTTCCCGATCTCGAAGAAGACGTATCGATGGTCACTGAGTGTCTCTATGTCTAGCACGCTCCATATGTTGTGATTTTTGCACATATTTTGCCCTTTGCCATAGTAAGGTCTATCATTGAGGACGAATCACCTCTAATGAAGGTTCCTGAATTGCCCGTTTATAAGGTTCATACTTTTTGCCGCCATCCATTCACAAAGAATTGCCCCTCTTTCATTGGTTCTAGGCATACCGCATCCGATGGCATGAGCATTAAAGTCTCCTACTATGATGACATCCTTTTTCTGAGCGTTCATCTTCGACGCCATATCGTCGAGAATCTCTTGAAAATCATCCAACGACTTGCTCAGAGCAATATAGCATAATATAGCAGCTTGAAATAACGAACGTCGGCATCTCTGTCCAAGTGTTCCCCTCGCCAGCTCCAGAACTGCAACATGGAATCTTTGAATTCAGGATCCTTATTGCCGACCCTTTATTGTTATCAGACAGCCACTGGGGGTTATCTAGCTCCTTTACATTTGGTTCTGACACCGCTATGCAATCTATATTAATCTTTTTTGCAGTTGCTAGTATGAGGTCGGGCGCCGCTTTGCACCTATTCAGGCTAGTTTCTATTACCCTGAAGCAGGGGTGAGTTTTATTGGGGTGTGCATCCATTGTTGTCTAAGTGTGTGTTATTTTGTTGTCTGTTATCCACTTTTGATTCTTAGTCACTAGTTTTTTATTTGACTCGCTCGCGACAGTCACGTCGACCTGTTCTTCATTGGCCACTTGATGCGCTATGTCGTGAGCCGCGAGCAACCTGCCCGCATTAATTTGCAGAATCTTGAAATGTATATATTCCCTGCTCTCCCTCTGTGTCTTTTCGCCTTCTTGCTTGCTCTTTTTGCTTCTCTTTCACGAGCGCTCGCCTGAACAGTTCGCAGCCTCCCGTACCTGCGCGATGCCTTGCCTTCATGCACAGAGGGCAGTATGTTGTGACCGCCTCACACTTATTTGCCGCGTGACCCGCTTCCCCGCATCTAAAGCAGCACTCTCTTCTATCTGGACCCTCACCCTTCTGCTTTCGTGTCCGAAGGCCAAGCATCTGTCACATTTTTTAACGATGACTCTCTTCTCGATTTTGCAGCGAACCAATCCTATGCGAACATGTTTATCAGCCAGTTCCTCCGCAATGTCCTCCCTTGTTGTGATCGTGGCCGCACTGGTCCCGTGCAAGTTGGGTCTTAGGGCACCTATTGCTCTGTTGTTTTGGCCGTTTTTGTCGCTGTCAATTGATCCAACAGACCTTCCATGATCTCCTCGTTCGTCGTGGTTTCATCCATACCCCTGACGTGTAATGATGCTCACTTTTCTTGGCCTTTGACATTAACCTTCATATTGTCTCCCCTTATGATGTCCCTGATCTTTTCCACAGCTTGGTGCTCCCTATCCGTTGTTATTATCAGCTTTCTATCACCTCTGTCTCTTCTTATCGTTCTTATTACCTTTGCTACTTCCTGTCCTTTTAGTTTTTCCTTGATCTCTTTCAGCGTTTTGTCATATCCCTCCGTTTCTGTGTCGATAACAAGCGCATACGTATGCCTGTAGGTTTCCTGCTCCCATCTTTTATTAGCCACTTCTCTGTATTCCTCCAGGGTGTATATGTTGTCTACACTGATTACCGTGCCATCCGCTACTGTTTGGGTCATCGCGCACTGTGTGCCAGTTAGGTCTGTCTGTGTTCCTGCTTTTGCGTGTTCCCTTGTAGAGTTTCCAGTCCATCCTTTAGCTACCAAGGAGTTTATATACTTCATGTAATTCTTTAGCTTTCCGTCTATGGCTTTTGATTTTTTTCTTTGTATTCTGTTCGATGAAGCTATTTAGTTCTTTGCTTAGTTCTAATATTACGCTGAAGACTTTTTCTAGCGTTTCCTCTTTTGTCATTTTCGCAGGAGATTTTTTTTTTGAGGGCTGTATCCTCTGGGCTTAACCCCTCTTTTCTTCCCTTTTTGCTAGAGGAATACGGCGTTTCGACTTGTCTTTGCCTGTTGCCTACCACAAAAATTCTTTGAGTTTCACCTGGGATTTCTCTCGTGATCTCTTCCTTGTCTCCTGTAAAGTTGTCCCTTGTTGGTTTCATGGACGATTTCATCTTTGGCTTTACCCCCTTTTGCGTCTGTTCCTCTACATCCGAGGAAAAGACGCGCTCCTCGTCTGGAGTTCCCGGAGGCGTGCGCTTTTAGTCTTTCGTTCCAGTCGCATCCTTGTTCATAGCCGTCGTCGTCATCACTGTCGATTCCTTACAGGCGCTTGTGAGCATCCGGGGGGGGGGCTGCTTGCCCACCCTCATCCCCGACCAGTACTGGGGTATCCTTCTCCTCACCGTAAAATGATTTTCCATGTCATTGTCCATATCCATCGAGGCCTGGTTTTAGCAAGATTTCCTTCTCAGGCAGTTTCGGTCCGCCCCGGTATTCTACCGGTAGCCTCCATATCTGGAGGGCTTTCCCCTATTCGCCACCTGGGGAGGCGTCCGGTTGGAGCTCTGCCAACTCCGCCAAACCAAAACTCACCCAAACCAACCAAAACTAACCCATTCTAACCAAGACTGACCCAATCTAACCAAAACTAACCAGAACTCACTCAAACTCAAGAAAACCAACCCAATCTAACCAAAGCTAACCCAATCTAATCAAAACTAACCGAATCCAACCAAGACTAACCGAATCTCACCAGAACTGACCCAATCTAACCAGGACTAACCCAATGTAACCGAAACAAACCCAATAAACTAACCAAAACTTCATCCGCTACAGACAAAAATATGGAAAATATTTCTCACAGCATCCACTTGGCAACACAGCGCTTGTTTATCATTCTTGGTGGGTCCGCTAAACTTTAGTCCGGCAGGAGAATCGATATATTCTTTGTTAAGGTGAAGAGAGTGGTTCATATACAACAATTATCAAGCATAAAATTTGCGGATGACGAATGTTTTTTAGTTCAAATTTTATATGAAAGCTCTCTCGGATCCAGTGCTAAAGCTTCCTTAGCTGACAGCTTTGTCACAGACTTCAAGGCAATGTTGTATTTAGAGTATTAAGATAAATGTTTAACCAAAACTAACCCAAGCTAACTCAAACTAACCTAGACTAACCCTAAGTAAAACACTTGCTCTTGTTTGACGGTGGACAGACAACCTGGCGCATGCGACTTGACAACACTGCCAGCCGTAAGTCGAGCGTTGTCATGTCAACGATTAGCCACCGCCTGACCTACGCCATGAAAGGCAGAAAGCTGTAACATAAAGGAGTCTTAGCACTTGATTCGAGAGAGCTTTCAAATAAAATTTGAACTAAAAAACATTCATCATCCGCAAATTTTATGCTTGTTAGGTATTCAATATGAACCGCTCTTTCCACTAAAACCAAAAATATATCAATTCTCGTGCCGGACTAAAGTTTACTAGAACCAAGAAATAGATCTGTCCACAAAAAAATTGATATACATCAAAAGCATTGTAAAACAAAGATTTCGATATGATGATAACTATATTCGAAGTGTACTTGCGAGAAAATCATTTCCAAATACAACAGCAGCCGTTGAAAATGAGTGCTTTGGTTTAGCGTACAAAACGCACTGTGACGTCAGATACTTGCCAGGAAGACGGAACGTACTTATATTCAATCATTGTGACGTTAGACGTCAAAACAATATTGAAGTTTGCATGTGCTCTGAGTTCGACAGTATAGTTTATTAAATTTATTCTCCGCAAATATGGAGGACGGTTTCCAGAAAGGAAATTCACATAATTTGCCAAAGGTAGACGTGACGTAGTTTTTGAGAATATGTAGTTGTTCACAAAGTGTTTTCTTTCGGCTTTCAAACGTATTCAAAATTCCGTCTCACTGCCGCAAACCATAATTTTCTTTTTGCTGTCTACATTGGTTACTCACAAGAATTTCCGTTAGCGTTCTATACTTGTCGGTTTGTGCACTCAGGCACAAAACTCCACTTTCTTGCCACCATAATATTATTTATAATGCCGAACCGTGTGTAACAACAGTCATATGCCATTTATCTTTATCTATGGCTACAGGACGTTACCCATGACTACAGTAGTAGATAAGCGCGTAGGTGACGTCACACTCTTTTTCTAGCCTCTACGCGTTTTGACAAATTTGTTCAGCGAATAACGCAGAAAATATTTGACTGTTTTTTAAAAAACTTTATAGGGGTTCATGTTACACCTATATCTACCATTTTCAATAAACAACATAATTTTGTGGACAGACCTATTGTCCATTTCAATGACCTACAACTGGAACAAATCGAAATTTTTGGAAAAGGTTCTGATGACACAATGTGCCTAAAATAGGTAGTGTTTTTCTACAAAAAAGTGATTCATCCGGCATTTTTTCTATTTAGAATAGTTAAACGAAGGATAATTTACCAAATTCGCCCTCAAAAAGTACAAAATACGTGGATGCCTGGTGTTTACAAGAACCTGCATCATTCTTGTTTCCAAGGAAGAATAATCAATTCCTGAAAACCATTCCATACAAAATAGCGCAGTAAAGTTGTAGTCGGCTTATAGGGATTGGCAAAAAAAATCCAAACAGAATGATATTTTCAAGGAAGCTTGAGGACTGCCTCCTGAGCATCCAACCATAAGATCTGACACGAACTCCTGGTACGTTTTGCGTACTAAGACGCAGAAGATATGATCAAATGCTGGACGAAATTATAGCGAAGCCGCGCATGTCGTCAGTCGTCACTGCGAGCCAAAAGGAGGATGGATTTAAAACATCCATAACGTTACCTACAGTTCATTTTTTATTTAAAGTTACAGTGACAGATCAAAATTAGAGGTTGAAGGTTGGCAAAAAAGAATAAATGACATAAAGTGCCCGATAATTGAAATGAAAAGATAAAATATTTGATAATAGCATATAATAGACATGATTTTCTTGATTAAAAAAGGATTTTGATCATTAATTCCAAAATTATCATCACTTTATTTTCGAACGTTTTTTTCTGTCAAATCAAATACATTTTGAACACCGCAAAATTAAACGAATCACAGTTCAATTCATGACTATCGTAATAAAACATATTTGCCAACCTTTAACCTACAATTTTGATATGTGACTGTAACTTCAATTAAAAAATGAACTTTAGTTACCATTTGCTGGTCAAAATTTGAACTGGCTCACGAATGACGTCCCCGCGTGACATTGATTGTTTATATTTGAGGTAGGTCACGTGATGACTTCTGAAGTGGGATGTGCGAGAGTTTATCTTGTTTGTTTCAGTATCATGCGAGGTATCATGGTAACCAAGTTACCTAGGAAACCTATGAATTTTGAGGTTCGGACACGTAATGACGTCAGCCAAACCTGCGCGAGATCATAATATCTTGTTTGTTTTAGTATCATGCTACGTACCTAGTCAACGATGACGTAAATTCAAAGTTGTGTGGCGTTTACTATAATAGCATTAGAGCTATCAAAAGATGTTAGCAGGTAAAGTTGTTCAGTCTTTAATCCGCCAAACATTTTGTCAAGGTCATTCTGCTCTAAAAAAAATATTTAGGAAACCACCTCTTCCGCGCAAAACGTACCAGGGTACCAATTCTGGAACCGATAGAACGGTCATACGAGAGAGATAAACGATCACCTCCATATAATTCTCCGTTTACTGTCTCTCTCTTTCTCTCGATATGACCGTTCTATCGGTCCCAGAATAGGCACCCAGGAGTTCGAGTCAGATCTTTTGGTTGGATACTCGAGTGGCAGTCCTCAAGCAACAATATCATTCTGTTTTGATTTTTTTTTTTGACGAACCGACATCTTCACTGGGTAAACAGATTCTCTTATTTTAACAAATCAGAATACTTTGTGATTGCAATAATATGGAGAACGTTTATACCTGGATTGACTGCGAATGAAAGCTGGAGAACAAAATTACAACATAAATAAAGACTTTTTGAAAACAAACACCTTTACATAGAACTTCTTATACTTCTTGCCGTGATAGAAGTGTTCAGGCTATTATATACCTACATATTTATATACCTACTTGTTCTAGTTTTTGGATTTACGAAATGTGTATGTCATACACATTTCTTGTAATGATTTCTGTTTCATAAGTAACACATAATAATTATATGAAGCCATGGATCTTCAAGGTTAGTATGTGTATTATGTTGGATGCGTCAACCGTATAAATGATTTAATTAAACATGATCGAAGGTAGCCAAGAAAAAAATATGTGTTATGGTGCATTATGTGCATAAAAAGGAGTGGCAAATGCGTTGTTCATGATATTAATCACCATAATAATGTGCATAAAACAGGAGGAATAATCAATTATTGTGTTTTTGCTCACCTAAAGCTATAAATAATATGGCTCCAACAGACAATAAAATCCATTCAGTGATCCGTTTTCTTGTAGGTAGTTCCCCAAAGATCTTGCCCATCAATAGAGCAAAAGATATAATCAAATATCCTCCATAAGTGGCATCTGCCACTGCACTCCCTATCCTATCCCATGTAACATTGGTAAGAAGACTCCATTCTCGAGATAACTTTTGAAGATAGAGGAAAAGACTTCGTGCTTCATCATCTGTCACCCTTTTGGCTATCAGGCAGGATAACACTAGAAGCTGGAAATAAAGTTGGGTTGAATGAGAAGCTATCAAGACAATAGGTTATCACCTATCATAGGCCTTAACATTCCTAAACCATAGAAAATTTCTGTAAACATTTGTCCTGAAAAGTTTCGTTTTCATGAGATACTTGTGTCAAAGTTTAGAAAAAAATATATTTTAAAGTTCCGCTTGCCAATCACTTTAAACGGTAATATTTGGTTGGACAAAAGTGAGATTTACTGGATTAATTTAAGTTTTTGATAAGGTAAGTAGATTCAAGTGTATAATTAATACTTTCAACATTTTGAAGTTAGCCATTCTCGTAAGTTCCTATCTACTTTATATTTACAGTCTCTTTCTATCTTGCTTCATAAGCGGAGAAGAAGTCATGAACTTGCACTACCCATTCCCAGGAGCAGCCTCGCAAAGAACTCCATTCTGTATGAAGGTCTGAAGATTTTCAACCACCTGTCCATTGAGTTGAGGGCAATTGTAAATTAAAAAATATTCAAACGGCAATAAGTGAAAACAATGTTACCAACAATACCGTACTACCTACAATTTTAAGGAATATTTTAATGAAAGGTTTTAGTCTGTCGGTGAGCACTTCTTACATGATAGTACCTACAACGGCTGTGATTTCCTTAAAATTTATTATAGCGCTATTGCTATTTCTATTTTAATTTTTATGTTTAAGTTTTTTTTTTTTTTTACTCAAGTTTTTGTATTTTAGAACTTAGTTCTCCCACTTTGACAATAAGGAATTATCTTGGAATATGAAGCATAATATATTGATTTGATTTGATTTAATCTAGTTTGCTGAGGTCTAGTTTTGTTACACACTCAAAACCCTGCAACTTTGTCAGTACAACAGAAATGTCATGAAATTTGTCGTTATCTCGTAATCTTGGATTGTGTCAAAATAGTAGCGTAGGCCATTTGAAAAAATGATATTTTTTGACGCCAAGGATCTCTAGAACACTCTGTTTACACAGTAATATTTTCAAATTGTGAGCCTGCGGAAACCCTATAGGTTTTATCTTGAAAATGTTTTTCTATCTTTTGGACAAGAGAGAAAATGGACAGGTATATATCGTCCCTACAATGTCCAACTATCGAATGTGAAGAAATCGTTTTTCCAGTTTCGATACATTGATGTTGCATTAGATGTGATAAGCCCGGTGGCAAATTGTCGAATATGTAACTGTTTTGGTAGCCATTATGAAAAGTGACGAATATGTACGTTTTTCAATGGTTTACTTTCGCAAACTATGGAATATTCACATTCGCTTTTTTGTACCAAACTAGTATAGGAGATTGATCTTTTGGGAAAGTTGCACTCTGTCGAATATGACATATTCATCAGTTATACGTTGTAGACAACACAAAAACTTCAAATTGAATGAATGACATAGTATCCAATGTACCACATTCGTTGGTTTGATTTTGTTAAGATCATGGAGACCACATAATAAATACATGGCATAATGTCGAAAGTGCCAAATTCGTTATTTCGATGTTGTCCGTATTCACTGGGTTGGTTCAAAAAAGTGTCAAGCTATCGAATCGGATAATTCTATTTTTCATCCTGACGAATAAAACTTGGAAAATGAAAAAATACTCAGATGCTGACTATTCAGCGGGTAAGGAGAATCTAACACCAGCTAACACAAAGTTACAAGTACTAAGCAAATGGAACGTAAGAGATTATTGGGGGCTGTTCAGAGTTAGGCAAAGATTCCAATGGAAAACGCCTTAGATGATGGAACGAGCTTTTCATAAAGATAAATGTCTAGGTTAGGTTAGTGGCTTTGTTTTTGTCAGTGAACTAATCAGGTTGATATTGTTCAGTGTTCTAGCAAAGTGGGCAAAGAGTATTCAAGTTTGTCCTCGCAGTGATTATTCTTCAAAATGTCAAAGCGTATGTTATTTTTGAAAACTCTGAAATATGCCTGTCAGACGATTTCGTTCCCACACTGGGCTGACTATAATGTTAATAAGAGTGTTGATCCAGCCACTTAATTTTGAGCACAAAGAAAACGTCGCCGTTATTGATGAAGGTGGGTATTCCTATTCCTAACAATCGTGTACTGATCTACTTCTACTATCTGATACATTGCTTCATAAGGTATAAGATATTAGTTTCAGATGTTTTTTTTTCTTATTAGGGTTACTTAGAAAATACTTCCATGAGAACTATGTAGTTTATAATATTTGTTTCGGTGGTTTTAGCTACATTTTAAGTACAGTGATGGAGTATGGTTTCGATGCCAAGAGTTTGAAAATAAACAAATATTAATGAAGAGAAGCTACAACGGGGAGTTCTTAAAACTAGCAGCTACAACAAAAAAAAAAGGGATGTCAATACGCAGCTCCCACTAACACCTTACAATACGCGACTTCCTATAAAGGATGCGAAGAAAAAAGACCTTTTATCGTTGTGTTCCCAAAATTTAATTGCAAGACCTCTCCACCACAATTACAACTCATTACTACTAACTTCAAGTGAAGTACGGGATTCTTTTCCAGAGCCATATGCAAGTGAAGACGAAGCTGATGACATCTAATTAAGTACCACTACTACTTACTCTACTCCTACTTTTTGTGAATATTTGTTTAAATTAAACATTAGAATGTAATTTATTTTTGAATAAATACTTTGAAATGAAAATGGATATTTTAAAATAACTGCAAAACAAACAATCGAATATGCCACTTTCGATATTTTGAAATGAAGAACCTAGAAAATTCACAGATTAATACAAATTTTTGACATGATGCACAGTGACGAATGTGATTTTTTGGCATTGTATTTAAACAAATGGAAAAAATCTTAATAGCATGGTAAAAAGGATTGAAAACTGCAAAGGAATAGTAATTTAAAAAAACGAGCCGCAAATCTGCTGTTTGAAAAATCAGAAATCAAGGTCTGTTTTTGCTCTCCTGAAAAGTACGGATTATCACATTCGATCATTGGACATTGTGATGACGATATGACTACAATGAGAAAAAGAGGTTGAGAGAGGAATGCTTTAGCACCGCCCATTTTTTGGCAATTTAGCAATATTCACGTTTTCTTTTTTTTTCATTTAGTATATTTTTAGGTATTTTGATTTTTTTTTGTTTATGACCTTTAAATTGGGTAAAATTAATACGTATTTAGAATTTCAAGAATTTTGAAAATGTATGCAGATTGTCAATAACGGGCATTACTTACAAACTTTGTATTTTCATTCAGACTGATAACTTTACTTACCACTTCTATAATCCTCAGTATGGTCCATTTGTCGAAGTTTACCATTCTGCTGCTCTTTATTATAGTTATTGTGAATTTGTTGTCATGTTGTGTTGTGTTTATCTGGAAGAACTGTGAGAATTACGTTTAATTTTTTTTTTATTTGCGAAACGCCTTATGCCCCCTATTTTTGTACGTGAACTGATCTAAAAAAAGAATAAATTTTAATTAAAAACAAAATTTTAAAACTCAACAACTTGGATAGGATTCAAAATCTTTTTTTTATTCGCCACTTCGCTCAAAAACGGAAAATAGGTAGTATTTCACGTTTTCTTGTTTTTCGACCCCCTATAAAATATCAAATTGAAAGTCTGACAAAAGACTTCAAACAAGCAGAACTTCTTATATAGAGTGACTTTTGATCGAAAAATGAAAATTTTTGTCCATTACACAGTGGGCCGATAAAGGAGTACATTTTTTAATTGAAAATATTTTTTATTGTTTTTTGGGCGATCTAATTTCTTTTTGCAGGGCTAATAACCTAACATCTCCTCAACATGCCAGTGAATTTGAAAGCAAAAATATTGTCAAGTCGGGAAAAAAATTATATAACAGTGCATTTGAGCTCGTTGCAAATGAAAACTGTCTGGGCTAAAATGGAACTAATATGCTTTTTTGGTAGAAAACTATCCAGAACACTTCAGAAGAAAGAGATTTTCCGAAATTACCGGAATACCATTTTTTTATCAAATAACATCTCAACAAATAACACATTTATGAAAACAGTTCACTTAAAACTTAGAGTAAAATATTATGAGATATTAAATATTAAGAATGTGGCCACCATTATTGTTTACCACTTCTTGAAGTCGTCTGCGCCATAAATTGATAGCCCCATTTATTGCACCCTGTTCAAAATTGTTCCAAACAAACTGCATTCTTTCTTTGAGTTACTCGATTGTTTCAAATTGTTGTCCGTCATACAAATTCTCCAAATTGAATAATCAACCGGATTTAGTTCTGGGCTGTTAGGTGGCCACATTTCTGGCTCAATATAATCCGGGCAATTTTCAATCAAGAACACTCCCTGTTCTATGGAAAGTGTGCGAGGGGACATCATCCTGTTGGAAAGAGTAATCGTGACAAATATCTTCAATTTCTGGTAATAGAGGTGCTGCAAGATTTGTTCTTGATACGTTTCTGAATTGAGTTTTACCCAGCATCAACAAAAATCGGACGAGATTTTTCCAACATGGAAACTGCAACAGAGATCATTACACATTTTGTGAAATGACTTTTTTCAATCAGAAGATGCTCCAAAGGAATTTCTCTCTTGAATTGTAAGTCAGAATATACCCTATTATTTCGGGTATTTTTAGGTGGCCGTAAATAAAACATTTTTTCATCTGGAAACCATCTTTTTCTAATGTCTTCGCGAGAGCGGAATCTTCGTAGTAGCAAATCACATTTTTCCAATCGTTTTTCTCTTACATTGGCCGTAAGTCTTTTTGACAGTAGACTTTTTAATATATTTTAAGATGACAGTCTTCTTTAATGATTCTTCGAACTGACGGACGGGAAATCCTAGTTATTTTTGCGATTTTCCTTGTTCCAACAGATTGGCCAGGTTGCAAATGTCCTACAACAACCCTTACTCTACTCATATCTTCTTTAGTTCTCGAGCTCCGCTTTCTTCCTCTTCCACGTTTATGTTCAATAGACCCATCGGTTTTCCTAAGATGTCTTAAGAACTTTTCTATCGTTCCAATATGCCAATTTTGCTCAGGAAATTCATTTACAATTCTTCTTGCACCATAATTATATTTTTCACGGAAATATTCGATCAATATTTTGTCCTCTTTGCTTAAAAGTGGCATTATGAACTGACTAATTTACTCATTTAGCTGTAAATGTCAAACAAATTCCATGGCAACCTGAGCAGTCATGGCCTACCAAGTAACATTGACATAAAGAAGTGGTTAACAATCATGATGGCCACATTCATAATATTTTACCCTAAGTTTCAAAAGCACGAAACTGTTTTCATAAAAAATGTGTTATTTGTTAAAATGTTATTTAATAAAAAAATGGTATTTCGCGAATCCGGTGATTTCGGAAAATTTTCTTTTTACCGAGGTGTTTTGGAGCATATAAAATTTCAGCTAAGACAGTTTTCATTTGCAACGAGATCAAATGCACTGTTATATAATTTTTTTATAAGTCCGACCCAATGTACAGGGTTTTTGCCTTCAAATTTACAGTCATGTTGAGGACATGTTAGGTTATTAGCCCTGCAAAAAGAAATTAGATTACCCATAAAACAATAAAATATATTTTCAATTGAAAAATGTACCCCTTCATTTCGGACCACAGTGTACACAGTACACACCTATATAGGCAGGTACTCTACCCGTACGTGATCAAAACAAAATCAAAAACAGAAGCAGAATCACTGGAGAAACTATCATTGAACAATTTTTATCATTATACTTCGTATTGTGACGACAAAAGGCATGTTAAAAAAAGTTAACTTTTTGGATTACCTTATTTCGATAGGGTCTGACCTTGATTGATTGGATTACGTGAAAATGGACCTGAAAAAAAAACAACTATAACTGGAAAAGATCCAAATACATGAACACAAATCAATCCCAAATTAATTGATCTCATGTACACAAAATGTAGAAAATTACTTTGGAAAATAATATTCTCAACCTGCGTTGAATATTATGCATTGATTCAACTTATAATCAACTGTTTTCACACTTTTTTATCATTTTTAAATTCCTATGTCCGGAAAAATTCATTAAAATAATTAAGTCGTGTAAGTTTGAAATGAAATTATTTTGAAGCACAAATGTGGTGAATAAATCATCATAAGGAAATAAATGTAGGCAAATAACGGAGAATAGAATAAGAGTGCAAGGAAGAATTGGAATAAATAAAGTAATAATGTAGAAAATAAGAATAAAGAAAATAACGAAAAGAAAATGAGAAATAAGTACAAAATATGTAAAAAACTATGTAAGACCACTTATAAAGAATGCATCATTCAAGGCAAAAGTTTATGTAGGGCAATATACTGAAGTGCATAAAAATCGGCATATTGATAATTATTGTAACTGTCTCTTTTATCATAATTTTAATCTTCAGAAGCCGGAATAAAATTAAATCCAAACTAATCAAAGCATATTAAAATTAAATTGTCTCTCAAATAGTATAATAATATATTTTTTCTCGATCTGACAATAAATAGATTGTGGAAAAGACATATAGTTGAGCCAAAAGTTCAAAGTGAGAGAGGACCAGTTTTGTGCACTTAAGTGTATTTCATGAGACTTGGAGAAAATGGAATAAGACATGAATTATGAAAGTTATAAAAACCAGAGGTTTCTTCTAAGAACAGAAAATCTTTCTGATGGTATAAGTTTATAACTTGGAGTCAATATTTATGTTTGTAGTTTTTGTTCCACCTGAGTTCCACAAAGATTTTTATTCTGGAATGTTTCGAATTCACCTTATTGATTATTCAAATTCAAAACGTCTTTATCATGTTTATGTATATGTATACCTACCTAAGTGATTTCGCAAACTACCCCATAATCATAATTTTTGATTTTAACATGTCTTCAATACTAGATTAAAAATTTAACCCATCATAAAATTTAAGTTGAAACAATACTTACGTATAAGTCTCACTAGCACTGAAACAACCTAATCTATTTCCACTCTATTCACTCCATTATCACTTTTTACGCCCCAGAAACGTGCTAAAAGATTAACAACAAATCAACGACTAACAGTTTGTTGTTGAAGCAGCGCAAAATGAATCCATGGATAATTGTTTAAACAATCATCTGGTTGTTTATGCGCACTGGTTTGAAACGTTCGGAGAAACATTGAATAGGGGAATCCATTATGACGAAATAACCTTCAAAAAACACTCCTTGAGACTATTATTACATGTAATTCACTTGTTTATGTTATGTGCAATATATTATAACTGGAATATTAATAAATATGTCGTCGTGAAAAAAATGAGCTTTGAACATTATTGATAAATTGAATAATCAAACATATTTTTTTACTATAATCAATTTGACTGATAATTATGGTATAAGATTACAAATTGGGATTTTTTATCACGGAGGTTTGTTACGAACAATATTGAATGGGGACGTGAGAATATATTCCGCAAGGTATTTTTGATTGCGACATACAAGACAAGAACAAGAGGTCACAGTTTTTGTTGACCTCTGATCAGTGTAGATTCTCAAGAATGGTATCTGTTATTTTTGCGTTTGTTAAACTTGAAACACTCTTTCCTTTCTTTTATCTTTGGAAATTTGCTTTCCAATAAAGCAAATACTTTTGGAACTGCACGAACTCTTTGAATCTCAGATTTGTGTTGATATAAATTCAGTTGAGATGATTGATGAGTGGGTGACTGCTCTCATTCTTGTTTGGCGCTCATTCATGCGTCACACCCGTCAATTATTATTAGGTATGTGAATATGAATTTACCGAAGGTAGGGCACATTTGCGAAATTGCGAAGTCGAAGTCTCTTAAATGGATCCTTCTAATTTTCTAGAGTAAAGTGACTTCATGCCCAAAGAGTCTCATCCTACCGTTTTCAAGAGCTGGAGATTCCGTTAGGACGTGAACTCCAAGTTTTCCTCATTGGATTTTTCTCCGATGTCGATTCTGTTTAGGTTATTCTTCAGGTTCATGTGATCTGTCATACCATTGTGCGGAGGTTTCAACTGCTAGTTAAGAAGCTCTCTGGTCCTGTTCGACTTGAGGGTGGCCGAATCGTTTTGTCCTAGGACCATATAAAGGGTAAAGGGAACAGAGCTAGTTTTGGCCCCCTTGAGACAATCAAGAAAAAACCCTCGAACCCTTCGATTTTTGATTTAAGGGGAATCAATTTTTGGCATTTCACCCCATGAAGGGCAAAGCCCTAGTGTGGGTGAAAAAGAACCCCAAATTATTAAATGGCATGAGGGGTCGAGTGATACCTTATTTTGAAGGTATTTGTGTGTAGATTCTTACCCCCAAGTTTTACACCGCTACTATCTACACAATAATTACAGGGGTCAATTGAATTTACAAAAAATTGTCCAAAAACCATTGCAAGATGTACGCCACTCCACTATCCTTTGCTTTTTCCGTCGATATTCAGACCAAACTTTTCCAGGACAATGGATATTGGATGAGAATGAGCTATTGTGTGGCCGTCACGTTGTCCAGATTTGAGCCCGTTAGATTTTTCTCATGAAGTCATTTGAAAATCAAAATTTATGCGATCCAGCCAATATCATTGGAAGACCTGCAACACCGAATAGTCGATGAATGTCGCCAAATCATTACACAAATGCTTCAAAATGTACATTTTGTATTTAGTTAGCCCCTGTAATGACTAGGTAGATATCAGCAATGTGAAACTTGGGACTTGTAATTTTCATAAAAATAATTTTTTCACAATAAAGTATCACTCGACCCTTCATGCCATTTAAAACTTTGAGGACCCTTGTCATCCCCGCCAGGGATTTGCACTTTATGGGGTGAACATGCCAAAAAAATGATTCCCCCTTAAATGAAAAATTGTCAGGTTCAAGGGTTTTTTCTTGTATCGAGGCGCAGCAATTATGAAACCACCGGAGGTAACTTTCCGGAGCCAGGAGACAAGTGCTGAAATGGAGGCTGATACCATCAGAGTCCACAAGAAAGCCCCTCAGTTTGATGGCAATCTGTCATGGAACAATTACCATCGCAATTTCGAGGCAGAAGCAAGGGCAAATAGATGGACGGGAACCAAGAAAGCCCTGGCATTAGCTCTCTGGCACTTCGTGGGGGCAACTGGAATCCTGCATGCGCTAAACACCCAGGAGCAGGAGGACGACGATGTACTAGTCAAGCATTTGGAACTGCGATATGGGCAAACTCACTTTCAGTTAAAAAATCGCACTCAGAATAACAACGAGAGCCTGCAGAAATTTGAAGCGGATGTTGCTCGCATTGCAAGCTGGCTTATCCAAACACGCCAGAAAACGTTATGGAGAGACTAGCAGTCCAGGGGAGTAGAACAGCCGTGAGAAATACTACTAGTCCTAGCCTACTTTCTCTTGGCTGTTCTACTTCCCGGTTTTCAAAAATTGGGCACCAGGCCTTTTTGGATGGATATCGAGACCAGGAGATCCTGATACTTCATCTTCCCGGCAACTGGTGGATGCACTCGCAAAGTCTCTGGAATTTGAAGCGGTGAAGGAGTCTGTTATGCTTCCAGCACGCGTGAGACAGAAGAAGGGAGTGGGGGCCTCCAAGTGCAGAGAGCTGTGATGCTTGAACTGTGGAGAGCTTGGCCACATTGGTAGCCGATGCAAGAAGGAGAGACGAGCATCTTCTTCGACATCGGAAAACCAGGGTGGATCGATGCGAAGGGGCAATCATCAACCAGTAACCAGTATGCCCCGAAGAAAACTGCCATAGTTGCCACTTCAGGACCCAAACAGAACCGCGTGTTTGTAGATGGCTGGATCAATGGAGAACATCGCACCATGCTACTGGATACAGGTGCGACGAAGACGATCATCTGGCCCGATATTGTCACAACACCGACAATGATCAAACCAACTAAGCGGTGACTACGAACTACAACAGAAGACCTGGCGAAAATACATAGTGAAGTGGAAGCGGCAGTGACTCAGGGAAGCACCAGCTTCGAACATCCAGTGCTGGTTGCTGACATTGAAGAAAAAATCACCATCGGAATGGACCTCATGAATTCCCGAGGCTTCCAATTTGATTTCAGGCATGGAACATTGAGAGTCAACAACGAAGAGGTGATTCTACATAGAAAGGAGGAGGAGATAGTTCGTGTACTGCTGGCTGGGGATGCTTCGAATCCAGAGAGGAGCGAGATGATCCTGTAGAGTCGTCTGGATAGATCGAAGAGTCAAAGAAGGAAGCACCGTTATGTTTGAACCTAGACTACATGAATCCGAAATAGGACGAGGAATTGCTTGTGGAAAGAGCCTACTACAAGTAAAGAGGACTATGCATGTCAGAGTGATGAACGTCAACTATCACTCAGTGAGCTTGGTGAAGGGAACGCCTTTGGGACTCTGCTTGTCAATTTCCTCCGTGGTGCAACAGCTGTGCAAGACAAATGCGACCTCCTGAGTTCTCGAGAGAAATGGAGAAGTTAGTTGCCCTTTTTTAAAAAGACCTGAATAAGGGACAAAAACAGTGATTCAGAGACTAGATGAAGCAATTTAGTGACGTCTTTGACAACAGAAAGGGGGAAGAGGGTCGGACAAGCGTGGCACAGCACAAATTTGACACCGAAGGTGCATGACCCATCCGTCAAATCCGGCTAGGGGACTATCTTTGGCGAAGAAGGAAGAGGCATACAAGCTAATTCAGGACATGGAGAAAGGCGGTATCATCGGGCCTTCCAGTAGTTCGTGGTCATCGCCAGTTGTACTGGTAAAGAAAAAGGACGGTTCAACTTGGTTCTGTGTGGACTATCGTCAGCTGAACAACGTGACGAAGAAGGACAGCTTCCCGCTTCCACGGATCGACGACACTTTGGACACCTTGGCCGGATCAAAGATCTTATCAACTCTCGACCTGAAGAGCGAATATTGGCAGTTGGAGATGGCTCCAGAAGATCGAGAGAAAACTGCTTTCAGCGTTGGAACCGGGCTGTGGCAGTTAACTGTAATGCCATTTGGATAATGCAACACACCTGCTACGTTCGAAAGTACGTTGAAAAGGGTACTTTCAGGCTATCCCCTTCCTGAAGAAAACTTTGTCCTTGACACTGATGCAGGCAACGTAGGACTTGGTGCAGTGCTGTCCCAGATCCAGCAGGGACATGAAATGGTTATCGGTTACTCCACCAAAACTTTGTCGAAGCCTGGACGGAACTTCTGCGTCACGAGAAGAGAGCTGCTAGCAGTAGTCAAAGGGGTGAAGCACTTTTACAAGTATCTCAACAGAAGAAAGTTTTTGCTGAAAACCGAACATGCTGCACTTGAGTGGCTCCTACAGTTCAAGAACCCAGAAGCTCAAGTAGCTCGTTGGTTTGAGAGACTCCAGGAGTTCGATTTCAACACGGAACATCGAGATGGAACATGCCACAAAAATACTGATGCCTTGCCCAGGAGACCTTGCTCAGAGCTCTGTCACAGGACCTGACTCATTTAGCTATCCCAAAAAGGGGTTCGCGTGACCAAGACCCGAGACTATCGTAGTAACGTATCTGTTAAGATAGTTTACCAATGTAGATAATGGGGGTTATGATTGAACGTTCACGTTAATTTAACGTGTCTGTTAGGATTGTTTACTAATGCGAATGTTCCATTTGCTAACAGCGTTACCATGGTGAAATAGACATTTCAAGTTAACGTGAACGTTCAATCATACCCCCAAATGTTCCATTCGCTAACAGCGTTACCATGGTGAAATGGATACGTTAAGTTAACGTAAATGTTCAATCATAGCCCCCAATGTCTGCTGTTGTTATAGTGAGTTTGGAATAAAACAATATTTTAATAACAAATATTTTATTATACTCAGTTGCAGTTGAGAGTGATAGGAGAATCTGGCTCATAGACTCACGTATTTTCCAAAATATAAATGGAATATAGCTATTTACCTAACAAGTGCGGAAAATTAGTTTTTCCGCACGAGTCTGCCGTTCACCGACCGACGCGTAGCGGAGTTCGGTGAAGCAGCCGAGGGCGGAAAAACCTTTTCCGCAAGTGTTGGGTACAATAGTTTTTCTACAGACGTGCGGAAATAAGGAAATAATTCGTAATTTAAAAGTTTCTGATGCAACTAATGACAAATAAATAATAATGTATGTCGAAATGTGTAACTAAGCGACCATAGTTACCTGGAAACCTGGTTGCTGTTTGCTTATGATATTGTTAATTTTGACATATCCGTGCGGAAAATCTGATTTTCCACACGGATATCGGTGCGGAAAATTGAATTTTCCGCACGGCTGCAGGAAATAGCTATTTACCTAACAAGTGCGTAAAATTAGTTTTTCCGCACGAGTCTGCCGTTCACCGACCGACGCGTAGCGGAGTTCGGTGAAGCAGCCGAGGGCGGAAAAACATTTTCCGCAAGTGTTAGGTGCAATAGTTTTTCTACAGACGTGCGGAAATAAGGATATAATTCGTAATTTAAAAGTTTCTGATGCAACTAATGACAAATAAATAATAATGAATGTCGAAATGTGTAACTAAGCGACCATAGTTACCTGGAAACCTGGTTGCTGTTTGCTTATGATATTGTTAATTTTGACATATCCGTGCGGAAAATCTGATTTTCCACACGGATATCGGTGCGGGAAATTGAATTTTCCGCACGGCTGTAGGAAATAGCTATTTACCTAACAAGTGCGGAAAATTAGTTTTTCCGCACGAGTCTGCCGTTCACCGACCGACGCGTAGCGGAGTTCGGTGAGGCACCCGAGGGCGAAAAAACATTTTCCGCAAGTGTTAGGTACAATAGTTTTTCTACAGACGTGCGGAAATAAGGATATAATTCGTAATTTAAAAGTTTCTGATGCAACTAATGACAAATAAATAATAATGAATGTCGAAATGTGTAACTAAGCGACCATAGTTACCTGGAAACCTGGTTGCTGTTTGCTTATGATATTGTTAATTTTGACATATCCGTGCGGAAAAATTTTTCCGCACGGAAATGTCATGCGGAAAAATTTTTCCGCACTGGTGCGGGATATCTGATTTTCCACA
This sequence comes from Orchestes rusci, assembly GCA_958502075.1. Taxonomy (NCBI): domain Eukaryota; kingdom Metazoa; phylum Arthropoda; class Insecta; order Coleoptera; family Curculionidae; genus Orchestes; species Orchestes rusci. The sequence continues at coordinate 23,305,213 of OY293309.1, forward strand.
CGGATATCGCTGCGGAAAATTGAATTTTCCGCACGGCTGTAGGAAAAATATATTATGACATTTCATAATGCAATATTTTTCATCATCTTGATGATATGAAATGATAAACATGTGTCACGGCTAATACACAAACTTGGATAGTTCATAAACTAGCTGGATAGTTCATAATCTAACCAAAACATTGGCTATTTTGATAGAAAAGGCAATTTCCACTGAAATAGCAGTTTTTTTGCAAACTATCCAAGAGTCTTGGCTAATTCACTTGAAATTATCAAGGAAACCAAAATAGCTGGTTAGTTTGTAAACTATCCAAAGCGATCTGGCTAATATGAAAACCATAATTTCTAGTAACATAAAATAGCCAAACCTTTGGCTAGCTTATAAACGAATCACAAAGATGACCAATGACTGAGTGGATTGGCGACTGGTGAGAATCATGCTGGAGGAGATCTTCAAGCTTAGTGGCATCGACATCCTGGTGCGTACTGCTATCCTTCCCGGAAGACGAACCAAAGGACATCACACTGCCGGTTTGGAGACAGTTGCCGATACCGACATGAAGGCAAAAGGGAACTTGCCCATTTTTTTTTTATCTTTTTTTTTTATTTTAAAGTGTGCGTTCATGTCTAAAAACACCGTACAGTGTACACCAAATATCAGACCTTAAATCCACTAGTTATTTTACAATAAATGATTAAAGTTGACAACGACGCTGAGAAAATTCAAAGCAAAAAGCGCGGGAAAGTTTTTACGTCATAACGCGTATCTTTGGCAACCATTTGAATGTTTGAAGTCTGTTGTGACATTGAGTTAGTTTATTTCGTAGCTTTTGAAAAAATCAAGCATAGTTATTATAGATATTGCTTTGTGTCGCTGTGTTTCATTCGCGTGCCTGATGACAAAAATCGGCGACTAAAATTGCTAAGAGCATGCAGAAGTAATGGGGAAATATTTCGTTGAAAAGCGGTGCTATTATTTTATGTAGATACCTATGTGGAGATCATTTTTAAAGAAGTATGTTTTATGTCAACAAATACCATTTCCTATGGTGTTTTTGGATTTTAAAAGATCTTATTCTTGGATCCATATTACTACAGACAAATTGAGGAAATGAACCTTTTTATTTTAATTTACCAGTATACAGAATGTCCAGCGATGAGGTATACAAAAGGTATATTAATTATGCCTTCACTAATAATCACTAATGATTATTGGTTCATATTATTATATTTATCGCATCACGTTCAAAGTACTAGTTCGAAGTATGTACATAATCAGAAATTAAAAAAATGTGTCTTCTTTGCTCCATAAACACTGTAAACCAATAGAATGTTCAAAAATTACATTTTTGCTAAAAAATTCTGAAAATAATCATCATGAACAAAGGTAGATAGTTGATTCCTTGACTCCTTGAAGACCCTGTACAAAATTTGTTTTTTTTCCATCGACAATCGTTCTCTTTGGTAGGCAAAAATTCTTATAAAGAATGCCTTTTTCTCGAGAAATTGAAGGTTTGGTCCATTCGTGCTTTAGTATACCTCATCGCCTTTCATAATGTAGGATACTGGTAAAATGAAATAACAAGGTTCATTTTTTCAATTTTTAAATATTATGTAATATGCGAGGTGATACGTACCTAAGAATAAAATCTCTGAAAATGAAAAAACACAATTATTATTGGTATTTTTGTCATAATACTTGGGTACATCATAATGATCTCCACATACATAAATACCACTGCTTTTCAATAAGATATTCTCCACATTTCTTTTGCATACTTTTAGGAATCTTGTTTGCCGATTTTCGTCATCAGGCACGCAAATAAAAATTTGATTGGAAATTTCAAAGTTGAATTAGTACCTACACTGCGGCAGAGTGCAATATTTATACCATCCTCTTTTTTGCAAGAACTACGAAATAAACTAACTCAATGTCACTTTAGACTTCAAACATTCAAACGGTTGCCAAAGATACGCGTTATGACGTCAAAACTTTCCCGCGCATTTTGCTTCGTTTGAATTTTCTCAGCGTCGATGTCAACTTTGATAATTTACTGTGAAATAACTAGTGCGATTTGAGGGCTGATATTTGGTAAACGGTGTTTTTAGACATGAACGCACATTTTAATGCAATAAAAAAAATTGGCTAGGGAACTAGCCAATTTTCGGGACGAAATGCCTCAAGAAGGAAGCAATGTGACGAAACATGTGCCAGGTCAGCGGACCGACCCTTCTCACAGTTGGTGGCGGCGCCGGATATTTTTGTTCCACAAAACCGCGTGTAGAATCGATTTGCTTCCAGTACATTCTAGCGAAACAAAAGGAAGTGATGTCTCCATTTTTTTTTCGTCATAAACTGCTGATTTTGGTCTTCTGGAACGAGCTTTATCTCTGCAAGAGCCGGTCTCTTCGAATCTTTGGACTGTCCTCACAACTGTACATTTTGATATCGGCTGCCGGTTTGGAAAAGTTGTATTGAATAATTCTTTTGTTTCGGTTGATGATCTTTGTCTGTCCCCAGCGTCAACAAAGTTACACGTTCCTTTTCGGTTAGTGACATTTCAAGAGTTTGTTTTAAAAGTGACGCAGAGAATTCAGGTTGAAAAATGAAAAATACGCGTGATATTGCAGATTAAGAATTAACTTATTTAAAAAAAAAACTGATGGGCTTTGCCATAAGACATGTTTCATATTTTATTATCAAAATGTTACGAGGAATCAGAAAAAGTGATGAAAAAGAGAGTATTCCATTCAAAAAAAGTGATGTTTGGTTTACCACATCTTAATGAGGCACCCTGCATAATTAAAGTGGTAATAGTAAGATATATTTCGTTGATACCTTAAACTATTATATTCAAAGTTTTTTGATATTGTACACCGTTTTCGAAATAATTCGTGGGTCCGGGAGTTTTTGCACACACTGTTTTTTCATTTGTGTTCCACACGCCTGTTTGTATGCAACATCAGTTCATTGTGGAGATGGGTTGATGACTATAATCTTTTATTCACATAATTTCTCATTATTAAAGATGAAATAATACGTCATGTGAAAAAAAGTGTTTTGAGAGAACATGACACTTTCAACTATCTTGTTAAAATAATCGTTTAACATTACTCCATACGCAAAGGTTGGTACGGAACGGTAATAAATATGTGTCTTTATTATGCCTTATGTCTGGGCACCGTTCACCATTTCGACCCCGATCTTGGCACTTCAACACCTTATTGGTTTGGTTTTCAAATTCAACCAATCAAAAGAGCCCAGGTGCCAAGACATATGACGGAATGTTTAAATGCAATCCGCATATATATAGTCCATATTTTATAAGAACGGACGATTAAACCGTTATTTTCACCAAGGTAATGAAAACAAATTCCCTGAATTACCGTAATTTGTCAAGCGTTTGACATTAAATTTTAACCTCGATTTACAATATCAGAACAGAATCGAATTTCCGAATTTTTCTGAGTGATATTATTTTGTTGAGTTTTTGTGTTTTTGGTGTTTATTGCGTTGCTCATATTATTTTCAAGATACTGTCATAGTTTATTCTGACTTTATAGAAGCTTTTTGATCTGTTTATTATTGGTTCACAGGTAAGTGAAGCACTATAAATACTTCATGTTATGTATGTGAAAATTCAAAATATTAATTCTAGTTTTGGCAATAATGGATAGCATCACTGTTGAGCCTCAAGCTAGTTCCAGCATTGCTCAGGAATCAGATTTCAAAGATTACACTCTATGTAAACTAATGAAAGCATAAATTGTATAATTATAAATTATTATAGATTGAGAATGAGGATTGTTGTCTTTCGAGGAGCTTATAACATCTCCGGGAACAAATAGTGGAACTAAAAAGGTACATTTTAGTAGATAGCGTAGATTGTGATTCGTAATAATTATAAATTGTTGCAAATTGAGAATGAAGAGTCGTTTCTTGAAAAAGAGACAATGCCCAAGCTACCTGTTTTTATCTCTGGAAACGAAAATAGTGAAATTAAAATCAACCAAAAGAAGGTTGAACTTCTGCCTGTTTTATTTTTTTCAACTATCTAGGGGATAAGAAAAACAACATGGCTTTATCTTATCCAAACATATGTTTAGTGTTCTGTATCGAATAAATGATTTGATTATTTGATCACACAATTACATCACTAGAGTTTGCGCAGTTCAAATCTCGATTGAGGTTGAAATAGTGTAAAAGCGTTTGAGACGAAACCCGAACAGAGCTAGTATGTATTAACAATTTGATATCTGAATACGGTCCTGTAGTTAAACACAGCTTAACAGTTCGAAAGCGCCAAGTCAGGCTGGCAACCCAATAAAATAGTTACTAATGACTGCTTGTCATTTTCCGTTCTTATAAAAAATAGACTTTAACACAGTGTGTCCCTGGAACGACGCATGAATAGGTTAATAAGACAAAATAATTGTGAAATTTCATCTTCTGACGTTCAGCCCTGCTTGGTCGGAAACTAATTTGTGTAATAATTTTAGTTTCGAAAAATCAAGCCTGTCCTCGAAATTAATCTAAAAGCTATTTCTCCCACCAGCAAAGAGCTTCTATAAGAGATACGACGAAATGTTATGGAAGAAACTTGGTCACAATGAAAAACAAATCCTTTTTTTTTAATGATGAATTATGCATTTCTGCAAAATATGAAAGTATTTGAAAATCAAGAAAACACCAATACACGTTCAAAACATCAAGATCAAATATCTTTCCATGATATTCTGAAAACATCGATGGGATGGAAAAATGCAAAATATCAAAGTCGGCGGAGGGTTTCGAAATTTTGTATTCTCACTCAATTTTTCATTCTGAACAACTTTCTTCAATAACATTTGGTCGTATCACTTATAGAAGAAGCTCTCGACTGATGAGAGAAATAGCGTTCAAGGTTAATTTCCAGGACATACTCGATTTTTCGAAACTAAAATTATGACACAAATTAGTTTCCATCCAAGCAGGGCTGAACCCCAAAAGATGAAAATTCAATTCAAGTTTTTTTTTGTCTTTTTCGCCTATTCATGCATCGATCCGTGGACACACTGTACACAGACAAGAAATCGAAGTTTTCCTTAGTTTTCAACAATTTCTATTGTTTTTACGAGAAGTCTTCGGGCACTACTTGTTCCTACATAAAGTGATTAAATCCTTCTTCACTCTATCTAGGTACCATGAAGAAAGGCGCTCTTATTTCAGACTCACCTGATCATGAATACTGCGATCTAATACCTACATGATTTTTTTTTTATAGAATGGAAATGATTTTAATAAAAATATTTATTGCGTTACTATGTCACAAAATAATTTGAACAATAAAATTCTGACGTGGAAAAAATACTTATGAATAATTGAATATCTTATATCTAACGATTTCATTGAAATAGAACGGATTAGTCGCAAACAAAAGGTACGTGTTCAGATAAAAGTGGTAAACGGTAAAATATAAAGTGCTCAACAATTAAAATAGTCTATGGAGGGACGGAATATTCAGTATGAGATTAAGCTACTCAATTACAATCAAACAAAACGTCAACTCCTCAATATATACACTTCATCCTAAAATTAATGAGCAATCATTTATTATTTCTGCCACTATAGTCCTGTTCCAGATTAATATACTGTCTAACCAATCTGGAAATTTCATGAGCCTGCTCAGTCTGCAGCCTGGTTACTCTTTGTTGAAGCAAATTTCCACATTTCATGTCCAAAAATAGAGCCCCATCTTCGGATCGTACTTTTCTGGTACTTATTACTTCAGCGAAAGGCCAGTGTTGTAGAGTTTCGTGTGTGTTCATGTCTAAGAAGTGTACACCACCTCTGTTCAGAGCTAGAATGTGTTCTTGCCAGTGTTCTGGGTCGCCCACAACACGTTTTACTGCGAAGAAGGAGCTCCCTAAACAAAAATGTTGGGTATTAGAAAATTAGAATTTCATGTGCTATGTATGTACCTACACTAGTTCGGGATAAGTTTGATGAATGAACGTTATAGATTCATATTCGCTTTAAAAATTGTCAATTTTTTTTAGGAAGAAGAAGCATTTTTCACAATTTGTGGGTCCTCGCAGGAGAAATCAACGTTTCTCTTGAAGTGAGGGAACTTCCAAAACAGATATCTACTTGTTAAGGTCTGTTCATGTCCACAATGAAGAGATTTATGTGCACTTTCCAATTTTCCGAGTCCGAAACTCAAGTTGGAGTGAAAGATACTCGTCCAGTGAAGGAAGCTCCGAAATGAAATCCTGGCCCTCCAGTTTGAGGGGTGCAGGTATTGAGCTATCTCCTCAATACTCGGAAAAATACTTGAATGTTAAAATACCTAGTAACCATAAGCCTCGGAGCAGATGGATTCAACAAAGACAGCTTAGGCTACGAACACGGACAAAGATTCTAGACACTGGAAATGTGCAATAACTCTCTAGAAAGCTGAACGAAGTAGTCAAGGACATAGAATGCGCAGATTTATAGCGGAATTGACCGAGACCAAAGACGGATCAGGAAAATTGGGGCATCAGGATCACTTCTACAGTGAAATATCAAAAGATAAAAGAGCACTCTAAGGGGTGTCGATCCTATAGTAGGAAAGAACTTGAGAAGATACATAATGATATATATCCATCTGGAAGCCGTAAGCGAGCGGTTCATAAAAATGAGTTTATCTTTTCACGAATATAGGATCACTTTCTTGGGTTTATACGCAGTCAACGACGACGCCTTTGTGGAAAACCAACATGCATTTTTTTAACAACTACACGCTAAAACAACAAATCCAAAATCATTCAGAGAACTCATAATAATGGGGGACATGGATCGTAAAGGGGAAACAAATACTTAATCCAGAACAAAATGATGATAAACCAGGTAATCCATTGTCTATAATATTATGTTGACTTGAAGAAAGAGATGGCACTGGAAACAACTTAGCAACGACTTCAGTAGAAAATAAAGATTAAAAATAATACCTCTGAATATTTCAAAATCACCAAAGGTCTGAAACAGCCTCAACATTATTTAAAATCTATTCAGAGCAGGCACTTGAGACTGGAAAGTAAAAGTATGGGAATGGGTATACCATTAAATGACAAAACCTTATACTCTCTGTGCTTTACTCATGACCAAATAGTGATAGCCCCAGTCTATGAAGACCTGGAGTACATAAGCAGGTATCTATTAGAAGAGTGTGGGTATTTCAGGAGAACCTAGACCGAGAGTCTCGGTACCCTGGTCTGGATATCGCTCTCGATTCAGATTTGCAAGTCTTGGTCTCCTTCTTGAGATTGACTCAGATTGAGATCAAGAGTCCAAGTCTCGCGAACCCCTGGCTCAGTCTGTGATCTGTTTAATATGATTTTTAAAAGTTCATATTGAGTGCATCAAAGGGTTTTGATAATCTTTGGATCGAAGAGTGTTTATCAGTAGTAGTTGATGCAATAATGACTTGGAAAAAATACAGGGACGGATCAATGAATTTCCACTTCAAAATCAAACAGAAAGGATATTTTCTGATACTATGCCGGACTGTCCAAATTTACGTTATAGCGCCACGTGAAAAGTCACCTATTATTTCATACATTCGTGCTTTTTTTTTTAAGTCAACAACACATTATTTAGAAAATGGGTAGGTCCTGGACATTTTCAAAAAACTATCAACATACATTATTTACATATGAGAAAACTATTAATGATCAGAAAAGGGTGCAAGTATAAATCAACATCATAGGTAAGTAGACTCTATGAATCCGCTCGTAAACAATTATTAACAACTTGATGGCTATGCAAGCAGATGTGATTTATCATAATTATGCCTACCAAACAGAGGCCAACTGCTCAAAACCTGCAACACTTTATGCTTGGCCCGTGAGACTGGAAGTCCAGCAGCCTGTCCCCAACTTGTCTGCACTAGAGCCAACCATTGTGGTGGACGCGGCTCCCTCAAACCCAATACTGGTTTTGGTAACAAGAACTTCACTTCCTTCAAATTTGGTGCATGGCTCAAGTCAGCAGCCCTAAATAGTCATTTTGTAGAAAATACCCATAAAAAACAACAAAAGACTTACCTATGTAATAAAGCAGCCACCAGCGCCATATCCCTGACAACACTTGGAGGCAAATTGGGATTGCCCAATCTCAAAAGAAGTCCTTCCAAGTAGTCGGGGGCTACTTGGTTGAATAGTACCTCCGTATATAAAGCGCTTGCGTCATGTCTCAATGGATGGTACCAAACAGACCTACAGAAGATCAGGTAGAATGGTTGCGCGGCTTTGTGCAACTCTGTTGTAACGTCCAAAATGTATTCATCGGCCGCTAGAGGCATGGTAAACGCATCTCCCTGCACAATGCAGTATAAGCTAAACTCTTGCTGCTCTTGATCACTTGTTATGCCAATCAGACTGCACAGTTCTTGGATAACATCAGCAACAACAGTACTGCATCTCGTATTAACAACGCGTTCAGCGCCCCCAGGTAGTCTGTAGATTTGACGTCTAGCACTGCGGCCAGCACTGACAGCAGTAACCTCTTCAACAGATGGTACATTTTTCCTTCCGCCACATCTCTGGGTTTTACGCAAGTTGGTGACACAAACTGCAGCAGTACCATGACAGATTCTGCGCCTGTCATTGGCGGCGCTTGATAGATGTTCCATTAGGTATGGCAACAAAGTATCGGAACAAGCAAAGTAGGCTGCTACTATGGATAGAAGACGCCATGCTCTATAAAGTGAAGAGTGATGATTATTTTAATGTACAAAAAAGAGAAAAAAGTTATGTTGCGTTACTTAAGAAAATTTGTGGTGATCCAGGAGATGCATGTATCACAGCATGTTTTAGCCCAAGATATTGCGATAATTGGAAATTGGACTTACCGCTGACTTGATTCAGGAGATTCTGACTTGTTGCTAGTGGTTTGTTTCATAAGTTGACAGTAGACTTCATCTCTAAGTTGAGCATACTTGTGGCAGTGCTGCGAAAGGTATTTGATCTAATCTCAATTTTGTAAATAATCATGCGGGTGAGTTGGAAAGATGGGTATGTGATGTTTAGTGTCACATTGTAGAAACTGCATCTTCTAGACTTCCTCATTCATAACGCAGATTATAAGATATTTTTGTTTATTTTTGCCACTAGCGGAACTTATGCTACGTTTATGACTAGGGCAGAGAATTGTGAACAATGAGAATCTATGAATTTTGCCAATTTATAGTATAAACCTCGTCTTTTGACTTTCAGTTTTTGAATAATGGAAATAATAAAGATCCCAATTCCATGATTTCAACTCTGCATTTATAATAAAATAATCTCAACTCAACAATGTTTTCTATGTTTTGCTGGCTGATAAGTACGAAACGTGCACAAAACTGTCGTATAGAACAGTCAGAAATAATGTTACTTGACTCAATGCAGAATGAAAAATACTGCAGTCATACAAGAGGAAGAAGACCAAAGCCTAACAAAGAGTGAATCGTAAAGTGTAAAGACTGTCTCCAACATCTCAAAAACTCACCATCAAAACCGTATAAACACACTTGACCTCCGACATCTCCGGAGTCAACGGCTGATCTCCGCAATACCTCAAAATACACTCAAAGCACTCGATGGCTAGAGGAGTCAACTCTGGATCATCAAGACGAAGAAGAGGGCCATCAATGGGCATGCCTTGCCATTTGATTACGTCAGTCTGTTGCTTCCAAGTCCATTCTTTGGATTTCTTCGATTTTTGGTGGGTTTGGTCCATTCGGTGATGATCGACACTGAAACGCCAGGAAATATGTTTATATTTATAACACCATTGTTTGAAGCACATCACTCTGTGATGTTCTATTTTAACTATCAACTAGTTTCGTTTTTCACCAGAATTGAACAATACATTACTTTGGTTGCACAATTGATTTCATATTTCAACAATGGATGAGTTACGGGGTTGGTATGATTAGTTGAAATTTATGGGTAAAATTTGATATATGTTGTTTGGGGTTTAACAGTCAAATTTTAATTAAATTGTTGTGTGAAAGTACCAGTACAGTGAGTCACTGAAAAATTGAAAGAGCCAAGGTCTGTTAAATAATTGAATTTATGTTCACTGAAAATTATTATTATATTTTTATTTTCATCTACTTTGACAAATTATATAGAGTATGTCCGCGGATGCGGTTGACAAGAGGTCAAATGATCAAAAAATTGAAAGACACGAAACACAGTCATTCTTGGTAAAAAAGTCTGATTGCCGATTAAATAGGATCTGCGATGGAAAAATTGATTTCTATCATACAGGGCGTCTCAAAATTGTAAGAACATAACATGAAACAGAGAGTTTGGACTTCAAACGTGAAATGATTATTACTCAAAATTTAATTAGAAACCGGATTCCGAACCTACTGGAGAAAATTTGAATGTATAAAATTTTTTTAAAAATCAAAGTTTTGCAATTCCGTATTTTATCACTTCCACATTAAGACTTTTATACCTGTACATGACTACCTGTTGCTGTGTGGGTATAAAAGTCATGATATGGGAGTAGTACAATGCGGATTGTTCAATTTTTAAAAATTCCATAAATTCAAATTTTCCTCAGAAATTTCGGAATCAGGGTTAGGACTAGATTTGGAGCAGGTTTTTCATTTATCATTTCACGTTTAAAGGCCAAACAAGGACTGTTTGCTCTGTTTCATTTCATGTTTTAAATATTTTGAGATGCCCTGTAAAATAAAAATCATTTTTTTTCATCGTAGATCCTATTTTTCCGACAAGCAGACTTATTTATTAAGAATGACTTTTTTCGTATCTTTCAATTCTTTTACCATTTGTCCTCTTGTTAACCGCATCCGTGGACATACTGTATACAGGGAAAGTCGGGAAGAAAGGATCAATTTTCATAAGTTTAAATAAGTGATTGGCATTTTTGAACACTTAATTCACTCAAACTCGAAAATAAACGTTACATTATTGCTACAATACACAGACACATTGCCATACAACATAGATGTCAAATAGATTAAAGTCTTGAGCATGGCATACTATACTCCAAATACGTGAAAATTTTGATAAAATTGACGTAGAAAAAAAATTGATATTGCGCTTTAACTTGAAAACAAATGAATATCGAATAAGGACATACACTAGGTTTTTTTACATTTTTAACGCGTGTATAATACACTCCTGAAATTTGGTCCGTTTCTCCCGACTCACCCTGTATAACTTTTTTTTTGTTGGGCGTTGATATAAGAAATTAAAAATGTCCAACAAAACATTCCGTTAATTAATATTACTGGAGATTCCAATCCTCCGAAGAAGTACAAGGAATAAAATAGAGATAACCCGTTAAAAATATGATTTGTGCTTATTCATATCAAAAGAAACGTGTTGTGTCTTGTAGGTATTGTAGATACCTATGTAAAATGAGAAAGTTTGGATGAAAGTTATGGAGATAATAGACTGAAGACTCATAAAAATAGTTTTCAACAAATAATCCGTTTTCGAAGATTCCTTGTGCTTGTGAAATATTATATTATCAATAATGCTATTACGATAAGCATTAGTTGAGGTGAGAAACATCTATAAAATATTTTCCTCACTTGATTAATATTTCTTTGCAAAACAAACTAAAGATGGAAACGCTTTCTCGACTCTCACGACCAGTCAGTTACTCTTAGTGAAGAGAGGATTCTATGAAAAAGTTTAAACAATCGTAGACCATCTCCACAATGAAATTTGTAACACGCCTTTGAACATTGAGTTTCGAAAATACTGTGTGAGTTATCGAGCCATGTTCTTTTTTTTTTAATACACTCCACTGACAGATCTGTAGATATCATATTGAATCCACATTATTGGGAAACTTGTGACGTGACTTCGAACATCGAATTTTGAATATCAGAAAAAAAACTTCTTACAATGTTTGAGATACCAACTTCAAATTTTACAAAGACATTAAAATTCATCCTCATTACCGTGAAATTTTTACAATGACTTGAATCACCGAGTCTCGAATGTACAAAGAGAAATGAAAGTTTGAAGTGAAATAACTTTTTCATCGACCACAAAACTTCTCATCTCTCCAATTTCCATTGTTGGAAACAACACAACATATCCACATCTCTCACCAGTGTTTGGAACAACAAGTCAAAGTTTTATTCAACATCAAACTTTCTAAATCTTGAAACCAAAATGAAAATGAAAAAAATGAAGATTCTTGACAAAGAATCCAAAACGAAATCAAATATGCGACAGTGCAAACATTCCTTCATAGCCTAGTTTTATAACAATCCAAAAACACAACACTCCATTACTGAAGTGCCTTAAATCTGCTTGAACATTGACAGGTATGTTAATTTATAATATTGTTCTTCTTTGATAATAACTGATGTATTAATGGTTTTTGTGTTTGAAGTTGGTATACATTCCTGCTGAATTAGTGGTTTTGCTCTTTTGATCTTATAAAAACATCTTTATCTTTTACTTTTGGTTTTATTTTATCCAATGCGGTATACACAGATTTTTAAAAATTGAAAAGTGTTCTTGCAAAAACGACATTCTAGATACCTTTATTGTTCACAGTTAGCAGAACTTATCGGATAATTATTTAACTTGACTGTTCACAGAATCATCATCGTCCCGATAATACACATGACTGTTTTTCTTTAATAGTTGTTATACAGATTTTTGTATTAAAGTGTACATTGTTTAATTGGTGTGTTTTGATCTTTTGATTCTGTACTCACGTACATACAGTCGCAAAGAAAAGTCTGGAAACAGCCTAAAATGTCATCATAACCTGAATCCTGCATCAGTTATCAGAGAAACGATGATGCATTTTAAAACTGCAACCCATTTGTCTATTTGCGTGTCCTGATGATTATTTCGAAAAAAAATTGTATTCCTGTTAATGTTCTTTTCCAAAAAAAGGACATTGAAAATATCCCATACATTGCCCACCGTACTTAAAGAATTGAAAAGTTGTTCATGGGATAATTATTATAAATCTCAGACAAGTGATAAAAATAGAGTCTGTCCTGAAATAAAAGTAAAAGAAACAGGAAAATGCAGAAGCACAGAGGTTGGCCATACTAGATTATCATCTATTGTGAAGCGCGTGGTGCCCTTACTGTCGGCGGGCCAGACACCCACGGATGGAGGATCCAAACTGCATATTCGAGTTTTGAGGTACCTAAGTACATCCCCTGTCCAGGGATAAGTGTCGGCCAATTCCGACCGAACCACTGTCTACTGGAGCCGGAGTAGACAGATTAGAAGCAGAGGTCTTTGCTATCCTGAAGGTAGCAACTGGAAATCAGGTGAACGGAGGGCGGGGCAGAAGATAAAAGCTATCTATTCTGATAGCGAAGCGGCTCTAAGGGTCTTATGCAAACCAAGGATCAGCTGCTAGCTGGACGAGAGTGAAAAGGTTAAACTGGTATGAGTACCAGGGCATATGTGTATTATCGGAGACCATCCACAGGGAGTTGGCGATAGATGCGGTCCGCTGAGGAAGAAGGTTCTAGGAGCGGAAACCATTCATCGATAGGTGTTGGGGGACCTGAGCTGAATGACCTGCTCCGCTTCATAATGAGAACGCGGTTTGAGGAGCAGTTGGGGTTGGCAACGCAGGGTTGGAGAAAAGGTTTACTCGCTGGAGTTCTGCCCCCACTCGTACCAATACCAAGAGGATAATGCCTCAAAAAACAACGATGATCAAAGAGATGGAAGAAAAATGACGACATACTAGGCATAGGGATATCACTGGTCCACAGAAACAGTTGATTTGATGGAATTCTGACAAGTTAGGGAAAAACGTTATTCCATTCTGATGTCCGTCAACCATATCGCCGTTAATCTTACAAAGTGATGTATCTCTAAAAATCCCATTTGACGATAGGACCAAAACTTTTCACCTCATAAAAAGCAATCTGTTAGAGCTAAGTATAACTTCGAGAGATCCGACATTTTATAAGATAAAAGTTCTTGGTCCAATCTCAAAATAAGTTTCTTTCCAGATACGTCACTTTGTAATATTCACGACGATATACTTCACTTTAAAATGCGTTTTTTGAATTTAATTTTGATATTAGACATTTACATACTAACACTACTCTGTATCTATTTCATAAAATGTTGAAAATGATTGCATGCTTTCTAATTCCGTACAATACATGAATATATGCATCCTATTGAGTGCACATCGCTTCACAGTAGGTACTTATTAAATTATTAAATTTCAGTTTACTGCTATTCTGTGTGCGTGTGCATGCATGTTATTATACCTATCTACATCTAAAAGTACATTGCAATAATAATTGCTGAATTTTTGAAAATTTTCTCCCCAAGTATTTTATTATGTTTGATAACTTCCTGTAATTCTTTGGATCATCTTACACAACAAGTTAAGGAATTGAGGAGCGAGTCATCACTCAACTTAACTATACCTACTCAGAAAAAAGATACACTCGTGCCTATGTTTAAACTGCCATATATTTTTTTAATGAATCGAGTATACGAGCGTTTTTCATTTTTTTTTGGGGTCCGTCATTGAGGGCCGAAGCTTTTGGCTGGAACACGCTATATTATAAGGTGGTTTTGAATCGAAATTATACTGGACTTTAGCATATTCTATACAGATGAATGTTTGAATGTTAATCTATTCGAAAAACTTACTCGGACAATTGCCTGAAGGTCTGCATAGCATATTGCATCAACGAGTATTTCCCAGCTGATGGTAAAGGACTGCTGGGAGATCTTGTACTTTCTCGAGTATCTTCTCGAGTTATCATTCTGGTTGGAGATGCAGATGAATTTTCTCGTAATTTGGCGTTAAGGTTATTGGCAAATTCCAGTCGTTCCAAAGCTACTGGAGATCTGGTTCTTGGTTGGGATTTGGCTTGGATCTGAAAAAATGTTTGATGTTAATTTTTCGGTCAATAATATTGGGAAGTATGCTTCCGCCTCTACTAGATTGATATAGAATGGACAGTACACAAATTTCAAATATTTAATAAAAATAGAAATAACCTTTCTCAATGTCATAACAAGTATCGGTTCCTATGTAGTTATATCAGATAAATCGCTTACCAATTTGAACAATAATTTGAAAAGTAGAGTTCAATGCATACCACTCACAGTTTGACAACGCAGGACTGTTTACTATGAAGCAAGTTCTCACTTGTTTTTGGAAAAAAAACTTTTTGTTTGGTTTTACCTTGAACAAAATTGTCTTTCAATACATGTGATGCATCAAAAATAGCATGAGGCTCATTAAAATTCATCAAATCATGACCTTCACTTCAGTGATGATCTCGATGTTCAACTAATTATTTATAGAAATGGGATGCTACTGACAAATGAAGCATATTAAAAAAAAAATAATAAAAAATAGGTAGTCAATCGATGATAATAATTCTATCCATACAATTTGGTTATTGAAATATATTATATTGTATATAATCATAATTCCTATTTATAAAGCTGGACGAGGATAAATTATTGATCTATTTATTTTACCACAAACGTTGTTTCTTATTTTGTTTTATAATATGTTTTTCTTGTTCGGTGCTATTGGTTGTGTTTGTAATGCTCCACTAGAGCACACGAAACTACACTTTTTTACCCTGCGGCGTTTGTTATGCTGTTTGGGCCAACCGTGTAGAGTGTTATTTGCTTTATCAGGGTAGGTTGCCCATTACTGCACTCGCTACCCCAGGTCAAGAGGAGACGTGACAAGTGTAGCTTGGTGTAGAATAGGGTGTGGAGCTTATTTCGTGTATAAATAAATCTCTGCCAATGTGGAAATGCGTTTTGAATTCAATAGTCGTGTAGGCAGATACCAAGCACAACAGTCTCAGAAAAATCTCTTTATACAGTTTTGCTTTTTTTGCGGGCATGTGCATTTAAAATTATAACGGTTAAGCTGTCTTCAGAAACATAACTTGAAGATAAGGAATCATCATCATCGTCAAAAACTCCAGACAATATAATCCCTAATACTTTAACATTTCGAATCATCCATTGTTGTTTTGTTTTCATATGTTTATTTTTTAGGCAAGAATATCTGCAATATATTTTTCTTGTTTGGTGCTATTATGTTATGTTACAGATGTTAATGTTGCTTTGTTATATTTTTTTCCATACCAATGATACTTTCACGCATTTTTGAATCTGCATTTCTATTGTTAGAGAGAATATAAGCCGGGCACACAAAAATTATCATTTCTGCTTTTCTTTTCTACTTCTATCTTTTGATTTTTTTTTAAACTGTTTATAAATAATCCAAGGTTCAGTTTTCTGTTTTTTCTTTTTCATCATTTTTTTTCGCCTGAGGTACTACCGTAGTTTGAAGAGCTGTGTGATACTTTTTTAATGTGATTTTTTATAAATTATCTTGAAATTTAACAGCAAAGACTTTTTGACTGGTTTGATATGTGGCTGTCCTTTTTAAAATGTATAAAAAAATTAATCGATTGATTACTCGATTGATTACCTACTGAACATTTTTTATTGAGGCTCAAAATCTTTTAAACACAAAAATGCGGACATTTTTGATTCAATAAAAAAAAAACTAGAATTTAAAAAAATCCCGTCGTTCAACTTGAGTTTCAAATTTGATATCTGGATCGCGGCCATATCGCACTTTCGGTGCAACAAGGGCACATTGTAGGATAATGAAAATGTTCAAACGCAGGTTTTATACTTTATTAACTAGTTTTCTAAATACCTTATGATTATTAAAAAAGATAATGCCGAAAATAGGAATTCCAGTTATTTTATTATTCGTTTGAACTATTTTAGAAAAAAATGATCATTTTCATTTTTACAATTCCAGCTGAAATTTGTAATGAAAAAAGTTAGCATTCTTCGATTCGTTTTCCAGGAATCTTTAATACAAGAAATTTCCAATTTGTGCCATAGGTCAATAAGAAAGAAACTAACTCCAAAAAATTGATTCATCATAATATTTCGGGTGCTTGGGACCAAAAATCGGTAAATCTAAGAAACTGCTTGTCCTCTAATGACTTTATTCCTGATAGAAAATGAATAAGAGATATTTTCAAATTTGAAAATGAGAAAATCATGACATTGAATCTTGAAACACAGAATATTTTAAAATTTTCCCTAATTCTCATTTGATTTGATGTAGAACCAAATTGGTCAATCTTTTCCTTTCTTTTTGCTACTGATAAGTTTTGTTTTAATGGCAAGTTGAATTTGAGTTATTTTATATTACTTAGTATAATCTTGAAATCCATTTACGAATATATGAATTTTTATTAACCCAGATATTTCGCTTTTATTATCCGATCTCAATTCTGAATGATTAATTAGCATTAGGAGATTAGAAATTTTCGGTCTCCAGTTACCTTATTAAGGACACATCTTTGAAAAAATAAATGTTCGATATAAGAACTTGACTTGACATGAAAAAAAAAATGAAAACACAAATCATAATAACAGCAAAATATCTTACTAAAAAGTTTCCAGCGAGGTTTCCAGTGAAGAGTAGGTTACGTCTTTCATAAAGTTGTTATTTTGTTATAGTGGAGTGTTTAGTCATAAGTTCATATTTATTAAATCAGAACGGAAGCTCAAAATGATCAATAAGTTTATCGAGGAGGCCTTCAAAAAATGGAGTATAGAAAGCAATGATAACACACTTCAATAATTTATTAGTTTGAATTCATGCTCGAAAAAGCTGACCCATGCAGTATCCTATGAAAGTTATAATGTATTCAAAATGCACGTCAAAAGAACTAATATAAATCACCTGCCAAAATTTACGAGAAAGATTTCCAAAATCAGAACGTATGCTAATTGAGTTGTTAATAAGCGATTTAAGTGGATTCGCAACTCATGCTCACTTTTTATTTCTCCTAATTTCAACTTTATAATTAGAACAATAGAAACCAGGACATTTAAATTTTATTTGTTGAATTGAGATCAACATGTTGACGACCTTCGTTTTTGTGAAAAATCAGCCATCCGTCACTTTTTCGGGAGAGGACAATAGAGGTACATTTCCTGTTTATGTCATTATGTGTGAATATGAGACAAACAAGTCCATTGTAGGCAAATAGAGATTAAACCACATCAATGCAATACAAATTGTGATTGAATAACCATATTATGGTGAACCGATGCAAAACTTTGTCAATGATCTTCGAATAAAAACCTAATTAGCTCTTATTCTTAGCATTTATGTGGTTGTCGCATGTGTTGTCCAATTTACTGTAATTTCCACTCTCAACCATCTAAGACCATTTCCAGTCTAGTTAACATGCATCAAACGAGTTCTTAATTACAAGGACACAAAAAAATTGGCAACCAAATAGGCCATAAAGTAGGTAGTTTTTCATGCATGCCACAAGATTCGCGAAAAGAGAAAAGCGAGAGTGAGTGTGTGAAAAAATGTCGACGTACGTGTAATACGTCATAGCTATTTTCTATTTTCGGCAGTATATGGAAACAGGAAACAGGAAGGTGAATGAACGCTTTACTCATTATTTTGTTACATGATGAATCAGCTAAATGTTTCATACAGCTTGATATTGAAGCAAAAATATCTCTACACTTTACTCACAAACTCACAACCAAAAATCACCAATGTAAACAGACTACACGTCATCGTGATCAAACAAAGGGAAACGATTGAAAAGTAACGTGAGATAAACTAACACAGGTGATCAGTTGAACCGTTTCTCTATTGTCTAATCACGTGTATATAGTTTGTTTAATTTGGGTGACTTTTGGTTGTGAATAGAGTGAACGTTAATTCCTGATGCTACAGTATTTCACAGCGAACATTCATGAGTAACAGCTTCCTTTCGAAAAATCAGAAGAATAGACTGATGACAATATTCATCCAAATAAAGTTTCATTCCATAAGGTTGTGCGAATCAAGAATGTCTTGCTTTAATTTTAGAAGAATGGGGAACTTGAAGTTATGGTTTGCTCAAAAATGCATTGAACTTTCTGTAGAGTATGTATATAAAAAGTTCAAATTGAAAGTGTGATCAAGCATCTAAGTATAAATTATTGTATAAAACAGAGCGGAATTGTACATTTTGAGAACCATATTCGGTACTCCATTGTTTCACGGTGTGAACTTCGATTTCGTTCGTCGATTTCCATAAAAACTAAAATCCAGTTCTTACGGTCCACGTTAAAATCTGCTGCGTTTTTTCTCTTTTATAGGTTCAAACTGATCCTAATTCCAAAAACTTGGTAATACATAGGTTTGACGTAAATAAAATCAATTAATAGGTTGAAATAACGTTTAAATAAGAACATTTTTTTAGATTATCAGAATAACTCTTATAAACAGTCCCCTATTATGCTAATATAAAGAATAAATCATTCATTGATATTTTCAAAACATTCATTACTTCCATTTATATTAATTTTATTTGTGATTTTTCATTGTGTTTATCCAGCGTAATTTTTCATTACAATTTTTCAACCATTGAAAAACAATGTTAAAGCAGCTCTTTCATCTCAATAAATAGGCTCACTCCATGTATATTGTATTGAGAAGTCTTCAGCATTTACAAAATTATTAATTTATTGAAGTGATCAACTTTCAAGCTATCCCTTATCAAGGACCATTACACTATGAATGAAATTTTACGAATCAAATGTGGATACCTGAGATATAATTATTATACAGGGTGTCCGGAAATTACGCGTCAGGATTTTGGTGGGCGATTCTACATGAAAAATTAATGCAACAAACTTCTATACAATTTTTTCAAAAACTTCAAAAATTTTTTCAAAGTATGAATTTTTAATTATTTAAGGTACGGTTAATGTTTAAAGTCGTTTTTCTCGGAAACCGTTAATTCTTCGATGATGCAACACGAGCACCTTTTTAAAAAATATTTTGATGCTCTTTACTAATTTGACATCCACATTTATAAAAAGATTAAAACAAAAAAGTTCTAAGTAATTTTCCTAAGGTGAAGGACAGCTTCAGCCTTTTGTCATTGACGACTAGCGTCAAATTAATAGGGTGAATACAAAGAAACACTAGTGACATGCATGCAAAATTTGGCGAAAATCATTACACTAGAAAAAAAGTTATTAAAAAAAATAAGAAAAAAAAAATATTTTTTAACACCCTGTATCTTCCTTCATTTTGAGTTTTTGAAAAAATTGTATAGAAGTTTGTTGCATTAATTTTTCATGTAGAATCGCCCACCAAAATCCTGACGCGTAATTTCCGGACACCCTGTATAGGCATATTATTTAAAATAAAATACATCTTAGTTGAAAAAAACTAAAAAACACGCTTTCGAACTAAAAAGTTGAAAATCATTTTCAATTTAAGAATAAAATGATTAACGAGAAAATAATGTCATTGCTCCGATATCAATTATATTGTTATAATTTCTTACTATTTCAAAATGCAGAGTTAGTGTATAAATGTGTTCGACAGCGTGTTTTTTAGTTTTTTCAACTATAATTTAGTTTTCACTTTTTAGTTCGAAAGCGTGAATCAATTGAAATTGTCATCGGTTCTTTCTTGACAAGTATTAAAAGTTACGAATCAATCTGGGCATTTGCGTATTTGGTAAAAATCGAGATCCAAGATTCTGTTACAAATGATCATACGAGTGAAACTAATTTAAAACGTATCGATTGTTCTCTTTTTGCCCCTCGCATTAGACGGGGGCGGTTCAAGAATAATCCTCGGAATAATCACAGTTCCGTTAACCAGTTTTTTATTCACCAGCAGCTCTTGATAAATGACATAGACAAATGTCAAAAAGTTCCGCAAAATTGAGATTGTTGTTTAATTTAACATTACTTGTTTACGTTTTAGCACTTTTTTAATTGAAATTATTGTATTGTCATCGATTCTTGACAACTGCGCAAAGTTTCGAATACAATTTGGGCATTTGAAATGGGTAAAAATCGATTTCCAAGATTCTGTTAAAAACATACAATTGAAGCTAATATAAAGCGTGTAAAAATAATAAAATCAAAAATCCTAAATAGGTGTAATAAAACCGCTACAAAATTCTTGAATTAAACAAACTCCTTTCATGTAGTGTGAAGTCTCCGTAAAAAAACATCAAAATGATACGAATGATCCAAAAAAGCAAATTATTGATACAAGAAGTATAGTCTGTAGTTTTTGAGTTATTTTTATTTCAATAACATTCTGAACCGTTCAAACTTCTTGATATGTGTTCCAGAAGTTCAAACGGAAGAGGAAGTTGAATATAGTGCTTGAATAAAGTTGATTCTGAAACCTTCACGATCAATTTCTATTAGCCTACCGCCTATTATTATTAATGTTATGATGAAAAAAACAGGGACCCACTTTATTTCCATGATAACTCCATTAGTTTTAATGCTACTTA
Source organism: Orchestes rusci (assembly GCA_958502075.1). NCBI lineage: Eukaryota > Metazoa > Arthropoda > Insecta > Coleoptera > Curculionidae > Orchestes > Orchestes rusci. Next base: position 23,326,565 of record OY293309.1, read on the forward strand.
TATACTTCTATAAAAAAACATTTTGAATGTCTTTTGGATGTTCCCGAGGATGTCCCGCTTTTCGTTATTTAAAGTTGGATGTTTAGAATTTCTCATGCGTTAAATGATATTTTCAAGTATTATCGATATGAGTCGAGCCAAATATTTATGAATGGGCTAGGGGTAGAAAAAATGCTGACAATCTGATTTCTTCTGGGTTTATGAGGGAACTTCTACAAAGAGTGAAACCGAAGAGATCAGACTCGTCACCCTTGCGGTTTTTTAGCAAGAAAAGTGGTTTATTAGTATTGTTTCGATTGACATGATTTTTGTAGAACTTTTCAAAAACTGTTCCATGAATTTCCAGACACAAAATAATTACACTCGTCACTTTTGTGGCAACACGGGTGAATTTTTGTCTATTTATTATTTTTTAATTTTTCTGACGAAAAATAATCATACTACTAGAGAACTCCGACATTTCTGATTTAAAAAAGTGTAGCGATCATGGAGTATATTTCGTGCAAATCTATTTCAAAATTTTTAATTCAAATGCAGAACGCTTTCGGCAACAATGCCATCATCAGTGCTTCCTAAAAGAAGTAAGCGCACAAATTAAATTGAAAAAGCCATAAGGGCGAAAGTATTACTAGAACGTGGTTAGATAAAAAATGGAGCAAAGAAATTTTAGGTTAAAACGTTTGAACCTAAAATTTTAGGTAACGTAGGTTACGTTTTAACCTCGGTTTTAACCTAAAATTTGAGGTTAGTTTGGGCTAGTTTGGGTTACAATCACCCTCATTTCTAATTTTGTTTTCAACGTCATTTATAGACAAAACTTCGCATAGAAAACTGTAGTTTCTATTAATTTCCTGATTTCCAAGAACCATCAACTATTAATAATCATTACGTTTTGGAGAATGTACCGATCTTATCAACCTGTATGACACTCCGGACAGGTCTAATGTATAATGGACATTTTGAAATACAGGGTGTGTTAAAAGAAAAAAAGAAATAGTTACCAAAGAATGGGGATTTTTTGACCTGCGGGGTAACTTTTATAGCTACGTTATTTATTTTATAGTTTTTTTTTTATTTTCTTCAGGAGCTTCTCTTTGTTATAAACTTGTAACTATATTAACAATAATTGACGAGTGTGTACTGGTACTCACATAATCTTCTTGAGTTTTTTTCTACTCAGGGTCGAAATATCAAGTAAATCGATGAGTAAGAACAGAAATGTGAGCGGAAAACGCTCGGGAAAACGTCAAACACTGGACTACAGTATGTAAATATTGATCAGTCAGGTCAGCTATGAACGTTTATCAACTTACGCAATTCTTCAGGGCTAGGAGAATTTACGAGAACGGTCAATAATTATTTGAAAAAATACACGAGTTGGAAAAAAATATCTTTTGTAAAAGTTTTGAGGCTTCTACAAATCAACATATCAGTGATCAATTGAAATAAACAGGGTCGAGCATAAGGTTATGGAAGATCAAAGTTGCATTTTTTTGAATGGATATCCCTGTACCTATATAAATGGATATTTCAATGCTTCCTTCAATTTTGAGACGACATTGTTATAAGTAAATATTCCTAAATCTAGCCGTTTTCGAGTTATCGCTTTTTATAAATGACATTTTTGAATCTTTGACATGCTATTAAACCGAAACGGTTCAAGATACAGAAAAACTGACTTTACTTTCTAGTATTAACGGTTCAAAAGTTATCCGACGACCTTAAATTAATTCTTGCCAAAAATGTGAAATATTGTCGTCTGAAAAGGGGGATACCTTGCGTTAGATCCGGTAGTTCTGATTTTTTGCTGACTTGTTTATGATGTTGGCCCAATGAATAATTCAAGTTTTCGACCTCGAGCGCCGAACGCAACATTGTCAAATTTCAAGAAAAAAACAAATTTCTACCTTCTTTTCAGTTCTTGGCAATTTCAACCCTGAACGACTAAGTTTTTGATTATAACTATGTGACACTTTTTTAAAGTAGACTAAATTTGCTACAATTTGAGTCCAGAATCGTCCCTGTGGACTCAATAGTTTTTGAGATACAGCTTTCCGAAATTTAGCGCTATATTTTCAAGCTTCAAAATGTTCAAATAACCGACTATCTAAACCTATTTTCTGCGGTAATGAAACCACATCATATCTACTTTGAAAGAGTCTGCGGCCATGTTTTCTCATTCGTTTTGAGCATCTGAGGGCTAAGTTAAGCCCTGCTACTGCAGATATGTTTTGAGTGGGCAGGCCGACGAGACTCAACAGGGTCCTACAAAAAGCCCAAAATCTACTTTTGATTGATTTTAAACATGTATTTGATTCACTTTTTCTATTGAGAATAAAATAATTATGCACAATTCTTCTTTTCTTTCGGAATTAGCAAGGCGTGAATATACCAAAGAAAATATGTCTAGAGGGTCGAAATTCTCACAGAATAATAAATGTGTATGGTGAATAGCTTGGAGACACCTTGCAGATAGGCTCTATAATAATATAACGTTATTGTATGATGTGAACATTTGCAAGTGTGAAAAAATAAAACTAAATTTTGAAAATCTGTATCTTTTAAACTATTGTGTTTACAGAGACCATCCTAATCTCAAATTGTAGCAAATTTAGTCTACTTTAAAAAAGTGTTTCATAGTTATGATCGAAAACTTGGTCCTTCTGGGTTAAAATCGCTAAAAACTGGATAAAAGGTAAATATTTTGGGATGTTTTTGAAATTTGACAATGTTGCGTTCGGCGCTCGAGGTCGAAAACTTGGATTATTTATTGGGTCAACATCCAAAATCATAAACAAGTCAGCAAAAAGTCAAAACTACCGGATCTAACGCAAGGTCTGATGTATATGGCTACTGGACTAAGTACTTTCTATTCAAATCAGAGAATAACTTTTCAAAAGCCAAGTTGAGAAAGTGTAGACCATTTTTCTCTATCTTGAACCGTTTCAATTTTATAGTATGTCAAAGTTGAAAAAATGTCATCTTCAATTCGCGATATCTCGATAACGATTGAATTTAGGAACAATATGTGTATCACAATTATTTTTCTCAAAATTGAAGGCAGAATTCAAATATCCATTAATTTACAGGGGGTTCTATTTCAAAAATGCAACTTTGATCTGCCATAACTTTATGCTCGACCCTGTATATTCCAGTTTATGACCAGATATGTAGATTTTTAAAAGCTCCACAGCTTTTATAAAAGACATTTTTTTTTAACTCGTGTTTCTTTTGAAATAGTCGACCATTCTGGTAATTATTCCTAACCCTGTATAAAAAAGATAAACCGCAAGTCAAATTGATTCTAACGAAGTCGTAGACTTATTCTCAGAAATGGACTCACAGAGTGAGATTGTAATATGTTACTGACTTACATTAAGCAGCTTTACCAATTGATTTTTTTTATAATAATTTAATCTTTAGTCTCTAGTTTGCTTGTTTTTGTAACAGAAAATGGAGGTTTTCAATCAAACCGTACCATACCTACTCAAATCTCACATATACAAAAAAAACATTCTTCGACTTAGATTCTAAATAATTTATTTCAAGTAATTCATTGTTCATGTCTATAAGAATAAGATTTTTGCAGAAGATTAAACGGGAATTGATGAGTCTTATTTATATCTTGCCCCATCTCGAACGTGATGGTTGATATAAAAAATTCAATACTACTCTAGATAAAGTCCAATGAAGATTATTGAATCACTATTTGAGCTATTCGTTCAAAATTGAAAATTCGGAAAATAGATTTTCTTTTCATCAATAGTAGTAAAGTTATTTTTGAGACGAAGTGTATCAAATAAAATAGTCCGTATGAATTTAAAGTGGGGGCATACGTTTTCTGCTAATTAACGTGGCAAATTATAGTTTCAAGACAAGATAATCTCAAACGGCCAAAGCTCCCAACTCAAATATACGTGTGGAAAACATAAATCAAAGATAACCAACACTTAAGAAAGCAATAATTAATATTTAATGGCAATTAGGTTACTTAATTGAACAGAAGTCTTATTTTAACGGTTTTTCTTCTTGCGCATTTAGCCAAACTGTATCTTCGTAGATTTAATTGCATTGGAAGGCAACGAGATTCTTGACATAGAAAATCAGTCAGTGATGAAGATCACGAAAAAAATAAGCAAACATTATTTCGTGATAAAAATCAGTTGATTCAATTATTGTTGAATGATTCTCAATACCGGAATCAATTTCTCCCATGAAGCCTCCTTATAGACGAAGTTTCTTCGTGAAAGTTTTATTGTTTATGGCGATTAAATGCTTCCAATCGCCTTTACTGGCGAATTTCTTGTTTTTCAGCCGATAGAACGGATGTTTTCTATTCAATTTATGGTACTTGATGCAATTGATTGGAGATTTCCTATACGTAATATGATATAGTGTGTGTTTAGTTCATTTGCAATTCTAGGATGCTGTTAAAAAAATTGGCTGATGATAGACTTTGACGAACGCATAGACTTTTTTGACAATAATGTATCAACGATTACCAACTTAGTACAATGATTGTGAGGTCATAATTATTTTTTAAATCATTAACTGAATTATTCAACTCAATAATGTCACATATAAATCGACATAAAATTGTTCAAGAATTACAAAAATGTTATGATCCAAATCCCGAATAGTCCAAACATTTGGGATATTTTGGACTTCCAATTATTTTTAATCCTGTAGGTATGTAGTGGAAAGTAACAAGAACAGTTCCAATACCTACCACAAATAAAAGATTATCAATCAAAACTGTTTACCTCTTTTTCAACACTCTCTGTTCCAGAATCTCCCGAAACACTACTCTCCACACTTAAACTTTCCGAAACACTTATCGAAGCCGACGATCCAACTCCTTCCGAAACATCTTCCTTTTTCTGCTCTTCTTCATTCACCAAATCCAGAACGCTAGTCGAGGGACTAAAAACCTGTTTTTTATGCTCCTTAACAATAACCGGTTCCTTTTTACTGTTATTATTCTTTTCCTTTTTCAAATTTTCAAATCTGGCCAGAATTTCTTTCACTGAAACCTTGGGCTCGTACTCTTCAGGAATAGTCTCCAGATTTTTGTCATTGTAGTCGTCCACGTCAGGTTTCCAGGATCTGTCATACAGTTGGTTGAGGAAATAATATTTTAAGAGCATGGTTTGGTCAGCAGAGCTACATTTTGGAAGAATGTCGAAGAATGACTGAATTTTGCTTTCTTGCTTTGAATCATAAGTGAAAAGTGGTTACAATTGGTTTGTTATGAATAAAGTGCGTGGATTAATGGTATAATTTAGTTGGAGAGTTTTTGATACGTGACGTTATTTCAATTGGGTATCTGACTTGCCTTTTCCCTTTGTATATCTTATTTATGCATAATTTTTGTATAATATGTATATTCACTTTCTGATCCATCTTTGAATGATTTACTTCTGCATTAACTACCTATTTTCAGGAGTATAGGTTTGGAAAAATAGTATGCATGCACCTTCATTATTTTTAATTTATTTTATTTATTGGTAAGCTATACTAACAATCTGTAGAATGAGGATTTTCTTGAATTGTAATTTATTTATTTATTATAGACTTCACTGTTTTAAACAGAAACAAAATTATTTTTCAATTTTTTTCCTCTAGTATCTGGTAATTTGTGTCTCAACACATGGAATTTTACCGGCAACCCAGGTGAATATTTCCACAAATAGTTTTTATATAACTTTTATAAAGATTTTTTTTTGTTTTTAACGTCGCTGATGCACAAACTCCCATATTTTCCAGTTGATCAAACTCATAGAATTTTTTTAGAGAAAGTGAACATTTTATGGAAGTGACTACTCAAGAATATTTAATTTGTGATGCAATAATTGCATTAATCAAGTAATTACCGGTCAACTTGGTTCACAAAGGAAAACAATCATAAAACATAACATAGATTGATTTGTATTTATTTTGTGAGACATAATTATTTATTACTATAGTGGAGATAGATTCATCTACATAGATGTTGCAAGAACTAATCTGGATTCTACATGAACTATATAATTGAAACCATTATTTATAACAAAAGATGGTAATTTGTTATCAAATGTAATATTATCTTAGCTACAGACATTGATATTCAAGTTTCCACGAGTGAAGATGAGAAAAGTTCAAATAAGAAAAAGCAATTTAAATTTACATTGAATACCGATTACCACATTTCAATCTACATTTGGAATCGCATGCAAATCAATGCGTCTCCCTCTTCAGTTGATATCAAAGTGTCTGATAATCTTTCTCGCACATTTTATTTGGTTTCGATTGATAATAATTGGATGCCAAAATTTAAACTTTTTAATATGCCATGCGTTCAAGATTGGCTTATTATAATTATAGTTTCTTCTCAGAACGGACCAATTATGGCTACTTGAATCCAATATCTTTTTGAATCAAATTATAAATTTTGGTCAATCTACGGTGAAGGTATATTTTTGACTTATTATATGTTAATTTTTATTATTGACATGTTAGATGCGTATAACTAAAATAAATATGTGTTTCATTTTTATTATATTACCTATTAGATATTTCTGCATAGGGGTGATTCATTATAGTTAGCTGGGTTTTTATAATATTTTTAGCAAAATCTCTCCTTTACTGGAATATATATTTTTTCATTTAAACTATTATTTTGTTTTTTTCCTGGTTATTTGAATATTTCAATTGCGTTAACTGTGGATTCCATGATATAAAACAAGAATGGAGTTTTCGATCAAATCGCAATTTTTGGGGATTAGAAAATCGATTCCTCTAGTGTTTTCTTATAATTTGCTATACAGGGTGTTACTAAATAATGGGCCGTGATTTTAAAGTGGCATTCCGGAACCAAATTCAAGTAGAAAGTATCCAATGAACAATAAACTTGTTCTGAATGGTAGTATTATCCAGATACTGGGTCTTCAAGATTTCAAAAAAATCGGATTTATTATTACAAAAAAATATGTGCCACTGACTTTTTCTGAAATGTTGTACTTTTTTTAGCTAAAATCACAACTTTTTTGTCTCTTGATATTTTTTTCGTATCCTTCTCCGTTTCCGTGAAAAAAAAAATTAAAACCACTTATTGCAACGAACAAAGTTGACTTAATTTCATTTTAACAATTTTCCAACTTGCAATAAAGTGATTTTAATTTTTTTCCTCGAAAACGAGGCGAGATACAGAAACTATAAAGAGATAGGTATAAAAGTTGTACTTTTAGTTGCTTCATCTGAAGAAAAAAATCGAATTTTTAGAAAACGTCAGTGGCGCACATTTTTTGTCAATATTATTCGTGAAACTGCCTTTTCATTGAAACTCATAATTACCATTTAGTAAGTGCTAATTTGGCGTCTTTAACAATATTAAACTTTGCCGGCAAGAGGATCATCAATAATAAATCCGATTCTTTTTTGAACCTTCAACACCCTGTATCTGAAAAACTAGACTATTTGGGACACATGTTCATAAGAACTTTTCCACTTGAATTTGGTTCAGCCATGCGTCTTTGGATCTACGGCCTATCATTAAGTATAACACCCTGTATTGTTCATATTAAAAGCATTTCTATGCACATTTTATGCCCAGTCACAAGTTCTATTTTTCTATCATAGTCCACATGCGATTCCCTTTAATTGAAATCCTCACAATACCTATAAAAAAAACACTGTCTTATTTTTTCATGTCAGCATCCCATCTGATCTACACATGATTTATTTCCAAGAAATCTTTTCCAACATCCTTTTTATACCCCTATTGAACTGCTATTATTTCTTTAAATGTCTCAACTCCTTGGTTGAAGCTTGATGGTACCACCTTATCTTCATTTTATTCAACCCCAATTTTTTGTAGTTTTGAAAAATGCATGCAAACTAATTGATTTTCAAAATTTGTCACCCCAAGAAGAGATATGTCTGATTTCATGAAAATAGACCCTTCGCCTCTGCGATTCATATATCCAAAAACTATAGCTCAGATTTTTTGATCCACATAATGATATGCCAAATATGAAGTTGATTGGTTATCAAGTTTTGAATGCTAGAGTGCTTGAAGACAGACAAATTTCAGTCAATGTGATTTTTGAACCTCAATTTTTTCGAAATGTTCGAAAAACAATGAGAAAATGGTAATCAAACATATATTTTTTGGTCTATGGTTTGAAGATAAGTAGAAATCTATACAAAAACACTAAATCAAATATTTCCACAAAAAAGTCATAATATACAGGGTGTTTACAACAGTTCAATTTTATTTTCAAGAGGTAATAAATCACCTCAAATTGGACTGAAGCCAAAAAACCACAATATAAGTTGAAAAAATATATTGATAATAGTTGGTGAATGTTTTGGTTTTTTATTACCATTACATATTTAATTTATAATAATTCACTGAATTGATTGATAAGTTAAATTTTAATTTTGTTAATTGATGCTATAATATATTGCTATTTTTATTCTAATTATTATTTCTCATGACAAGTCAGTTACCCACTTTTGAGGTAACCACTTCTTAAAAATAAAATCAGAAGACGGTTAACATCCTGTATTCATTGAAAAAAAAGTTTCTATGACATTTTTATCTGAACAGCTTTACACTACTTCACTTTTCGAAAAAATGTATTTATTAGTTTTCGTATTCTATAGTCAAAATAATCAACAATAATTAATCATCATCAAAATTATGGTGTCAACATTTTTATATTTTTTTAATCAACATTTTCGATGAAGTTTAATAAGAATTCTTGAATTTTTTCTTCCACTAATTTTGGCAAAATTTTAATTATTTTATTGAAAAAATCAAATACACTGCACATGAGCACTTGAAAATAAATTCCTGACAACTCTGTCATTATTCACTGAAACTGCCTTTATTCACAGACTCCTGTCTCTCCTGACCAAACCACCACTCCCCTGCTCAACGTCCTCACCTATGACTTCCATCCTGATAAACTTCGCACTTCACTTGAAAACTCTTCCCCGACTCTCCTCCGTCCGAATCTTGACTGTCGTCACTCACAGAATTAGCCAACGAGTCCAACGAATTAGCTTTAAAGTTTTCACACAAATTGTTTTTTTCACTCGAAACTTTTGCGTAGTTTTTCCAATTTGTTTTGGTACTCATTTTGGAAAAACCATCACGCGCCGATGGTTGCCCGCGAGTAATGAATGTTTTGGTTGTGGTTCTTCTTTGATGGTCGGTTGGTTGGATGACCCACTAGAGTGACCGTGGGGGGCTTGTAAGTGGCGGACAGGCCGAAGTGTTGGATGGAACTTGATATATTATTCTATGGGTCTATAGTGCCTCTAGCACTACATACAATTATTTACCTATATGAAGCTATGATTTTTTGAATTAAAGTTACGTAAAAAATAGTCTGTTGAAATTAATTGTTCATAAAATGTACATAAATAATTTTTTAATTATAAATGATCGTTTCAACTTCTTCAGGATGCGGTCATTATTGGGTAATCTTTCCATTTTACTTATTTGTTTGTGTCATGATTGCTCAGAGCAGGTTACATAATCTAGTCACTAAATAAATACAAACATTCTTAAGATCATATAGTTTTGAAATGACTATAATATAGTATATTGTATTCTCTGTTAATATCAACTTTCGGGATAGACAATTTTGGGGCGATCGCAATATTTTTGTGTAAAGAATCTGCTGTTAATCAATCATGATCACAGCTCATTTAGCCTCCCTTCTTCTTTTCAATTATCTCATTTTCAAATCATTCGAATTCAATCCGCCTACTGCGCAAAATAAGGCAAAGTGACGGGGTACCACATCTCAGGATCTAAAGGCCGAAGGAGTTTGAGGAAAAATATTTCAGAAGCAAATCGGCCTAAAGACATTGTTGTAAATTATTTTTATGATCGGAAAATGGCCTCCAGAGGGCGCAACAAGAACTTGAAATAAAAAATGACGATTTTCTCGTGAATGTATTTTATTAGGCGTATCAAAAATATTACATTATAATCTTTGACAAATTACGCAACTTTCTGCTACTAAGGTTCATTTTCTATGTGTACTAATGAACTAGTGGGGAAAGGTCGATTTTTTTTTAAACAACTTGAATTATGTGAAAACTTTTTTATTTTTATTTTATTTACAAGTCTGAAAACATAATATCAATAACAATAAAAATATAGCACGATGAAAATAATAGATAATTATTAGATACAATAAAAACGAAGCCATGACGTCTCAAATGACTTTGTTTCTATTGAGACGAGTCCCATTTTTTGCTGAGAACATTGTTCGACACTTCGTTTCCATTGAAAAAAAGCTCACCTGATGATGTCATCGCTCCTGTATCAAGATAAATCGAGAGAAAATAGACAATTCTATTTTTCAAGTGTTGTTAAGCCTTCTACCGACCATTTTGCGAACTTAAAAATAATTTCCAACCATTTCTCTAGGCCGATTTTCTTCTTAAAGATTTTTCCCCAAACTTCGACGGCCTCTAGATCTTGAGATGTGTTACCTCGTCACCATTAATGAATCTCCCGGTATATTTGCCTTATTTTGTGCAGTAGTCGAATGATTCCAAAAACATTCCGGGAAACACAGATGCAGAAAGTGATAGAAAAACTAATCAAAGCCCATTCTCCAAAATCTTAGGGTAAATAACAAATTATGGCTATTGCAGCCTACTCTAACGCACCTTGTATATTTGGAAATCGGAACCCTTAACAAAAAAACAACCGGATCATTGTGAAGTCCAGAAAATTTCTCATCGACAGTGAAAAGCAGAAAAAACAGGGTTCCAAAGAAAGACAAAATAATTCATTATCCCTAATCATTTTCAAGTAGTTTATTTACATTTGAGAAAACCAGTGTCTGTCTATAAAAATCAAAGACCACCAGACCGAATGTGTTGAATATTTATCAGATTTTATTTATACAGAGTGTTCTATTAAAAATAGTCATAAGTCGGCCACTAATCAAACAGGTCAGATTAATCCGCGAACATCCTATTTGGATTATGAATACTGCATTGAATTTTCAGAAGAGTCAAAGAATTGTATGCTAGATTAACAGCTAGAAACATAACGGAATTGTTAATAAGAAGTCTGTGTAAGACTTTCCAAGAAAATGCTATTTGCTACATAGAAAATAGTCTGTAAGAGAACAAAAGCGGTCTTCATTGAAAGGTGGGTTTTTGATTTAACGTAAATACATTAAAGCATTCAGAGATCGTCTTTTATCCTTCATCGCACTTAACGCACGGTAAAGCAAATCTATCAATTTCTATCCATATTACCATTCATTGATTGATTAGCTATGCAAATCTGAGAAGTTGATCAACTTTGTTTCTAAATATTCATGAAATAATAAAAAACTGTTGTTGATATGGGATAAAACTGAATTTTGTTGATTGCCAGATAAAATGTCACACATTTCACGGATCTTCATTATACGGTAAAACTTTTTTGTCTGTATGTATATTAGTTATACTTAGAAAAGTGTCTTGGATACATTATGGGCCAGATTAAGTTGAAAGATAATGTGAATTTGATCCTGAATAACTTTTTTGTTTGTTTATGGATTTTTATGATATTATTTTGATAAGAAACCAGTAAATATTTTCTGGATATTAGGTACTCCAAAATTTTGCTGCTTTTTAGCAAAGACCGGGAGTACTACATTTTTAAGAAATTGGTGAATTTAAACTCGTTGCAAAAACGAACTGCTCGAGTTACAACCCACTGATATTATTATTATTTTTTAAGAAATGCATTTGTGGGAAAGGGATCCCGAAAATATCAATATTTTAGCACCAAAACCTGAGAAACGATATTTTTTTGTATGGTGGTGCTTATCGGCTTTGAAACTTCACGTTGATCAAGGTTTTCCATAGCAACGTTGTTTATTTGTTGAAGATTCGTGAATTTTTCAAAATCTAAGAATTTTTAAGAAATAAAAAAATCAAATTGATTTGAATGAAGTGATTTGGTTATTAATCATTTTTTGATTAATTGAATTTTAGTACTCGAAAATTCAAATGGGCGCGAGATTTTCGTGTACCCATATTCTTTTCCATTAGCGTTCAATCGAAATAATCTTCCAAAGATAGAACAATATGTCAACTTATTTGAAACGGAAAAAGCAAATTTCAAAATGTCAAAAAGGTGACAAATTTCGAACGTTGATATGGAGCTCCAAGGACAAAGTAAAGTGGAATATTCCTAATACTGAGAAGCACCATCATACAGAAAAAACATAATTTATTAGATTTGCGGTTGAAGCCAAAATTCGAAAGCTCAATTTTGTAGTTACATCCAGAACATATTGACTAATATAACCAAAAATCATTAAAATCAATAGACAAACAAAAAAATTATCAAGTCTCAAATTATGTTCCAACTTTCATAATTTACTGGAATAATCATAATATTTCAGATTTTGAAGCAAAATTGAAAAGGGCGTTTAACATTGTAAAACATGCCCCATAGCGAGGGCAGCAAGAACCAGAATGAATGTATTTTTTTTATTAAACAAACCTTCCTTTCTTAAAACCAGACCTTCTGCAGAACATTCCTTGAAGTTGAACTCAAGTTATTGACACTACTTACAGAACAAAAAGTTCAGCTTCACCTCCCGCAATAAAAAGTCATAGATCAAAAAGTGGTGGCATCAACGTGAGAGTATTTTTTTTTTAAATTATATTGGAAATTGGATGATTCTGGAGAAGAATAATTTTTTTATAAGACGAAAGCAATTATACCTCTACATAATACCTTACGCCGGATAGTCCGTCGTGGCTTTTGTCATGGCTGACGAGAACTACAGGCTACCACTGTCACGTGACATAACTACGATTGTCACGTTATATCGACATACACAAGGTGTCTGTGAAAGGTCTTTATAAAATCTTAATACATATTCCTGAGATCAAAAAAAGCCGATCTGAAATATGCCTTGGTCCGAAATTGCTGCGTTTCCAAGATACAGGGTGGCAAAGTTGAACAATAAAAATCGAATTCTTCAAATTGTGTGAACATGTTTTAACGTATCACTTTGAAAATTGCTCCCATAGGGTTTTTTGGGATGCAAAACCTGAATTTGTAACCTTTTCATTGTGGACGTTAGAGGGCGCTGCAGATTCCACTTCTGATGGTTTAAGTTTTCAATAACTTTTTTCTTAGTATGGTTTTTCACTTTTTTGTAAGGGAAATGATCTTACAGACGTTCTTGAGCAAAAAAGGTATTCTTGTTATAAACTGCTAAAGTAAGTAGCAGAGAGAAAATGATAAAGTAGTTTTCTAGATATTTTGGTTTTTATCTCGGTTTTTATTGTTCGAAGCCTCAACAGAATATTCAAATTACTCACTAGGATACAATTTGGTCAGTGAATTAGTAGTATTTTGATTTTGTAGGTTGGCATAGCTTTATGGGGTAAGGGAACCATATCGAAATTGAGATTAATATCAATCTATGGACGTGGACGTGGACCGATAATAATCTGAATTTTGATATGATTTTCTTGTCCAATAAAACCATGTCTACCTATAAAATTCAAATACTACTGATTCACTGTCAAAGTTTTAGCCTTGAAGATAACAACATTTTTTCAATTCAAAGTACGTAATTCGAATATTCCGGTGCGGTATCGAACATTGAAAATCAAAATATCTTGGAAACGGAACCGGGGTACCAATTTTTGAAGTGATACGTTAAAATGTTCACAAATTTTGAATAATTCGATTTCTATTTTTTAACTTCGCCACCCTGTATCTTGTAAACTGAACAGTTTCGGACTAAGGTAAGTTGCTTCAGATCGGCTTATTTTGACGTCAGAAATATGTGGTAAGATTTTGTAATGAACTTTTATAGACACCCTGTATATTGTTCAAAGCAAAAAATATGCGTCTTTTTCAACTAATAATACCTTCTTATAGGTTAAAAAATGCATACATTTTTGCTTTGAACATTATGGATAAGCAATTTATTATGAGTCACCCTGTATATTCTTATAGCTTTATTTATTCATTCACATTAACTTATCAGTTTTATTTATTCAAACACTTGAAATGTTTTCTACACAACAATCACAACAAAAACCACTCAGATTCAGAGAGTTAATCTTGAAGATTATGAATTCTTATAAAAGAAGAAACTACGTTATGCTTCTAACATCATTCCGGCCGTTTCCTTCGTATAGTGGGCGCTCTGGATGCAATGTTGAGTATGTAGGCCGGTAGCATCGAACCATTGAGCCGGCGTATAGTCCGTAGCACAATAAACACAACACACCTGTTAGTACTGCTTTTGCGCTGCTTTGACTATTGTTATTCCAATTTAATGTCTCATCATTATGCAGGAATTTGAGAATTATTTTTAATTCGCAAACAGGATTACAAAAAAACATGCAAATCAAGGCTGATTTATTAGGTGTATGCTATTTTTTATTGGAAATATACGATGGAAATTAGAATAATTGTCAACATTTCAATAATTTTGATTATGTTGAATAATGACGATATCTACTCTATTGTTCATCGATATTATTTTCAAATATTGCTCTTTATTAGTCAGAGATTTTTTGTTACAAATTATTGTTTGGTATACTATTGAGTCTTTTTTATCGGATAGACGTATAACATATTTGAGAAAAAACTTCAATCGTGAAAAATCTATAGCTACTTTTATCGTTTTTGTGAGAAAAAATTAATGATGCGTACGGTCGTTTCTAGCTCTCGATTTTTGACCATGTATCTAAGTACCTAGACGAAACTCTTTATAAAGGACGTGGGTGACGAAATTCTGCGAGCAATTGGAATACCTACTAAAAGTTCTGTAAAAAAAATATATTTCGGAGGATTGTTAACTACCCTGAACGCGTATTCTTGAATTTTAGAAAGAGGAGTGCTTCTCAGGGAATTCTCCGTTACGCACACTACTCAATAGGAAAAGTCCTATTCTTGAAAAACAAAGTCGCTGGGATGCTGCGATGAGGGAGCAAGATCGGGAACGAAATTCTTGACAAGGTTTGCAACTATATGTATACCAATACTATTTATAGTCTAAAATGTTTTATTGATGTATGGTAATGTCGGTCCTTACATTGCAAATAATCGTTTTACTCTGCCCCTGATCATCCGACCCAAATCCAACCTATTGGGCATACAAGCAAATCCCTCTCTGCAATCCTTCGGGCAGGGTGAAATTCACCCTTGAAATCTCAAATCTAGTGGAGGGTCGAGAGATACCTTATTTTGAAGGCCCTTCGACCCTGATTATTCCTGCTGTCATTTCTGTTGATGTGACAGCTTGTGATTTTTTTTTATTTAAAAAATGATCACCCGCAAGAGTTAACTTTCCCAAACTAAAAGGAAATGATGAGGGACACAAGATCTTCAAAATGAGCTATTCCTTAATCCTTTCGACGAAGATTTAATGCACCCCATTTCTTTTTTTTTGGGTAAAATAAATCCTGGACAAAAGGATTGAAACACATTTTAAAATCCTCTGTACGTCTCTCATCATATCCTCTTAGTTTGGAGAAGTTAACTCTTGTGGGTAATTTAATAAATAAAAATTGATGAAATATAATCGATGAGCGGTTCTATCAACAGGAATTACCAAGGAAATTACAGCAGAACCTTGAAACTCGGCAGTTGTGATTAGGATCGAAGGACCTTCAAAATAAGGTATCACTCGACCCCTCTGCATTAAAGATGGTTTGCTTATATGCGCAATAAGTGTCTCCCTCAAAAACAAAGTTGACGTGTCTGAGTGTTCTATTTCTATATGACATTAAATGCCCAAAATCGATCGATGAGCCACTTTGTATAGAAGGCCGCTAGATGAAAGTATTGGAATCAAAGATATTAAAGCTTTCGTACCAAATTCATACTTACACGTACGAATCTGAAAGAATTAAAACTCAAAATGTTTAAACAATGGACGATAAAACGACATATCACTTTTGAAACATTATGCCATTCGGCGCTTCTTTTACATATGGTGGCTTGTAGATAATAACAATATGGTAAATATTATACAAAAATTGAACAAATATTGTCGAAATTCGGTGCACCCAGAACATGGTTAGAACTACACTCCCCGGCACAAAGATTCCGGAAATTAGATAATAGAGTTTACAAGAAAACAAAATGTTTGGAGTACCTTTGTTGATTACAGCAAACAGTACCTATGTATGTGAACAAATTTATCCGCCCCAATTTTACTGTAGCATGTTTTGAAGTTGCGACAAAAAAACATTATGATTTACCCTTGAATAATATTGATGGAACGAAAATGTTTATTATTACAATAATTCAAAAGAACTCAAATACTTTATCTAAGAACTGATACAAAATTCATGAAAATAGGATAAAACATTAAAAAGTTATAGAACGTCAAACTTTGCCAAAATCTTAGGGTGGCGGAATTTTGTGCTGGTGAGTGTATATCGAGATAGAAACACCTCTCATCGGCTCAACATATTTCCATAAACCAGTTTTGTAAATTTGAAACTTATTTATCGTTATATTACTATAAACGTGATTCCCTCAACATCCTGAATAAGTGTGCCATCCTTATTTTATTTATTCCTGCTTTGCATTTTGTAGGTAGGTACCTCCGTATTCAATTTGTTTCACATACTTTTTTACAAAATGTTCACAATGCACTTGAAAGTGACAGAATTTATTACGAAACATCACTTGCTCATCAAAATCTACAACTGAAAAAGTTGTTTGGAATCTTTTTTCATTTTCTTAATCACTTTGCTGCTTGTAATTTTCAATACGGTAATGGTAGGGTGCAATATTCTCTTACAAGAGAGCAAAACATGAATGAATCATGTATCATATTCCTCTAAATACTTTCTTATCAAGAATCAAATAATGGGAGAATCACATCAATCCTATGTACGTTTTCAACGTCCGATTTTTGAGAAGTCTATGCTACTTCATATATTTTGCCGTTGATGTTTTAGCTTGTTAGAGAACAGCTTGGTGAGGATGAAACGTTCCGCGCAATAATGATGTTCATGAAACCATAAATCAAGTTATTAAATGTAGATATAATGCAATCCACTTTAAAATATCCATATTAAGAAGCTTGTATAGTGAAAGGGGTTAATATCCACAGATCCACACACTCACATTCATAAGCAATAATTGTTTTTTGAAAACGAAAACACGGATTATCTTTAATCATTCTATAATGATTCACTAAATTCCAATCTATAGAAAGTACCCATGGGAATTACCATTCCGCTCGTACACTTGTTCCCATTAATACGCTTTGGATATCATAAAGGAATAATGAATGAGTTAATTAGATGGAAGCTTTGTTTAAGTAAATGTTAAACGATCAAATACGCATTTAGCAGGACGAACATCGCGTAAATTGTTCACATCCGATGCACTTAGTCGAGAAAGTGCAAGAATTTTCATAAAATAGATTGAAGAGAAATTGGTTGAGTATTGAAAAAAGTCATTAATGGGTGAACCAACAAATGCATTTGTCAACATTTGTTGACATGGGTCAATACGATTTTTTTTTGTCAAATTCCGTCTCACTGTTCTACTTTTATTGATAATGCTTCTTCAACTCACAGTCATGTACGACAACATTACTTGGATGGAAGATAGTACGCGTCTCAGATTAATAAACTTATTAATCTGAGGTACGCGTGATTAGTCTCGCTAGCTAATTTTCCACACTCAGAGAAAAAGTTACTCTTCCACATTATCTTTATTCACAAGATTTAAAAATCTGCTTCAGCCATCTGCAGTAATGTCAGGTCCAAAACCACATAGCAAATCATTTTGTTTAGTTCAATCTTTCAACTTATCATTTTGAGGTTTGAAGAAAAGAATATTGTTCCTAACTCTCACGATGCTGTAATTGCTGTAAAATACGTCAGACACCTGGGGCGTGTCAAGAAGTACCAATTCCCGCACTCTCTAATTTTAAAAATGGTATGGTGGAAATAAAACTGATAAAACTACAGGTTGATTCTGAAATATGTTCGCATTTTGACATGGTGAATAGAGTTCAGTTTTCGTGAAGGTAGATGTTTTTTTAGAGTATTGCTTCTTTTCAAGCAGCAAAAGCGCAGCATTTTAATTGTTATGAAATCAATTCATTTTTCATTTTTTCTTAGAGCATGAAATAAGTGAGTTTTTCACAATTACATTGATTTTTTTCAACTCGTAATGAACGCATCGAAGAAGAAAAACTCATTCAGGTTTCTTTTTTTGCCTAAAACTGGACGAAAAATTAAAAAATAATTTTTATGTTGTGAAAACTTAATAACATTGCACTTTTTATCAGAAAAAATAGTTAATGTAGCTCTAGGTTCAGTCCTGTAATAGTCAAAGTGATACATTGGTCCGTATTTAAAAAAATTGAGTTGATGGTGGTTACTCGAATACGAAACGTCGTGTACACATTTGGACGACATCCATTGTAGAATGGCAAAAAATATAAAACGATCAAATATAAACTGCGCTTCGAAAATGACGTGTTTCTGAAATATTTAACGAAATCAATTTGGGCTTTTTTATCACGCAAACTAAAACAAAACATGTGCAGCATTGTACACGTGGCAGAAGTGAAACTTCTTCCTAACTAAATTTGAGTTTAGAGCAAGAGAAAAGGAGATAGAGAAAGAGACGGATAATTTCAAAAGATATTATAACAGTACAAGATTGTTGTAACAAATATTCGGTTCCTTCATTAGACAGCTTTCGTTGCTCCTGGAAATTTCACCGGTTGCGGTTACGAAAGTCGTAGCGATAGCCGCTATTTGACAGATAAAAATATGGTTTTCGGTGAAGGCAAGAAACAAATCCGCCCAACGTTACGTTTAACCTCAACCCTAACCAAAGTCAATGGCCAATGACATCGCAGTCTTGTTTTGTTTATGTGTATTTGTTATTTTTTCAAAATGATTGATGATATGGTATTATTCGACTCCAGTGACGAAACAACGTCATCCAATATACAGGGTGTTTCCTAAAGATTGGTAAAAAATTCGTTGTGTGATTCCTGGGGTATTTTCATGAAAAAAAGTTCCTATAAACATTTGCCGAAAAATGCTTCCCAAGGGAGCTACGCCCCTTTAAATAGGGCACCCCGAAGACGGTTTTTCCTCAATATTTCCGAAACCTTACATACAAAAATCATGAAAAGGTTAAAGGTTAAAAGGTTTAACCTTTAACCCCGCCAGTATGGTACGCCCCTGATTAAAATTTTGAAATTCTGAGCTCAAATTCTCATTCAGCATTAAAAGTTTGTATGATGTACCAAATTTCATGATTTTTGTATGTAAGGTTTCGGAAATATTGAGGAAAAACCGTCTTCGGGGTGCCCTATTTAAAGGGGCGTAGCTCCCTTAGGAAGCATTTTTCGGCAAATGTTTATAGGAACTTTTTTTCATGAAAATACCCCAGGAATCACACAACGAATTTTTTACCAATCTTTAGGAAACACCCTGTAGAGAAGACATTTACATCATCTGACACTTTCCGGAAATCGTTGCCCTTTTCTTTTTCCTCAAACTTTTTCAATACATAATATGTAATATGTTCTCAACTCCCCTCAAAGAAACCTTTTTACTAGTGACCTCAAAAATATTGGAAACAATCACACTCTATATAACTAGATACATCCCCATATGGATTATTTGCCAGTAATTCAGTGCCTGATTATTTTTGAAAAACTTGCTGCTTCTTGATTTGGATTCATTGCGTAAATTGGCTTGGTCTTGAATCCAGCGAAAGTATAAACAAAAAAAATGAAATCAAAACCTCAAAACATTGACAATCAAATGTCAAATAACATATTCTCTTCCACTGCGCATGCGTTTCGCTACGTTAACCGCTATGACTATCGTCCGTTAACCACCGGCATTTATCGGTATCGATATACGATAAATGGCATCCAAATGTCAAAGTTGTCAGTTAGCGTTAGTAGGAGCTGCATTTTTTGAGCAACGAAAACTGTCTATTATTCACACAATCATCGGTTATTGGTGCTTCGATTGGTAATAGCTAGTGTAATTTATGGTCTGTTTGATATCAATAATTGTTATAATTTCGTACTTATTTCTATTTCGAAATGCAGAGTTAGTGTAAAAATGTGCTAGAAAGCACGCCACAATCTTATGATAATGACAATAATTATCTCGTTTTGAAACTATCGGTTCTTGACAAGTGTGCAGAGTTTTGAATCAGTCTGCGCTTTTGAAGTGGGACAAAATCGAGTCCAATATTCCATTCAAGAAAATTACCTTGGCAACGTTGCATATCAGACGGGCGGTTTAAGTTTAAAAATTACTGTTCCGTCAACAAGTGTTTCATTCACCATCGGTTTGGCAAGCCAAAAGTCAGATAATTCAGCAGATCAACGATTTTGTTTAAATAAAAATTATTGATTACTTTTTAGCTCTTTTGAATTTATTGTATTGTTGTCAGTTCTTGACAAATGTGCAAAATGTTGAATCAATCTAGGAAAAAATCGAGTTCCATGTGGTTTCAGTCATAGACGTATATGGTTATACGTCTATGGGTTTCAGTATATAGCTCTCTTTGTCTTTATCACTACGTTATATCTTTTTTCTCTCTCGTGTAACTCACTCCCGATTGTCGACCAAATATCAGAACGCCGCCATAAAGTTTCATTTCAATAATTTGACGACACAGATAATGGTTCTTCAATGGGCATGAAAAACGGCCAGTTTTCTCCCATTTAACCTAACCGGCCTTATACCACTTACTGTTTCGAAGATAGCAGATGGTATTACTTAAAATCGACACCCTGTATACAAAATAAATTGTCTGTTGTTATCTACAGATAGACAGACTTTTTGTCTCTCCCCCATAAAGATTTGTACGAAAGCGTAGAAGGGCCACCAAGAAAATTTTTATGAAATTCCGACTTCGAAGTCGGAATTCTGACTTTGAACTCGGAATTCCGACTTCGAAGTCGGAATTCTGACTTAAAACTCGGAATTCTGACTTCGAAGTCGGAATTCTGACTTTAAACTCGGAATTCCGACTTCGAAGTCGGAATTCTGACTTTGAAGTCGGAATTCTGACTTTAAACTCGGAATTCCGACTTCGAAGTCGGAATTCTGACTTTAAACTCGGAATTCTGTCTTCGAAGTCGGAATTCCATAAACATTTTGTTGGTGGCCCTTCTACGCTGTTCGGCAGCAATCAGATGGATGAGAAGAATTTTTATACTATGTGTATTTGACTTTGTGAGCTCCTGTTTCCCTGACTCCTTTTATCCCCAAAAATGACAGTGATGATTATGTTGGCATAGTTTTGCTATTTTCCAAAGGATTTGGTTCAAATCAGATATGTAGGTACATTTTTGAATTTGATCAAGTAAATTGAAAAAAAATGCATCAGTGAGGTTAGGTTTGCATAGTTTTGTTATTTCTCAAACGATTTTGTTCAAATCAGATATGTAGGTTTTGATCAAGGAATTAAAAATATATAAATTTGGTGAGGTAATGTTTGCATAGTTTTGCTATTTTCCTAAAGATTTTGTTTCAAATAAGATATGTAGGTTCAATTTGAGATTTGTTCAAAAAATTTGAAAAAAATGCATTAGTGAGGTTACATTTGCATGGCTTTTGTTATGTTCCAAATGATTTTCTTCAAATTGGATAATAATATTATATAGGTTCAATCTTTGCGATTTGATAAAAAGAAAAACGAAAGAAGTGAAGATATGTGTTTGCATAGTTTTGCTATTTTTCGCGAAGGATTTTGTTCAAGTTAGTTATGTAGGCTCATTTTGGTATTTGATCAAGAAATGAAAAAAAAAACATTTTTGAGGTTATGTTTGCATGACTTTGTTATTTTCGAAAGGATTTTGTTGAAATTAGATATGTATGTTCTATTTGGGTTTTGATAAAGAAATTTGGAAAAAATGCATCAGTATGTTTGGATAGTTTTCTTATATCTCAAAAGATTATTGTTGAAATTAGATATGTAGGTTCTATTTGGGATTTGATCAAGACATTTTCAAAAAAATGACTTGGTGAGGTTATGTTTGCATTTTTTCATTATTTTCCATTTTGTTCGTTATTTTCCCAGGATCTTGTTCAAATTAGTTTTGTAGGTTCTATTTGGGATTTTATCAAGGATATTGAAAAAATTACTGAGTGAGGTTATGTTTACATAATTTTGTTATTTTCCAAAGGATTTTGTTCAAATAGAGTGTGTTGTAGGGATTTAGGGATGTCGATCTCGAAAGCTTTCCTAATCCCGGAAAAAGATATCTTTTTTTTACCAAACCCAAACTTACCGGCGATCACAATGGCAACATATCGTCAGCTAAATGCGTTAACCTGCTAACTCAATTTTTTACGATTTTGAGGTTTTTTGATATTCGACAACTAGTTGTCACCTTGCATCGTCCTGTAAATTGTTTAACTCTATATTCAGCTCAGAAATGCTTCAATTCATGATGTACGTATACCTGCTAAAATTAAAAAAAATGCATACGTGAGGTTAAGTTTGCATAGTTTTGTTATTTCCCAAACGATTTTGTTCAAATCAGATATGTAGGTTCTATTTAGTTTTTCATCAAGAAATTATGAAAAATATATATTTAGTGAGGTTATGTTTGCATAGTTTCGTTATTTTCCAAAAGATTTTGTTAAAAGTAAGATATGTAGGTTCAATTTGAAATTTGTCCAAGAAATTTGAAAAACATGCATTAGTAAGGTTATGTTTGCATAGCTTTTGTTATTTCCCAAATGATTTTCCTCAAATTAGATAGTAATATTATATTGGTTCAATATTTGCGATTTGATGAAAAACAACAAAAAAATCATATGTTTGCATAGTTTTGTTATTTTTCGCTAATGATTTTATTCTTGCATATTTTTGTTATTTCCCAAAGGATTTTGTTCAAATTAGATATGTAGGTTCTATTTGGGTTTTGATCAAGAAATTTCAGAAAAATGCATCAGTATGAGGTTATTTTTGCATAGTTTTGTTGTATCTCAAAGGATTTTTGCTCAAATCACATAATATGTAGGTTCTATTTGGGATTTGATCGAGACATCTTTAAAAAAATTTCTTGGTGAGGTTATGTTTGTACTGTTTCATTATTTTCTATTTTCTTCGTTATTTTCCCAAGATCTTGTTCAAATTAGTTATTTAGGTTCTATTCAGGACTTTATCAAGGAATTGGAAAAAATTACCATGTGAGGTTTTGTTTGCATAGTTTTGTTATTTTCCAAAGGATTTTGTTCAAATAGAGTGTGTTGTAGGAATGTCGATCCCGAAAGCTTTCCCAATCCCGGAAAAAGATATCCCTTTTTTACCTAACCCAAACTAACCCAATCTAAGCCAAACTATATATATATGGCAACATATTCTATCAACCAATCTGACCAATCACGGGACAGGTGCGAGGTCCCAGTTGCATTTTACTGTAGTCTCTACTTCAATGTCCATTAAGTCATCGTAGAGATTGTTCCTTCTTGCCCTCCTTTAGTTTTGTCGGTGATATGTTTCAACGCGTGGATCGTTGTCACCCCCTTTTTTACCATATTGGTTTTTATCGAAGCCTTCCAATGAGTCGATCTCCTTTGCCAGTCTGATGTTTACTATGTTCTCATTTGCCTTAGCAATGGTATCTACAGTCTGTTCATGGCTTTCCTGCGGTCACGTCACAGTATCTGACGTTTGGCAGTATGTCGTAGATTGATCGCTCCACATGTGACATTTGTCAAATTGATCCGAAAGACCCTCGTCCAGACGTACGTGATTTTTTTTTTCAATGTGTAAGAGAGAGACGGAAAAGTATGACGTAACCGCAGGAAAGCCATGGACCATTATACACAGAACACATAAGTATACAAAGCTTAGAAGACAAACTGACGTGTAAAATTTTACGGAACAATGCGCCACGGAATGAAGTGGATGCGAATCGAACTATCAGACTCGGATGATGTATTATTGAAGATTTCTGTAATATATTATAGAGTTCCCTTTACATAAAAGCAAGACATTGACTTTGACGTTGAAAATGTCTTTATTGATTAAATAAAGACAAAAACTTTGAATAAATGTAGTTTTATCGGTTTTTCTTGAATGTCCAGAACCATCTGGGGATGGGGTCAGTGTGGTCTTCCCATCTGCGCTGTGGGGCGCTGACCCTGTGTGATGATGACTATGAGAAAATGCCACTCACTCCGCAGGTCTCGGGAAGCGGTGCATGGCTCCATGTGGCGTAGAACGGCTGGGCTGTAGGAAACTCCTCGAGGAACACTTCATTTGTTTTTTCCCCTTTGTTCGACCTTTTCAGGATGGTGTCACTTGGCCTCACTGTTTGATTTGTTGTAGCATACACTGGGCTTAATCCCATTTGTTCTTCTGGCAGAAAGTTTTTTGCCATCGTGACTTTCCTTATTTTGTGGAGGATGCATTTATCCGGAACTTTTCCGATGGCGGCTGGAACATTGATCAGCCTCTAGTATTCAGGGTTGTATTCTGCGTTTTATAGGTTTTTTGATGAGGATTAACACGACATTTTTTCACTCAGAAAGGAATCAAAGCATGAAAGACAACATGAACATAAAGGGTGACGTTCAAATGACTACATCTATCATCATGACAATCTAATAAGCTGTCATGTGGCATTCCACATACCGCCATCTTCTCGAGATCTAACGAACCGAGATCTAAGGCACATCAGCGCCTCTCCGTGGATGCGAATCAAAGCTTTCACTCAGGCCCCACCCTCCATGTACGTTTTTGTTCTAAACTTTGTATATGTGTTCTGTGGGTATCTATCAAACAGATTGTCCTGTGTTTTGTAACATCTTCAGTGCACTTCCTTGATTTCCCTAAAAAGAATAGTTCCGCTATTTTCCACCTACCCTGGAACACGTTCTCTTGTACTCAGTTCTAATTGTTTTAATCCTTGACCATCAGTATTTTTATTATGCTAATGGTTTATGCCTTTGTGCTTTACCAATAAAATGTAACAATTTTCATGGTGATAAAGTATTATTTGATTTGATTTATGATTTATAGAAAGCGAACTCTAAAAAAAACTCGGTGTTCACAGCTATAAGATATTCGGAACCGAAGGCTGAGATTCCATCGGTGCTTGGCGCCTTTCAATATTTGGATCTGCTGCTGGCATTGATAAGTTCTTCCGGGGTTATTGTGTCGCAACTTTTTGCAGATCTCGAGATGATGTCCATATCTTCAACGTTCGTGGTGACTTTGGTAATAAGGAGCTCACCAAATGTTTCTCTTTGCTGAAAAATGAATAGAGTGTTTCCAGGATTATCTATGCCGAAGCTGTTCTTCACAATCCTGTACCCTTCTCCAAAGATGTCCAACTCATTACATCTTCATTTAGCATGGCTTGTTCTCGTATTTAATCAATTGATCTTATTAGTTTTCTTTTCTGTTCCTGTGAGGTCAGTCTTCTTTTCTCTCTTGCGTAACGTTCTTTGGCTCTTTGGAATGCTCTCATTTTCTTTTTTGTCGATAGCATTTCTTTCGGGATTTCCTCATTTCACCAGTACGGCAGACTGTTTACCTACATGCACAAAATAAGGGAGTACTCTTCTTATTTGCGAGTTGAAGAACTATAACAAGGAGTTGTCGAGGTCAGCCAAGAACTCCACAAGGCTGCAGTTTGGGCTAATATAACAA
This sequence comes from Orchestes rusci, assembly GCA_958502075.1. Taxonomy (NCBI): domain Eukaryota; kingdom Metazoa; phylum Arthropoda; class Insecta; order Coleoptera; family Curculionidae; genus Orchestes; species Orchestes rusci. Next base: position 23,352,234 of record OY293309.1, read on the forward strand.
CTACTATAGTATAGTATAGTTGGTTAGTAGAGGGCAGACAGGAGACTGGAATGCTTCTTTCGGTGTTTTGATACGATGATACCCAATGACGTTAGAAATGCATTCAACTGGAAACTGATTACCAAGAAGATGAAGAACAAAGGTGTCAGCGGATACCTCTGTAACATTATAGAGTTCCAACCACCTGTCGGACAGAAAAAATCTGGTAGATAAAAATAACGTTGAGAGGGTAGAAGGAGGGGTTCCACAGCGGTCGGTCCTCGGTCCTACACTTTCTCATCATTTTCTACGATGATTTAATGGACATTGAATTGGACAAGGTGGTGGAGATGAATTGCTATGCTGACGACTTGTCAATTCCAGTGCTGACTGAACATCCAAGTGAGATGGTCCAGAAAGCGAACGATGCCCTGGCAGTGGTCGGTGAATAGATGCGTCAACTGCCATAGACCCTCGAAAAACATCTGCGATCCTGCATTCCATAGAGGTGCCATATAGAATCGTCCAAGAGAACAACTTATCTCGGGATCACCTTGCACAGAGGGGTGTGCTTCTTACATGTCATGATGGCATGTGCGAAGGTCAAAAGAAACAATCAAACTTCTGTGTGTTCGTTGGAGGCCCCAGTCGGCAGAAACAGAGAACTCTGGCTTTGGCGATGCAGACGAGCCTTGAGCCGCCTACACACGTACATCCCGTGAGATATTTTTGCGCGTACAAGTCCGCGCGTCAGTGTGTAGACAATATCCGCTAAAAATATATGTCGAAGTTGGATTTTTTGCTTGAATTTTTGTACACGCGTACTAATCGCACGGAGACATCTCGATACATGTATATATGTGTCTGTGGGCGGCTTTGTATGTACATACAGGAATACGGGGTGTAAACCAAGAAGTTGCAAAAATTTTAGAGGGGGACTAATTTTGTGACAAAAAGTTCCAATGAACATGCGTCCACAACTACTTGGTTTCTGTGATACAGGTCGTCCAGATTTATTTCGTTTTTGCTTATATTTTTGTTGTGACATGGCATTCGGATGAAACTCGGAAAAAAAACTAGCTGACCCAGAAAATTTCATACCACCTCATGATTTGATAGACGTTGTGTTGAATGCATTTGTTTCATAATTTTTCTTTCTTTTTCAATTTTTCCGATGTTTAAATAATTATTTTGTTATTCGTAGCGGAAAAAGTCAAAAATAATAGTATCAAAAATCATAAAAATCTATTCCGCGGTTCTTTAGTTATGATATGTTGAATATAATGACAAAATTTTTGGGGTATTTATTTTGAAATGCATGTTTGCAACACATTTGTTTGGGCTGATTTGGGACTTCTTTTTGGTTGATATGTTTCAAGTTGTGATAAAATCATTTGAATGCTATCCGATTCATTTCCAATACATCTTATTCCGGGATTAGATCCCGGGATTGAGAAAACTTTCGGGATTGACATCTCCACAACACACTTTATTTGAACAAAATCTTTTGGAAAATAACAAAACTTTGCAAAGATAACCTCACTAAGCGATTTTTTTCAAATTTCTTGATACAATCCCAAATAGAACCTACATGACTAATTTGAACAAAATCCTTTGGAAAATAACGAAACAATAATTCAAACATAACCTCACCAACTAATTTTTTTTGAAATGTCTTGATCAAATCCCAAATAGAACAATATTATCTAAATTCAACAAAAATCCTTTGGGATATAACAAAACTATGCAAATATAACCTCACTCATGCATTTTTTTTAAATTTCTTGATCAAAACCCAAATAGAACCTACATATGCAATTTGAACAATTCCTTTGGGAAATAACAAAAATATGCAAACATAACCTCAAAAACCCATTTTTCAAAATGTCAGGATCAAATCCCAAATTGAACCTTCATACCTAATTTGAACAAAATTTTTCGGAAAATAACAAAACTATGCAAACATGACCTCACCAAGTAATTTTTTTGAAAGCAGTTTTATCAAATCCCAAATTGAACCAAAATGTAGGTTCAATTATCTAATTTGAACCAAATCCTTCGGAAAATAGCAAAACTATGCAAACATATCCTCACTTGGTAATTCTTTTGATTTTTTTCATCAAATCGCAGATTGAACCTACATAATATCAAATGTGAACAAAATCCTTTGGAAAATAAGAAAACTTTGCAACCATGACCTCACTAATGCATTTATTTCAATTTTCTTAATCAAATCTCGAATTGAATTTACAAATCTGATTTGAAACAGAATCTTTTGGAAAATAACAAACTATGCAAACATAACCTCATCAAATATACAGGGTGTTACAAATTCGATGGGATAGCATTGCTAATTCCTAAACCATAAGAGATACAGCGTCGGTTAAATGGAGGCAAAGTTGCGCATTTTTATGCTCAACAAAATGCCGTTTTGAAATTTAAAAAATTCCGACTACTTCCAAAAATATCCGGAAAAAATCAATTTTTTCAAAATTCTTTTTTATTTCCTCCTGAGTTAGTTTGAAGGAATTATTGAAAACGAGTGGCACATTTTCATGGCCACTTTTTCTCCTCTTGAAGGTAGGGTGGTCGGAATTTATATCCGACGTTTCGATTTTCCGCAACCATCATCAACTTAATTTTTTCAAATACAAACCCAACCTTTTTTATGCATTTTTGGATTGCTCCTGACTTCCTGAACATCATGATGTGTCACACTTGTCATTCCAAAATATGCAGAATCATAATCCGAGATTTTTCAAAATCGAACCTCTTGATCTCTTTGTAATGCAATGCGCGTATCGTAGTCATGGTAACAATAACAACTTGTCACGCCTGTGGATAGTTTTGGAGCTTGAATAATAAAACTCCAGCTTAAAAACAGTTTCTCGACTAGTTTTTGATCATCAAAACTATTCATAGGCGTGACAAGTTGTTATTGTTACCATGACTACGATACGCGCATTGCATTACAAAGAGATCAAGAGGTTTGATTTTGAAAAATCTCGGATTATAATTCTGCATATTTTGGAATGACAAGTGTGACACATCATGATGTTCAGGAAGTCAGGAGCTATCCAAAAATGCATAAAAAAAGTTGGGTTTGTATTTGAAAAAATTACGTTGATGATGGTTGCGGAAAATCGAAACGTCGGATATAAATTCCGACCACCCTACCTTCAAGAGGAGAAAAAGTGAAAAAGTGGAATTCTGACTTCGAAGTCGGAATTCCGAGTTTAAAGTCGGAATTTTGAAAATTCTGAATTCAAAGTCGGAATTCCGAGTTTAAAGTCAGAATTCCGAGTTTAAAGTCAGAATTCTGACTTCGAAGTCGGAATTCCGAGTTTAAAGTCAGAATTCCGACTACGAAGTCGGAATTTCATAAAAATTTTCTTGGTGGCCCTTCTACGCTTTCGTAGATTTGAAACTTCAGAAAGTCGTAGTTGTTATTTAAAATACAGAAAAATCCTTTTGAAGTCAGTACCTGTTTTTTATGTTGCTGTACGATAAAAAATAAAAAAGTGAAGGGGGAGGGTGTCGGTTTATACGGTGTCACGTGTCACTATAGGTACTTTCCTTCAAGGCCTTGGTAAAAATCATGTTTTCATTGAAATGGGAATCATTGCTTTTTTTTATTGGAATGCTTTTTTTTTGCAATACTCATAGACTAATAACAATACAGTGTCGCGAAATTAGGTTGAAATATTTGAACAGTATGTTCTACACTGAGAAAAAATACTAGTTTGCTATATGAAAACTTTTTTGGAAACGCTTTGTTTTCGAGATACCGGGTGTCAAATTTAAATTTCTATTTTTGTTTTATCTAGTTAAATAAATCCCATAATTATTCTGATAATTTAACAAAAATAGCTTACCCTATACACAAATCCAACCAATAAGAAGATATTAACGTCAGAAATTTGCTATTTTTTCGAGCATGTTGGTATTATTCGAAACCTTGGAAACGAAGTAGTTGTTGATAGATGTCATCTTGTCAAGAAAGATCTGAACATGTTATATTGCGAAAAGGAAAACGTTGAATTATTCTCTTTATACATACAGGGTGAGCTAGTTTTATTCTACAATATTTCAAATTCAGATTCTACCTCGGAGTAATTAAAATGAACAATTTTTATTCTATGAAAACCTTTAAAATATTTAGTTTGTTTTTAGAAGCTTTTCTGAAATGATTATAACTCCGATTGTTTGAGTGGATTTTGTCATGGCTCGAGGGGCTATTTCGTCGTCTTTCAGAATAAATGTCAATAGAATAAAGATTGTTCATTTTAATTAGTAGAATCTAAATTTCAAATATTGTCGGATAAAATTGGGTCACCCTATAAGTTTCTCAAATCTTTTTTGAGAAGTTATGACATCTATTAACAACTACCTCGTTTCCAAGGTTTCCAAATAATACCATATATTTCAAAACATGCTCGAAAAAGTAGCAAATTTCTGATGTTATAATATCTTCTTGTTAGTTGAGTTTGGGTATAGGGTAAGCTATATGAAAAATGTTTAAAATATTCCAGAGAATGCAAAAATCAAATGAAAAAATAGGGTTGCGGTTTGAAATAAGAAAGTTGGACCTCGTCCAGAAGTTCTGAAAATGCATTTTGAACCATTAAACTTTCATTTGAAACATTTTTTTCCCAAACATGAAATTAAAAAGTAAATGGGGGAGTCCATTTATCTGTGAACACCCTCTACTTAAATTTATCCTTGCAATGTGGTTTTCAATGAAAAATTTTGTAAATAGACATAGGTGACGTTGAAAACGGTGTTACCATGGTTATTTTGACAATTGTTTCAATGTTTCTTACTTTAAAAAAAATATACATTTCATTTTAGACATTTTTTTTCGTTCTTTTGAATGTTTCATTTTATATATTTTTTTTTGTACATTACAAACATCGAACATTGAAATTACTGTCAAAATACCATGATAACGACGTTTTCAACGCCACCTATGTCTATTTTAAAAATTTGCCATTGAAAACCACATTGCATGGATTAATTCAAAGCAAATATCCCTGAAACGGTTGCTCCTAGCAGCTTCCAACAAGAGTATCGTTTTCATTTGAAAATAATGTTGTAATAATTTGTTTACTCAAAATAAACACAAGGTTCGGCAAAACAGCTATGACTATTTGAAACAGTGAAAGTACTTGTAGATGCCGCCACATACAAAATTGAGGCATGATAAATCAAAATTGAATTTCTTATGTCAAAAACACACTGGATACCGATTTTTATAGAAATAACATGATTGTTATTGTTATGGGAATTATTTAGATAAAATAAAAAAAGAAATTGAACTTTGACACCATGTATCTCGAAAACCAAACGTTTTCAAAGAAATAGTTGTACAGGGTTATTCATTATATTTTGACACCCATCTACAGCTCTTATTGCGAGTGATAGAAAAAAACTTTAAATACAAAAGTTTTGGTTTTTTTCACGTAGTATCTTCTGGTGATAGCGGAATCAACAAATCGAAATCATAACATAGAAAAAATTCATTAAGTCATATTTTTTTAAATGGAACACCCTGTATATTATTGACTAAAATGAAAGATCTCTTTAATCTGATTTCAAATATATATGGTTTGTAGGCATTTGGTTCAGTCACTTTGAAACTATTTGAATTCAAAAAATATATTTTTTTAAACTACAACAAATATTCACAACACTAACTTAATCATATAAACTATCAACATTCCATTAAAAACGAAGCTACATGTTTTCTACATAACCCCCATAACCAAAACTTTTGTATTTAATCACTCGCAATAAGAGCTGTAGATGGGTGTCAAAATATAATGAATAACCCTGTACAGCAAACTAATATTTTTTCAGTGTAGAACATACTCTTCAAATATTTCAACCTAATTTTGGGCCACCCTGTATAATAATTGTGTACTGTTGCTTTTTGATCGCAAAACCCAGCGATTTGTTTGAAAACGGTCCATTAAAAAAATAAGTTTCTTGAAATGTCGACTGTTTCAAAAATAAATTCTTTAATTCAAAATATAGCCTATACAGGGTCTGGCGTAAATAAGATGAAACAAAGCTTGTATTATTTTAATGGAACACACACTACCCCTTATACGGTGTGTCAAAAGATAAGGATGTCTGATCTTGGAAACCAAATCTCCGAAACGAAACGTTGTACGGAAAATCTGTCAACGCTGTTTCGTAGAGCTCAAAAAGTGGCTATGAGAAATTGTTCTTTGTTTTTCCATATCTCTTCAAATAACGTTTAGAAAAAAATAAAAACGAAACGGCAAATTTCGCTTTTTTAGGCATATCTCCGGAGCTACTCAGAATTTTAAAACTTTCTAAACGGTATATTGTTAGGCTTGAAAATGTGCAACTTTTCTTTAATTCAACCATCTTCGTATCTCTTATGGTTTCCAAGATCCCCATGATAGACATCCTTATCTTGGACACACTGTATTTTCCAGTTTTTGAACCCTTCTATTAATTCTACATCAATATTATCTACTATGTCCTAAGTATAGGTATATCTACAGTGTGACCATAAAGATTGGGATAAATTCATTCAAAATTCAATTTCTCGATAACTGTTGCGGTAAGGTCAAAGACAGGCTACAGGAGACTCACTTGGAATTTCATGTAGAATTCGGAAACGAAATAAAGAAACGGGGTATCTATTTGGAAAAATGAAGTTGATGGTCGTAAGTTATTCTTGGTCCACCCTTTACACATAGAATTATTAAAAAAAAAACCGCAGTCAAAAATAAAAATCGACGTTTCCGAGCGTTTTCTCACAAAAGACACCCCTGAATTCCAACCTTCACGGTCACATTGTATAGGTTACGTCATTTCCGATATATTGAGTAATTGATGTTTTTATTGAGATTTGAAATAATACTCAATATAACCAATCACCTGCTTTAAGTTTTTTAACGGTCGAATAATTGGTCCACTATGGAGAGACATTTAAAGGTATCAAGGTGGTCGAACAAATCAATGGGTAATTAGGTCTGGGGGACCCTGTATAAAAAAAGATAATTTTAAAATTATCTACCTGATTCCTAAGAACAATCCGCATTCTACAATTATCATTGTAATTTTCTATATTATACTTCAAGTGGATCCATGGCGGATCTAGGCGTATCACAGGCAAAACATATTTTCCAGTCTGATTGTCAAAGCCAGCGAGCAATGTGCATTTTAATTATGGCGTGCTAATGATACACATTTTAATCTATCGAACAATGTATTAGTGTGGATAGTAGTGCGAGAAATAGAATCATAAACATAAAATCAATTAGTACCATTTATGTATTTTCTTCAAGCACAATTGTTTTCATAATGAGCGCACTGAAAAATCAACTTTCTGCTTACACATGCAAAGAGACGAATAACCACTTCTCATTTTATGTACTCATCCCAGTCCACTTACCTTTCTAGATTCGGCACAGAACTTCGTAACCATCTCAGAAATTTGTTGAGCTCTGGGAGTATGAAGAGTTATCTTCCCTTGAGGTCCATCTAGACTTACTGATGTGGGTCTTGGAGCGGTACAGGAGGAGATTTCGTTGAGGGAAAATGATTTGATCACTTGAAGGTGAGATGTATCTCTTTTTACCAAATGGAGCCCCCAATGAGACACTGCCACTAGTTGAACTTCGGAAAGCTGGAAGAAAGAGTTTGGGTTAGTTCTGGAAGTTACCAAATTTGGCATTAAAAAGAATTGAGCATGATAAATTAGTCCCCCTGAGTATTCTGGTACGCGGATGACAGTTGATTGGTGATAGTACTTGTGAATATCATTTTTTCAAGAATATTACTCATAATTATTTTGATAAAAACCAAATGAGGATTTTCTTGTAGATGGACTGGAGATCAACTGATTAAGCGTTATTGACATTCTTTACCGTTCATGATTGATGACTTATCGATGAAAATTGCTGATCATGCATGTGATGCTTTCATGTCGGTCTATAATAGTCTTCATCGGATAAGATTCTCCTCATCAAAATCAGTCAAACTCGTGAAAAGTTATTTCAAGCTGTACTATTTCCATTGTGTTGTTTGATAATATTTGGATCTATTGCACTGTTTTTTGTGTATCCATGTACAGGGTGTCCCATTTTGGGCAGTTTTGTGGGGTATCTCCGTTATTTTTATTGATAGAAACTAGAAAGTTGCAATTTTCGCGAGAGTGTGCTACTTTTTTGTAAAACTAAAGATGTCGTTAACAAATTTTTCATAGCCCCTTTAGTTTTTGAGATACAGGGCTGAATACGAAATGTTGCATTTTAAGGTCTGCCTTCGAAATTAATATACAGGGTCAGGTCAAAAGTCATCGGACCCTACTTTTTTTTAAATGGAACACCCTGTATATTTATTGGCTATGAAATTTGCGTTTTTTTACCTTTGCAGAAATACAGTCTGACTCATTTAGATTGGAAACATCCCTGTGAAATTGTAGGTTATAAACCGATTTCAACCTTTTTTTTTTTTAAATGTCAAGTTATAAAAGGTCTACTGTTTGACAAATTTCCAACTAATGAATGAGTTGATAACCAATGTGAGTTCATCATATTAATGATCAAAAAACGGGTCCAAAAATCTCAAAGATTCCAAAAAATTCTTTATTCACTCAAACGACATGTTTCGGGGTCAACATCTTACACCCCATCTTCAGGTTCGTAGGTACATGGGAATCTCAGGTTACAAGGCACGTTGAAGAGATCGTCACACAATCAAACATTGAACATTAAACCTGAAATGAGATAATAACAGTCACAACAGGGAGGACAATGGTACAAGTTGGACGAAATTGCAATTTTCTGAAACCACTGATAGGGTATGGAGGTACCTACTTTGTAAAAAATTGCAATTTCGTCCAACTTGTACCATTGTCCTCCCTGTTGTGACTGTTATTATCTCGTTTCACGTTTAATGTTCAATGTTTAATTGTGTGACGATCTCTTCAACGTGCCTTTTAACCTGATATTCCCATGTACCTACGAACCTGAACCTGAAGATGTTGACCCCGAAACATGTCGTTTGAGTGAATAAAGAATTTTTTGGAATCTGTGAGATTTTTGGACCCGTTTTTTGATCATTATTAAATTTCTAACTGTTTATTTCAACTTTCAAGGTATATTGAACTACTTTTTCGGGATAAAAAATGGCAAATTTCTATTAGCGATTTTTTTATTAAATAAATCACTACGACACTGGTTTCAGAGTGCCTCCAAATGGCTGTGACCAAAATTTTAACAAAATATATTCAATAATAACAAAGCTACGTTAACATTAAATTCATAAATTCTCTAAGCTAATGGTCACAATAGAATACCTTGCATCAACAGTTGCCATGGAAATTGAATTTGTTTTATTACCTCTGTAACAATAAACCACAAATTGAATAACAAGATGTTCAAAATAAAATATAACATTTAATGAAATCAACGGAATAACATTTGCATTACAATCAAGACCTAGTGGATTTTTTTTATAAAAAATAATAAAATTTTGGTTTCATAGGTTCAATATTGTTTGCAGGATGTTCTTTTGTGACCGTTGACTTGGAAAATGTACGAATTTAATTTTTAAGTTGTCGTAACTTTGTTATAAATGAATATATTTTTTTAATTTTGGTCGCAGCTATTTGGAAGCACTCCAAAACCAATGGCATATTCATTCATTCAAAATCTCCAATAAGAATTATCTATTTCGTATCACGAAAAAGTACCGTGATCACATATCACTCAAAATATATAGGAAACTTGAATGGGAGTCAATGTAAATAAAGTTTTAGGCAACCAGTTAATCAGGTCGGATTTGTTTAGAGGACTACCCGTTGGATGGCGCTAGAGACGGAGGTTTTCCTTAACAACGGTTGCCATAAATAACCAATCCGTAACCCTAGACGTCATTGTCATTTCACGTGTAATTTGAATTTTGTGCCGAAAGTTTCTGATTTTCAGTACCAATATCATATTGAAATTTGTGTTGGAACCTTGGATTGGACTATAATGTAAGCTTATCGTGAGTTCTTTGGAAAATGTATCGTCCCCTGGATGTGTGAATATTGTCAACAAAGCACATCCTTCCCAATAAAAGTTCTTCCACTGTTTTAGAAGAATTGGTTCAGCATGTTAAAAATCCGATTTTGAGCAACAAAACAAAAGCACAACTGGGTATACAAGTCCTAAATTTTGTGGTTTATATTTTATAGACCCAACATTCGAAATTTGATTTAAATATTGATTCACATGGCTTATCAAAAGTCATAAACTGAAAAATATGCATAGTTGTATTTGTCCAGGCCATAGTTTTTGGACATTGTAAAATGAACATTTTTAAAAAATAGTTATGCATTTTTTCAGAATAACTTTTGACATACTGTGATAAATATTTGAGTTATAATTTCGAACGTGGTGTAAATCCTATTTTATCCAATAGATGGCTCCACCGTATGCAATAAAAACAGATTTCTTTACGTTTTTCAGAAAAAAAAAAAACAAAAGTACGAGGACTACCCATTGTAGGGCGCTGTCGAATTTCATTTCAAACTATTGTATGGGAGTTTCCTATATATTTTGAGTGATATGTGACCGTGATATTGCATAGAGATTGAAATAAATATTTCAAAATTTGTCCCGTTCATAACTTGACATTTAAAAAAAAAATGGTCGAAAACGGTTAATAACCTGAAATTTTACAAGGGTGTTTCCAATCTAAATGGGTCACACTGTATACAGGGTGTCTCACAGTGACCGTACATCAGAATTTCTCGGGAAATAAAGTAATTGAGATTTTGAAAATTTGTATGGTGAGATATTCATAGATGTTCTTCTCAAATGAAAAGAAAGCAACGTTGCACGACTTCCGGTTATACCGGAAGTAGGTGTCAACTGGCTTATTTTAAATGGAACACCCTATATATTATTACATTTTTGGATTCTACGTAAAATTCTAGGCAGATTTCATGCATTATGCCCTATGCCTAAGTATGAGCGTTTTTGAAATATTTTAGTTTTTATGTCAAAAATGACGTTTGAAGGCTTCTATTTAAATGTGAATTTCACCTATGAGAAAGCCTTCATTATTTAATTTGTATTGGATTTCTTGTTGAAAAGGACATACTTTGATAGATTTTTTCACAGCAATATGAAAACTATTATTACAGGGTGCGCCAAAAATAAGATAATAAGAGAAAATTAAATTCAGAAAACGGCCAAAAATCAGTTTTTTCAAATGGATACTCCTAATTTTTACAATTTTATCTTATTGTGCATTGAAAATGAAGGTGAGCTTGTATAAGATTGACCTCTCCAAAATTCTTTTTTTTATTTTTTTTTTTGAACTTTTGGAATGAACAATATCAGGTAAACTCACCCTTATTTTTAATGCACAATAAGATCCAATTATTATAAAAATTAGGGGTTTCCATTTGGTCGTTTTCTGAATTTGATTTTTGATCTTATTTTTGGCCCACCCTGTAATAATAGTTTTCATATTGCTGTGAAAAATTTATTAAAGTAGGTCCTTTTCAACAAGAAATCCAATACAAATTAAATAATGAAGGCTTTCTTATAGGTGAATTTCACATTTAAATAGGAGCCTTAAAAACGTGATTTTTGACATAAAAACTGAAATATTTCAAAAACGCTCATACTTAGGTAAAGGACATGATACATGAAATCTGCCTAGAATTTTACGTAGAATCCAAAAATGTAATAATATATAGGGTGTTCCATTTGAAACAAGCGAGTTGGCACCTACTTCCGGTATAACTGGAAGTCGCGCAACGTTTCATTTGAAGAGAGCATCCTTTTAAACCTCACCATACAAGTTTTCAGAATTCCAATCGTTTTATTTCCCGAGATATTCCAATGGACGGTCACCGTGAGACACTCTGTATAACAGTATGCACTCTTTGAACACTCAAATGAATGGCAATTTTCTGAAATTAAATATGTACATAATTCAATAGTGGGTCATGAATAACAAAGAAAAACGTCTTATCATCTTATATAAAAATACTCATTGAGTTTTTTCAAAACAGTTTGTAAGAAACATAAAAAAAAACAAAAAAAAACAGAATGAAAAAAAAAAGAAACAAAAACAGCATTATCAAAAGTCGATCCAAAAACAGTGAGACAAATAATATTTGACAGTTATTTTTGTTTGTTGCCGTAGCAACTATTAAATTATGCATTTGATTTCAGAAAATTGTCATTTATTTGGTGGTTCATGAGAAAAAGTGCATACTTTTATACAGTGTGACCAATTTAGAATGGAAACACCCCTGTGAAATTTCAGGTTATTAACCGATTTTAACCATTTTTTTTTAAATGTCAAGTTTGGAAGGGTCTCCTACAGGACAAATTTTGAAATGTTTATTTCAATTATCAGGGCATATTACGGTACTTTTTCCTGATAGAAAATTGCGAATTTTTATTACATAAATGAATACGCCATTCGATTTGGAGTGGTTCCAAATAGCTGTGACCAAAATTTCGAAAAAAATATATTCTTTAATAACAAAGTTACGACAAGTCAAAATTCGTACATTTTCCAAGTCAACGGTCACAAAAGAACATCCTGCATCAACAGTTGCCATGGAGATGGAGTTACTTGTTGCCACTACTTAGTGTCATTGTATAATTACCTATTTATCGGCAAAAATATTTATATTTAATCATAGTGTGTTCGATTTTTTTTTTTTTTTTTTATTTCTCAAAGAAACCAATATTGAACCTATCAGACCAAAATTTTATTATTTTTTATTAAAAAAATCCACTGGTTCTTTATTGTAATGCAAATGTAATTCCGTCAATTTCATTACATGTTATGTTATTTTGAACATCTTGTTATTCAATTTGTAGTTCATTGTTACAGGTCATAAAACAAATTTCCATGGCAACTGTTGATGCGAGGTCAAGGTTTCTATATAAGATGCAAGGTATCCTTTTGTGACCATTTGCTTAAAGAATCAATGAATTTCAAGTTGTCGTAGCTTTGTTATTAATGAATATATTTTGTTGAAATTTTGGTCACAGCCATTTGGAGGCACTCTGAATCCAGTGGCGTAGTGATTAATTTAATAAAAATATCGCTTATAAAAATTCGATATTTTTTATCACGAAAAAGTAGTGCAATATACCGTGAAAATTGAAATAAACATGCCAAAATCTAATAATTATTTCTGTTAGCCACAACGATGGTGCGATATCTTCTCCATTTCATATGCTATCTAGTTATGCGACACTTGAAAACGAATCATATCATATTATCATGTCGTAGACAAAGACTTTCAAGATAGATGAGGATACATTTTCAAAAATTGATCACGGGTGCTAGTGTTCGTTCATTTTGTGGTTATAGAAGCAAGAATTTTGATAGATTGATGAATCATTACAGAAACCGTAGTTGATCTAGTTACTGTTTTCACCACCTTCGGGAACAAGACACAGTATAACTTTGGATTTTTCGGTGATTTTGAATGGGGGTAATTTCGGGCGCCACTCATCAGATTTATGTGGTGAAGGGTCCTGGGCCCACGGGGCCTATCGGGTAGATTTTAGCGATAACTAGTGGAGAAAGTAATCCATGCGTTTGGTTATATCCGTTGCGCTTTGAAAAAGACTAAGTTCTGAAACTTTGTCCTAAAAGACCAGTGTACAAACACTGGAGGGTGGAAAAATAAATCTTTTTCTCGTTATTTGTTACATTTGCTGGTTTTCATGCCCGAGAATATCCCAGAATAATACATTTGAATGGTTTAATGTCGAAAGAAAGGTGTTTGCGTGGAGTTTTTAAAAACGTGAAATCGGAGAAATGTCCAGCAAAGTTGTGGGAAAAATGTTATTCGACGGTGATCGAAGACTGCTTAGACGAGCAAATGCGGTCGGATCGGTACGCGGAAACAAAAGAAAACGGTGCAATTCTAGAAGATTCTTTCGTATACTTTCTCGTCTGGAACTATCTTATGTACGGTGTTTGAAAATAAGTTACTCTTAGTAGACAACGCGAGTTTCAAAACTAACGTGGATTATTTTTTTACACAAGCCACACATTATTTGATTCCAGTTCCACGACGTTAGAACAAATCCATTCTTGGACCCTTATTTTTCATAATTCATACCTCTGATAGTCTAAAGTCTTTGAAATATTGCAAAATTCGAGCATATGCTGATGATACACAAATTAAATATATTTACATTTTGATCACAATGAGTATATGAACGCTTCTTATATGCTAAATGAAGATTTAAAATTTTTAAATCGGCTCTCCTTGGAACATAATCTTGAACTGAATCCTTTGAAATCCAACTTATTGATCTTTGGTCCTAGGAGTGCTAAGAAAATCTTGGCGGAAAACTTTAATGTGAATATTGACTGTGTGAATATTCCTATGGTGCAATCAGCAAAGAACTTGGGAATTATACTTGACACCGCACTGCGTTTCAAAGAATACATAAAGACTTTGATTCAGAAGTCATACGTTTCATTGAAAGTTTTGTATAACAGCCCACATTTTCTTAGTTTTCAGTTACGTAAAATGTTGTGTGAATCGTTGGTTCTATCTGGTTTCAAATATTGCGATTTTATTTATGGCCCGTGTCTAGATCTGTTTCACAAAAACCGTATTCGAAAGGTACAAGACGCATCCGTCTTAGTTTTGGTCTAAGAAAGTACGACCACATTTCACAATCTTTTAAGGAAATTTAGTTGTTGAAAATGGATGATCGTAGAACTTTACACCTCGGAAGCTTTTTGATGAAAATTTTAAGAAATCCAGGATTGCCTTCTACTATGAGGGATAGGTTTGTGTTTCGTTTAAACGTGCATTGTCGTGACATTAGGTTTGGGAATAGGATAACCATGCCGCACCATCAGACCACCATGTTTCAGAGATCGTTTACATTGCCATCAAGTTGTTCAACTCTTTGCCGAACGAGTTGACTTCTCTGAATAAGAAACAGTTTAAAGTTTTATATAAATCATATATTCTTGACCTCCGAAACACCTGAATCTCATTATCTTGTGCTCAGTTCTAGTATCAATCACTGAATGGCAAATGTATCTTGGGAAAGATTAAAGATTTGATTTTCTAGTATTGTTTAAGTGATACGATAAGGTCTTAGGTTAGGTAATCAAGTAATGTTTGAGGAGAACCACCTATTCAAAATATAATTTTTGATTCATATGCTAATTTTGTTTCTGAATGTCCCATACAACTTGTATAAAATAACGGATCATTCCATTTATTATGACATTGATTTTCTGTGACATTAGAAGAGTTCCGTAATTTCGTGAAAGTAGAATAGTGAGCTGAGAAAAGAAGGGATAGTGGATGGTTGTTAAGTAACGATAGATAACAGAAAGAGAATTGGAAATTTTCGATTGATTGAAGAAAAAATAATTGTGAATTGTAGTGGTAAATCAGATATTTGCAGGTCAGTAAGATGAAATTTATAATAATGTTAATTGTCCAATTTGTGCTGATGTTTTTGATTTATTGTTCTGTAATTGTATGTACTGTATTTAATCAAACTGTTTTATGCTGTGAACAACTTTGATTTAAATTAAAATCAAGACAAAGAAATTGCTCTCTTTCCGTACTGGGATTTTGGTACTACAATAATTATTGATGCTTTATGTTTGCTTTATATTGACTGAAATCATTGACTAGAGTTGAGTAGCCTCCCGTATTATGGGACCTCATGTCTCTAGATTCAACTGATTAACATTTTACCACCCTGACGAGTGAATATTCTAGTGAAACAATAAACCATCTAGCCACGATCTTGAAAGATTGATTCAATTTACTAACTAGAACTAAGTAGTCTCCCGTATGGAACCTCAGTATCTTCAACAAACAATCTAGAGATATTGACTCAATTTAGCTGAGTAGCCTCCCGTACGGGACCTCAGTATTCCCTGATTTTGACCCCATGTATATTTGCTTGAGCGTGGAACTTCAAGTTTCGATACGGAAAACGAGTATTTTATTGATTGCATTGAAAATACAAAACAGTTGTACAGCATGGTTCGGTTTTTGGAATTGAGATTGTGGGTTTCTCTGCCGTTCTCTTTCCCCGCATGAATTCCAGGCTGAGTACGGCACTTATTTACCATATTTTCTATAAAGTAGGGTTTAAAGAGACATTGTTTTACGGTTATCCGATGTTAAACGGAAAGGTTGGTACAGAACCGTAATAAATGTCTAGAGTTACATCCATGTGAGTAGTGCCCTCCTTATACCGGTTTCGTCCCGTAATTGGACTCATCAGTAAGGCAGCTGGCACCACTCACACTGATGCAACTCTAGACACTGATGCAACTCTAGACACTACCCTAATCTAACCCAGATTAGGGTAGTGTCTAGAGTTGCATCAGTGTGAGTGGTGCCAGCTGCCTTACTGATGAGTCCAATTACGGGACGAAACCGGTATAAGGAGGGCACTACTCACATGGATGTAACTCTAGACATTTATTACGGTTCTGTACCAACCTTTCCGTTTAACATCGGATAACCGTAAAACAATGTCTCTTTATTCCATGATCGAGAGGTACAGCTCGAACATACTCCACATCTATTTGCGTTCGCAGACTTGCGAACCAATAGATGGCAGTGGTTGTCTAAAAACAACCACTGCACATTTACCCAGATTAGGGTAGTGTCTAGAGTTGCATCAGTGTGAGTGGTGCCAGCTGCCTTACTGATGAGTCCAATTACGGGACGAAACCGGTATAAGGAGGGCACTACTCACATGGATGTAACTCTAGACATTTATTACGGTTCTGTACCAACCTTTCCGTTTAACAAAGTAGGGTTTCTTACAAATGTGTGTTTAATTTGATAGTCCCACCTTCTAACTCAAACTTCCCAAATTATTGTTTTGTCGGGCGCATTCGAGGTAAGTAGCTTTCTGCAAATCACAACGTAGGTGTCCCTTCTTTTGATCAAACTTACCTCATTCAACTTTGTTGAACGGACCCGGGGTTGTTATACTACATATTTGAGAATTCATGATAAATACTCATTTGTCTACTAGTGCGGGGTTCAGTAGAGTAGCCTCTCAAGCTAGACTGCGCCTGGCCTATAGTAGACTTATTGTACACCGTATATCTGTATTTATTTGTTTGAATTATGAAATAAAAGACATTTATTATTATTATTATTATATTTAAATCCCAGAAACGGGAAAAAGGGATCAAAGAAAATTCCTTTGATACAAGCGTGGTAAAGCGGATTTCGCCTGTGTTAGGAAAAAGAAGCCTCCGGCAAAATCACTGAACTCGAATAAGGAAGGTAAGAGTTTCTCAAGATACAGTCTCGTCATCCCAACGAATACGCCACCGGAAAGACTAAACTTTTTTCAGAAAAATCAAATCAAATCAAATCAAATCAAATCAATCAGATCAAATCAATTTTATTACCAACCAATCAACTGTAAATTTGAGGATAAAATGGGAAATCGGTTACCATCCCCTGTTGATTAATAGTACATTTTGTATCAAAGGCGGAAAGCACATGATTTCGACGAGGGTATAAGTAGCAGCTCGAGTGAAGCGAGGGCAGATATTAGCCGAGTCAAAATCACCTTTCGTCCGTGGTGCAAACAGTGCTCTTTGTACAACCAGTTTGTAATCATTTGAAAAAGAATAATTATGAAAATCAAAAATAAATAATCGATACACTGCACTACACTGCTAACAAGTCAGACAACTGACAAGTTTAGTGACAACTGTCAATCTTGGTTACAATAGGTGTGTTCCCGTATTTTTTTGTGGTGCGGATTCATTGTCACCGAGATTGTCACGTGATTAGTTCCTTTTAGTATGCTAGACTGTCACGTGGCTTTAAAATCAGAGGCGTTGGGATCCAAGGAACCGTTGCTAAGCGACCTACTTTTACGAAAGTACTTTTAGGCCCGGCTGTCAAAATTAGCGACTTTCCGCCTGCTTTGCATGCATTGAAAAGTGGACTTTACGTGTAGGTTGTACTAAAAAGATTTTTACGCGGTACACTTGAGAGAATTTCGGATGTTAAACGGCGAAGATTCTCACCTCATGGTTTTAAGTGAAATTGAAAAAGTCGGAGAAAAAAATCGGGAATGGTGGTTTGGACGGCACGAGGTTCTCTGCAGAGCTAACACGGTTTATTGCCAGTAGCAGAATGCTCTCGATTGGATAATGAATTTTTCTCTTCCACTCAAGTGAGAGCTCAGTGAAACATGAGTGCTGGTCGGAAAATGTTTGAGCGAGTAACGGAGTAACGCGTAAAACACGACAACAAAAAATTCTGGAAGTTTGTCGAGATGTGAGTTTGTTAGTTAAGCACCTACAGGAGATAATGAAATTAACAACGTTTATACACAAGGTACTGTAAACTGAGTTGACTGTGTGTAATCGGTCAAGTTAGGCTTTCTGCCCTCGTTCACGAAAAATTTCGAGAATGATTTAGATATGATATGGAATAAAATTCTATGCACGTCATTGATGACGCAAGTACATACGTACAGCAAATGCCAAACAACTTTCGATTCACGTCATAATTGCCACCAAGCGAGTTCATATGTGATTTGCTGGTGACCAAATTTGGCCACCATCAAACTTCATAACAACCTGCTTGGTGGCACTTATGACGTAGATCGAAAGTTGTTTGGCATTTTCTATAGGTACAGTGATTCCACTATTGCAGTTTAGACTGTCCACCCGTTATTGAGGACTGCTACGTCAATAATTTCAATGTCTACACATTTGATATCTATTGAGAAATTCTCTCACCTGTGCAGCTCCACTGACAGGAAACAATCTGGCAAAATATAAAGGCCAAGTTCTAGCCAACTCAATAGCATTTCTTTTGATATTAGCCCGATGATTACTGTTGTAATTTTCCGCTGTGACACCATATCCGGACAACATATTAACACCGGCACGCTTTTCTTGAGGAGTCAGTCTAATACATGGGGTAATACCATAAACATCTGCCACTATTTGACAGAAGATCAAGTGAAGAGCGTTTAGAGGTCCTGAAAAATGCACAATAAACTATATGAACAGAAAATGATGTCTTATTACCTAAGGGTTCAGATGGCGAAAAGTACTCCTTCCTCACTCTTAACAACCAAGAAACTCTGTTGTAAGTCACATAGGCAGAACTGCCTAATGGTCCAATTCTATTTGGGGAAGTCGGAGATCGTGGCTCTTCAATTTCATCGGAAATCTTATTCACCGGACTTTTTGATGAAGATGTCTTTATTGGCTTGATGAATTCTGGCCAATCTATTCAGATTTAAGGTGACAGTGAGTTTCAGAAGTATTTTAAATTGATAGGTACCACCTTCTCTTTCAGTTCGTTCGGTTTTATCAGTCATAGCAGTCGACGCAACGGAATACTTCTTTTCTCTTTCCAGGGCGCTCTTGTTGAGTTGGTGCGTTCTAAATGTGGGGCGTTCATTGGAGTCTCTTGTATGTGTCTGGTGTTTTCTATCGTTGTTCTCCCATCTGTAAAGGACAATGAAAATTACAAAGAACTGTGAACATTTTCAATGGAACAGATCATGCATGAATAATGTCAAGTTTGATGATAGCCAGATAGCCATGATGTATGAGAGTTGGCAATATCCCCAGCCGTGATTTGGGCGTTGTCTGTCAACGGTCAGCTACCTACGTCATGCGCAAAGGGAACGAGGTTGTGGCTATTGAAAAACATACCTTTGTGAATGTATTGTCATCGGCACCGGTGGGCAATTTTCCCAGAATGTAAAATGGAAATGACCACCGGTGGGTACACGGGGCCCAACGTGTTGAATAAAGTGAACTGATTGATTGGAGTTGATTTCAGCAAAGGAATACCTCATAATTTTTGTTCAACTATGTACAAAATTTAACGTTCATTATATAACCGTTTCCTCCTCTTCATTGCAGCGAGCCTACCTTTGACTGTATAGGTATATGGTCTAAGGAGCCTACATATGGGTTAGGGGTGAAAAACAGGTTTTTTAAAAACATGAATTTTATTAAATTCTTGTGTATTTTGAATTGTTGGCCAAGACTGAACCTATCCTGAAACCAAATTTAATTCATCCGCATTGACAAATAATGAAATATCTTCAAGGAAACCCAGCTGAGGCATTCTTAGCAAGTTTGGCGAATCAAAAACTTTTAAAATATCTATTAAAAGCAAAGAAAATTGAAAAATAGGCCCCGATCCCTCCTATACCCTTTTCTTTACTTCTTTTTAAAACTTTCGAAACTTCTATAATTTGAATTATTTTGTCTTATTTTTTCAACGCTTGCTTTCATTGCTTTATTATTGTCACTAATATTAATACGTGGAAAGTTTTCGTGACTGGCTTGCAATTATGAAGGAGAAGGTAGTGGGGAGCAGTCAAAATGAGCGGTCTACGAAGCGTGGATTCTCATTTATTGTTTATTCGAGCTAAGACAGTCTTTCCTGAAGAAGGAACAAATTAGTTCCGAATGCTCGAATAAACAATAAATGAGAATCCACGCTTCGTAGATCGCTCATTTTGACTGCTCCCCACTACCTTCTCCTTCACTAATATTAATCGAAGTAGTTAAATCTTGGGTATTCGGTCCTAGGCAAGGTTCAGAAAGAAACTACGTTTTAAGCTACGCCAAGATTTCGAAAATATTTATTTTCTTCTTCAGGGTGCTAATGTAGTTTGATCAAAGTTACAATCACTTTCATGCCAGGAAAATTGGACATACCTACTAGTGAAAATTTGATTATCAATCAATTGATAACTAGTTAGGCTATATAATTTTTTTTTCATATTTGCATTTGCCTTCATTTCTCTATCTTCTGCAAAAAACTATTCAATTCGTGTTCTGAGAATCGATGAACAATTACAGTCTGATAAGATTAAATCTAAATGACTAATTTGATTTCGCTCAACACAGGCATTAGGACAGACACTTGAAACATTCAAATGATAGTCATAAGAAAACAATGACGTGAGTTTCAATGTCCAGTATGGAAGATGGACTGCTACCGGAAACTGCAATGTCCATAAGACACTGTACTGGAATTTTGTTGTTGTTTGTGGGGATTTGTTGTTTTAGACGAAAAAGGATCAAAACTTGTATAAAACATCTTTATCCTGTATTTACAGCTAAACCATTCTGTGGATGGCTTATTGGTGTACTATTTGGTGATCTCTGGCCTATTGCATGGCTTCCATTTATTCACTAATTAATTGAGGTTTTCAATTACCATTTTAGATATGTTCCTATGAGGACTTTATTTAACAAACTAGTCTCTTATGATACTCAATTTTATTCCCCTTGTACATTTCAAACAGCTGCCTTAAATACTTGACAATAATTTTGACCAGACGGATCTTTTCAAGAATCCATAATCAAATTAGAACTACTGAAAACATATACAGGACGCTATGAACCACTTAGAAAACAAACGAAGAAAGAATGAACAATGTCTAACGTAACAATAACCAAAAACAAAGAAGTAGGTACTCACTGCTCGAAATCTAACACAATACTTAAATGAACACAGATGTTTCTCCATAGAACATCAGAAATGCAAGATTT
Organism: Orchestes rusci; assembly: GCA_958502075.1. Taxonomy (NCBI): domain Eukaryota; kingdom Metazoa; phylum Arthropoda; class Insecta; order Coleoptera; family Curculionidae; genus Orchestes; species Orchestes rusci. The sequence goes on from OY293309.1 coordinate 23,373,792, forward strand.
GCTTTATGATGGACAACATGCATATACTCTAGGCATTTTGAAATGTTTGCCGATTTTTTAATCAATAAAAGTAGGTATCCTTACACAATTGGCAAACCGACGTCCGAATAAGAACATTTAATAAATTGAGGTGCTTCTCAGAATACTGATCACGTCACAATCTATTCTGAAGAAAACTGCATCAACATCACTTCACAAGCCGAACAGCTTATTACAATAATAGGAAACAAGAAATAATGAAAGTGCATAAATTACATGCATTATTACGCGTATGTTAATAACAATGAATAATGCCAGCCTACGAAGATTAAGAAATTTAAGCCATTTTTGTTATTGAGATGAATCACAAACTTACCGTGGACTAACATCTCTAGGGTCTATAGAACCAACAGTAGAAGATTCTGCAATATCCCAACTGTTCCTTGACATCCTTCCATCTTGTCTATCACTATCTGCAATTTTTTGTTATGTTATTATCACGGATGGATTACAAGAAGCAGTACCTTCAGGGGTCCAGCTAGTACCATCATGATGCCCATCAACGATACTGCTCTGCACCTCCCAGTTCGCACTGAACGAATTTCTCTTTGAATTATTGATGACTCTATTCTGATGCACTCCAAATGTATCCCTATCTTGCCTTTGCGCCATAAACGACGATGTCTCCCTATCCTGCTTCTGAGACAAGAAGTCTCTGTGACTTTTAAAGGAATCTCGCACTGGCTCTATGGGTGGAGGAGGTTGATTACCTCTAATAGGAGGGGACGGAGCTGGCTCTGGGGGTGCAGGGGGTAAAGAAGATGGTCCTATAGGAGGAGGAGGTGGATCTGGCTTCCAACTACTGCTAGCCCAGCTTTGTTGTGTGGGAGAACGTCTGTCTGGTGTAGAATTACCACTTTCATCCCAGCGCCCCGCCAGTTGCTGTTCCAACATCATACGTCTGGTGTCTTCTAGTTTACTCACGCTTCTTGAAGGTTTTTCTACAGTACTAGAAGTACTTCTGACAGAGTGGTTTGCTGTGACCCTTTCTAGCCGCTGCTTCATTTCATTGCTGAGTTTTATTTTCCCAATACTGCCTGGAGGAGGACGTGACGCTCCAATTTCAAAAGCTTTCTTGGAACTCGTTCTGGATAGTTTAGAGTTACTAGGTTCAAAGTCAATAATATCATCCCAATCCACATTATTGAGGGAGTCACTTCCGTTGGATATATTGATAGAGTTTTCACGGTTTGGGGTAACCTTGCGCTCTTTTTGTCGCATTTTGAAATGCATGAAGTCTTCGCCGTTCTCATGGGCTTCGCCCTTCGGCGGTGGCCAGCGCCATTTTCCAATTCGAACAGTCTTGGCACGTCCATATGGATCCATAAAAGGTCTTGCCTCACTCGGGTCACATTCGTCAATTGGAGGAGGCATCGGAGGTGGGGCCGGGATACCGTTTCTCATGTTCATACTTTGATTGGAGTCTGAACTAGCTTTTCGAGATTTGAAGTCTAAAATGAAGTTGATTTTAATACACGCTTTATATGAGATAATAGATGGTTACCTGATCCGACGCTAGGAGAGCTTGATTTTCTGTTGCCTCCCTTGAAGCTGGATCTTCGGTTTTGAGGTGATTGTGATGATTGATGAATTTGTGCTTTCACTGTTGTTTGTATGGTCTCTGTTACCTATAAGTTGGGATATGGGTATAAGAACGTAGTATGATACTTATACATTACCTTAACCTCTCCAGTTGTAACATTCTGAGTTAACAACTGCTGCAGAGCTTGGTTTTGAGCCAGCAACTGCTGTTGAATCTGAATGTTCTGCGCCATAGCGCTTTGCAAAAATGCTCTTTGCAGATTCTGCTGATAGGCTGCCAGTTCAGTTCCATTTTGAGATACTTGATTCATGTTGAAAACAGGAACAAATCCTTCCTGTGTGGGACTCAGAAGCGGCATCATCAGAGGAGGACTCACCATTGGAGCGGACATTCCTGAGTAGTTGAAGCTGGAAGATGAAGCTCCACTCTGGGAGCCTCCACCTTTTATCGATTCAACTAAATTGTGCTTTTCACTTAGTGTTTTGAGGCTGTCGTTTATGAATATTGGGCGGAAGAGGTCGCTTATGTAGTCGTCCACATTGCCCGATGAAACTGATGGGGCCGGGGTGGTGATGTTTTCTACTTCCTGATCCAAAGAGCTTTCCTGTGATGTTTATTTGTTAAAAACTGCCAAGAGACTCACATATGACCTACCTCACTAATTTGACTGTTGCTCCTATTTCTGTGTCCTCCCCCTTTGATCATCTTGGCCATCTTTCGGGCATCGCTCAAAAGATCCACATTCTCTTCGAGCTTGAAACCCATGATGTCATCCAGAAACTCATCCAAACCCTCAATATAATCTTTATTTTCTTCTACATGTCCTCCTTTGATACTAGCAGCCAAACTTCGAGCATCACTTAACTCATCCAAATTCCCATCAAGAACAGGACTGAACAACTCATCCAGAAACTGATCCACGTCACTGGCTTGTGATGGAACTCTCACCCTCCTCACATGAGAGGCCAAACTAGGAGCCTCACTTGTATCGGACATGGCAGAACTTCTCACCCCAAACTCAGACTTTTCGATGTAAGCTCGGCTGGAATGGCTTCCTGGAGGGGCCTTTTTGCCGGCATACTGAGACTTGATGTATCTTGGTCCTCCTCTTTGAGACGTACTCACACTCCCTATGTCCGGATATTCAAAATCTATCTCCTGTTTAAGATAGGCCTGGTGATTCACCACGGGCTTGATTGGTGCTAGTTGCTCTACCGAATGATATCTTTCATTGAGCTTCGATGTTTGTGACAAACCCAGCTCAACTAGGGCATTTGGTTCGGGTTCCAGAAGATTATCTAGGCTTCTGGAGCGCGTTTTTTCTTGGTCAAAGTAGCGATCATTTAATGCTGACGTTCTGGAAAGAGCTTCGTGGGATGCTTTTCTGATGGGTGGCGTGTAGCTAGTTTCAATCACCTCCCTACTAGATTTTCTTGAGCTTTGTCTTGATGTCATGATTGGTGCTGGAGAGGTGCGTTTTGGTGTGGAGATTTTGCGAGTTATATTGATCGGTGGTTCTGGAGGAGGCACTTGAGGGCGTATTACGTGGTGATCAACTTCAACGGGATAGTTCTTTCTTGCCCCAGTTTTCAGTAGAGTCGATTTCTGGATGGGAAATGCGGGACATAGTTCCAACTCTGATACTAAATCGAAAATATAATCCAGTCCATTTCCCTCATAGACAATGCCAGCGTCGTCCATAATGACAGTCCATCCTTCAGGGGCAATGCTCTGGGATGTTATCGCTAAAAACGCAGCTTCTTCACAAGATGTCCAGGAGTCGGCGTTGATACTGGAGACAGTTCCATCTGGAAGGGTCAAAGGAAGGGCACAATTGGCTTTCTGCCGGATACTTTTCCATTCCAGTAAACTGGGTGGCATGTTACGGGAATGGGGAGCGCGTTGGAGGCTGCGCGTTAGCTTTCGTTGAAGGATTTCTTTGGTGTTGGGAGTGGCATGGTCAGTTATGAACTTGAGCAGGTATCTAGAAAACAAATTAAATGATTTGTATGTTTTTTCATTAACTTTTTAGAAAAAAAAATCACTGTCTTATCAAAAACACAATTAACTCACTTGCTCAATGGAGGACTAGGCTGAAAACTACTCAAACAATGCGCCATAAGCTGCCACACTTTATCCGAATTATCATTCTTATACGTCTGATTGCAAAGCTGTACCAGAAGCTCATCCCTTAATCCTCTTGAGTTCAGCCCTTTGTAAACGATATAATCAGCCAAAGCACGTTCTCTGGGTCCAGCGAGTTGCCCATCGTTGGTCCATCTTAGTATCAGTTTGAACAGTGCAACTGCATCTTGGAAATCTTGATCCCTTGCTGCAGCTTTGGACAAAAATGGCGTCGTTATCGGATCTTTTTTGTAACACAAATCGGCATCTTTGAAATAAACGGAAGAGAACTTGGAGAACTCAAATTGATTTAGATCGTGAGGAAGATTGAGTGGCGGAGGATTGCCTGTAACTCCTCCCAAGACTTTCACTAGATTTCTCTCAGAGTGTACAGGTGTATAGTTCTCCAATTTGGAAAAAATGAAAGCCAGTTCTGCAGGAATTTCCAGATGATTTGTTTTTGCTTTGGTCGAGTTGACCTTTTGAGCTTGAGCTTGAAGTTGAGCTTCGCGAGCAGCGCGTTGCTTGGCACGTTCCTGGGCAATCTTTTCAGCTTCAACTCTGCGCTTGAATTCTGCTTTTCTCCTTGAGAAAAGCTTGCGTTCTTTTCTACCTCTGTATAAAGCCTGTGCTTTAGCAATGCCCCTTTTGATCTTATTATAATCCCTCTTTGCCTTATAACCTTTCCAATGCTTTTGTATGGTGATAGCACTCCTTTTCATCCTTCTGAATCTTTTTCTCTCCAAGTATCCTCGGATGTTTTTCTGGATCACAACAGCAGCTCCTTTGAGTGATTCTCCACGTTTTATTTCTAGCTGCCTCTCCAAGCTTTCACGAAGAAACACCCTTGTGGCACCCAATTGATAATCTGGGCCATCTGGAAATTGTTTTTGATTTTTTCATAATGGTTTTATATTGAGATCTTACCAGTTCCTGTATGGGGCATCAGTTCTAGTATTGCTCTGCACAAATCCCTATAAGGGGCTCCTCTAGGGATTCGAGTGAGGAGATACCTGCAATATTTTAAAACCACTGTGTTAAAATGCCAGTGTAAAATAAATCACTTTCGATTCTTAGCATCTGTGTTGGGCAATAATTTGAGAAATGGAGATCTATTGTAAACAGAACGTTAATTCAAAAACTGTTGTTTTATAAGAATAATCTTAAACTTTGTATGGAAATTGCGGGAGCTTTTGATAAAATCTTTTCTCGGTATGTCATTGCGATTTTTTTCCCAGCTTGATATAAAATCTTGGTTTTTTTTTGATGACCGATGTTGTGTTTATTATGAAATTTGGACACTTTACTGTTTTTTTAATAAGAATTGTGAAATTATCTCAAAATTTAACAAAACAGCGTTATCGTTAACGTAGCACTATAATATCTCTCTATAGATGTTATGCGATATTCAATTAGTATTTTGTAAAGTAGATTAATTAAGTCCAGCGTCAATTAAACATTTAATTACGTATTAACTTGAGACATTGATCCGGAAGACAAGCGAAAATAACGTTTTGGGAATCGTTTTTGCATTGTTGTTATTTTATGTGTTCTCAAGAGTTTTAAAATTAATCTTACATTCCAATATTAAAATGAAAAATTAAAATTATATTCCATGTTTATTTGAGTGGATAAAGAGATAATGTGTATGTATAAAAAAATCAATTTTTTATATAAATCTCTGGAAAATTTGCTTGACATTTTCCGAAAAATAAGCATCAGAGATGATTTTCAAAACTATCGATCTTTCAAGTTTTGCAATAATTAAATTGTGACTGTGAAGAAGAAAATCATCACAAAAGTCGATTTACATAAGTAATTCTGTATGACTAAATACTTGCGAAATAAAATCTTGAATTTTAAGAATTTTGGTTAGACAGATCTGAGAACAGACCACTCTATAATTGGTGTTCCGTTTCTTGGTAAAAGAGAAGCAGAGCATCATTTAAATTTGAGACTTCTCTTTTTAAGTGTCATATCCTCTCTGTTTTGAGATGTTTCAAAAAAGTTTGAGTTTGATTTTCGTTTATTGTGGTTTTATTGAAAACGGATCTTTTAAAATTCGTCATAGTACTAGAGATTCTAGGTAGAGTAGAGAAATAAAATTAAGCAAAAAATTGAAAACGATTGAGATTTTATTATGATTAGGTATACAAGCTGTCCCTGAACAACGTCAAGAAACTCAGGGGGTGATTGTTTGTGACAAAATAATGTTAGTAAGCCATATAACGAGATTTTAAACTCAAAGATCAAATTATTTTTCAAGTTATTGATATATTTCGGACATGTCTTATAATATCAAAATTAAATTTGGTACAAAGTTTCAACCTGTTTATCTGAACGTTCTGTGGAAAAAAAATCTCCACTCTGCCACTAGAGGCGCGCTTTACCTGAACTCCAAACTTCATATTACGCATATTATCTTTTCTGTTGCAACCGATTTCTGAAAAACAAATACGTTGTTGTGAAGATTGGGAAAGATTAGACAAGAAACGTATTCTTTGTACGAGTCGATAAGTTTCACCGTTTGGCCGCCAATCGACATTGTAATAACTCATGTCAAAAATAATCTGCTGTGTATGAAATGACAACAAGGAAAATACAACACAAAAGCAACACAAACCACAACAAAAACGAACAACCAGCATGAAAAACAATAACAAAAACAATGCAAAAACAAAAACAAGAACAAAATCATAAAACACGAATTATTGTTTCTGTTGTTTTTGTGTTGTTTTTTGTCAATACTGTTGCATTTGTTGTTGTTGTGTTATTCTGTTTTGTTTTTGTTTTATATTTTCTTCATTATCATGTCATTCAAGGCAAATTATTTTTCACATGAGTTAGTTCAATGTCGATTTGCGGCCAAACGGTGAAACTCGAGGAGTACATTTTTTGTCTAATCTTTCCTAATCTTTGAAACGACGTGAGTATTCGTTTTCGAGGAATCTATCGAAACAATAAAGATATGCGAAATAATAAATTTGGATTTCAGGTAAGGGCGCTTTACCTAAGGGCGATGTAGACAAAAATTGTTTCCACAGCACGTTACAGATAAACCAGTCGAAGCTCTGTACCAACTTTCATTCTGATTCGATATGAAATGTCCGAAATAAATCAATAACTAGAAAAAAAAAATTCTTTGAATGTAGCTCGAAAAATATTGAGATTTCGATTTTTTGTTATATGACCTATCGCCATTATTTTATCACATACAGTCCCCTGAGACTCTATACAGGTTCAACATACTCAAAAATTCCAAATTTGGTATGAGGAACCCAAAATTATCCACGACTCTCAAGCTTCAGAATTTTTTGATGAGTGATAAAAAGCAGTTTTCCGCGTTTTAAATTTTCAAATTAGGCATCCTAGAATATTAAATGGGATCGAACACATCGGGAAATTTTCAAGTATCCTTAATTAATGAAATGTCATTACTTTTTGGAATATATGTACCTAGATTCTCAGAACTTGAACTAAATTGCATGAGCCAATAAATGACTTCCTGATTTGTATAGAATTAAATTTTTCTTCTTACCTATATCTATCAACAAATTGATGGAATTTCATCCTTATGGGATATCCACTCTGTCTAATTCGAATAGTATCCAACATTCCAGCATATCGAAGTTGTTCAAGAACAACTGGCATGTCGAATTTCATCGGAGTCTTATCATTGTTTGGTTTAATGCATCTGACAAACCATGGATTGCATTTTGACATGTTTTCTAATAAAAGCTGAAGAGAATCACTGAATCGAGCTGCTACAGTTGGTGTTCGTGGTTTCATAGTTACAAAACGACCTGGAAAAAATGAGCATCATTGTCATTAATACAGGGTGGACCATTTAACAGAGATTTAACCTGAGACAGCCCTATATCTGACAAATAGTGGGTTTTGGAAAAATATAGTTCAAATAAATTTTTGGGTTTTTCGGGAGAGAGAAAATCATTTTTGATCCTAACAAACTTTTTAAAGGTTTTCAAAATCAACTATCTATGCATTTTTGAATAGAAATGTACAGGGTTATTCATTATATTTTGACACCCATCTACAGCTCTTATTGCGAGTGATAGAAAAAAACTTTGAATACAAAAGTTTTGGTTTTTTTCACGTAGTATCTTCTGGTGATAGCGGAATCAACAAATCGAAATCATAACATAGAAAAAATTCATTAAGTCATATTTTTTTAAATGGAACACCCTGTATATTATTGACTAAAATGAAAGATCTCTTTAATCTGATTTCAAATATATATGGTTTGTAGGCATTTGGTTCAGTCACTTTGAAACTATTTGAATTCAAAAAATATATCTTTTTAAACTACAACAAATATTCACAACACTAACTTAATCATATAAACTATCAACATTCCATTAAAAACGAAGCTACATGTTTTCTACATAACCCCCATAACCAAAACTTTTGCATTTAAAGTTTTTTTCTATCACTCGCAATAAGAGCTGTAGATAGGTGTCAAAATATAATGAATAACCCTATCTTTTTTTGCAAAATATTATTCTACTAAGCGAATCACAATTGAGAATAAATAGAAATCACCAATAAGCAAATGGATAGGTGAATTAGGTTTTTTTTGAAATACCTTTACAGCTTTGATATACCTCATTAAATTTTTTTCATACTAAAAAATATCTTACCATTTGCTCCTTTAGGCAAAGTTCGGCTCTGACTTTGATAACTCAATGGCTTCGCAATGGCAATAACCAGAGGCTCTTTACTGCTTATAAGAAGATCAATGACTTCAGGACGCAAAATATCCCGGTTTTTATCCAGAAAACCATCGACGGAGTACCAAACTTGGCCCGCAAAATGACGAATCTGAGAAAAACGGACTTGTATTGTGAGAATTGTGGGATTTGATATGGAAGTTATCATAATACAGATAAATGGGGAAAAGTGCTTACACCAAATTCTCTACCACCAACTCTTGGTCTACAATAATGCTCATTTAGAGCGTGGTTATAGTGGCACTTTTCCAAAAACGACGCATCTGAGGCTCTTGGAAAATTGCTTTCGTCATCAAGTAAATGGAAAATACCCACCGGCTTCTTGCCCAAGAGCTATAACAATTAAAAACAAATATTTAATAACTTCAGTAAGAGCGTAAGAAAGTTACAAGAACCAGAAAAGTGAGAAAGAGAACTGGGAAAAAGTTGATCAAAATACTTCACCCTGGTCAAGAACTAGAACTAGAACTAGCAAGAAAGAAAATAGGTTGATGAGAATCTAATTTGTTTTTCTGTCTTGTGAATCCATTGTGTAGTTAATATATGAAAAACATCAAACTCAATTGATGAATGGACTACTTGAGTGATCAGTCTTGAGATTGATTGTTATCGAGAAAGAAATAACCGCTTTGCAAAATGGAAAGACAAAAGTTTGATTAAAAATAAAATTTAAGAAGAAGAAAACATTACAGATAAAAAAACATTAGATTATTGACAACACATTAAAAAAATTGTATATCAAACAAACGCAAAACATAACAGTGTCATTTTGAACTTCCGAGATTATTTCTAAGATTCTGCTACACTTGACGTCCCCCTTAAGTTGAAAAAAAAAAAGAAAAATATAACGCAGAAGGGTATTTTCAGCTAAAAATTTTATATTGATCTTCTCACCTGGATAACCGGAGTATTATCTGTCCAAGTTAAATTAGTCCATTCCAATCTCTCTTTGGAATATTCCTGCTGTTCTAATTTGAACACGTGCTTATTGAAATACAGCTGGAGTGACTCAGAGGCAAAATTGATGCACAATTGTTCAAAGGAGTTTTCATTAAGGTTCTCAAATCCAAAAATATCAAGAAGGGAAATCCGTGCGGCATCGTGAAGTCCTCCTCTTTGGATTATTGAGTTCACTCTTGTGACAAGCCTGGAAAAAAAGTCATGCTGATGTTTTTTTAATAAATTACCCCAGTCTCTGAACAACAAGGTACCAACCTATTAGATGAGTCTATTGATTGGATAAACCGAGGGATAAACCCACCTGTATCTCTTGTATTCAGTTTCTCAACGACATATTTCACCTTATCGCAACCAAGTTATAATCCAAAAAGAAAATCAAAATATCTCATCGATTCTTATCATATTCAAAACGCCTATTCTATAAATATTTTTCTCTAAATCTAGTCATTTTTGAATGGTCAAATCATTCCATAGTTTATTGGGTCACAGATATATCATTAAACTACCTATAGATGGACCCAGGCATCACTGAATATGTAGTTTTATCACTTTTCAAAATGTGAAAAAAAGCAAACATCCACTTGAGCTAATTGAGTGAAATCCAAATGAATCAGTGAAAACTGAAAGGATAATCTTTAATCGGTATCCATTCCACACATTTGCCGCATGGTGGTCAAAAGTAAGAAAAAAGATTGAATCAAATCTATATGAAAATATTATGTAAAATTTCAACTCACCAATTAAAGAGGGCAGCATAAAGCGCCTTAGCAAAAGCGTCTCGAGCATCCAAAGCCTGATCAATAGTCAACGGTGACGCGACGCGTTCAGCTCTAGCTTCAGTGATGCGCGAAGTGAGTGTTCTTTGTAATCCATTCGCCGAGATTTGCAACAAATGCGCAGCCCACTTTATTTCCACATCCGAACCAACTTCCACTCCTTCTTGGCCGTGTCTAAAATTTGAAAAGCTAATTAGACGCCCATTAACAATGGAATTTAGGTGATCATCACCTCAGTTGTCTTCTATGGAAATAAACATTGCCCAAGTGCAACACAGCGGAAAGAACTTTGACAATTCCTTCTTGTTCGCTTTCACCCACTCCCAGAACTTCCATGGCTCTGGTAAGGGCTTTCCAGTCTGCTCCGGAACCTGAGTGACCCGGAGAACAGTCACTACCACCTAGAATATGTTGATTAAGGCACTGTAGTACTCTTTTTCTTCATGAAAGAATCTCTGATGATATTGTGGAATATTTTCTGATGAATCTTATGTACCTTGATTCAAGTAAAAATATTTGTCAGCATTAACGAGGCCATATTTCTGCTTCTCAGCATTCGTCATGCCTCCCAGTAGTTCATAAAAAACATGGTAGTTTCTCTCACCAGGGGCCTGCGTCACTATTCTGGATTTTTCCAACAAGTATTGTGTCACTTTGGCACCTGAAAATAGTTTGAAAACGATACGATCATTAACTTCATATTGCTCTAACACCATTATCATTTTAAATGTTGCCCTATTTATTGTTCCATGTTATCTTTTTTACCTAAATCAATTCAACTTTTTGTAATTGTTTATTATTTATTTTGTTCTTTTCTGAGTTTGAACATACCGATAAATTTCCAACAGTTTTGTTGTTATTTTTCAGTTGCACACTTCTGTCTCCAGTTATCGTCCTATTTCCATTATTTATATTAAGTAGGTATGTATATTTGTCACGCATTTATTTTCCGTTCATAAATCATCAGACACAAGAAAGAAAAATAAATTTTGATATATTAAAAAAAAATAACAAAAGAAGATTCTTTTAAAAATTAACATAAAATAAAATGTATTCAAAAATAAAACTAAACTATAAAACGGGAGCTGTTGATACTCCTAGCACTCGCAGTGTTGCCAAGTAAAAGAAAGAAGAAGTTCTAGGGAAGTATGACTTCTATCACAAAAGATGTGAATAATGAATATTTCTACAAAATACTTGCAAAATATTTGAGAATGATTTTTAGTATTGATCGCATTGACGAAAAACAATTTTTTTGGTCCATATTTCTCTCTATTGGTAATTCAGGATTCATAGAGAATGAGATGTTTTGTTATTATTGGCAACAATGTTGACTATTCTCTAGCATATAATGAGCATATAACAGATTGCCTGACGAAACTTATTATACATTATACATACTGGGGCAAGCGCAGTGTCAACCAAACCCAACACCTTTCTCCCTTTCTCCGTGAGAGACTTCTCTCTCTACTAGCCTTATAAAGTAGTGTTATTTCTATGGCCAGAGGTAAAATTGAAAAGATTATTTGCGGAACTAAAAGTATTTAAATATTTTATAAAGTATTTGAATAGTTTAAATGTATTTAAATACTTCAAAAGTATTTCAAATACTTCTCGAAAGTATTTAAATAATAAATACTTCGAAAAGTATTTATAATTACAAATACAAATACTTCTCCGAAAAAGTATTTAAATAAAAAGTATTTAAATACTTTTTTGTATTTAAATACTGAAAAGTATTTAAACATACAAATACTGCCCGGCTCTGCTTCTGTGACGTCACGAGTATCACGGCGGGATACGCGCGTTTCTGGCACGCGGAGCCAGGCGCAATTTTCAATAATTGACTATTATTTTATTATAGAAATCCGCAAGTTATCTTTTAAGATGTTGATGGTATTATTACGCTCCAATCTTAATATGTTCCCTATTTCCAAAAATTGTGCAAATTGTTCATTGATAAGCAAAACAGCTATTTCAATAATCTTAGGCGTGTGAACATTTCCAATATTCAACTTGTCAATTCTTATTATAGAATATTTTCTACCAGAAACCCACAACTGGAATTAAATAATGGTCACTCACCAATAATTGATCCGTGCTTAAAATAAACTTCCAAATACTTTCCAAACCGAGAACTATTATCATTTCGCACAGTTCGCGCATTTCCAAATGCCTCCAGCAGAGGTGTAGCCTCCAAAATCTGTTCAGTGACTAAAGCTTGGCCACGTGGCGCAGATGGCGCCACAGCTGCCAAGTATTGCATGACTAATTTCGTTGATTCGGTTTTGCCTGATCCGCTTTCGCCACTGATCACCACTACCTGTATGATGTCAAATAGTTGATAAAAATATGAAAAATAATAAGAATAAGTCTACCTGTGGAGATGGCAAAGCAGCATAAGCGGAAGCAGCAGAAGCAAAGAGGTGTGGCGGAAGTTGTCCAATAATCTTGCCTCTGTATTTTTGAGCAGATTCTATTCCATAACAACCATCGAACATCCGATACGGGTTGACGGCTACAAGAATGCTTCCAGCATAGGTGTAGATAAGGTTTCTGTCATATCTGGAAATACGTTTATTCATAAGTAAGTGAGGAAGAGTGAAAAACTACAAACCAACCACATTATATTTTTGGTTTCTTATTTAATGTTTATAATATATACAAATTGAGGTCTTTTAGAACAAAAATCCATATTTTTACATTTTCCCACGATTTATCCAATGAACATTTTCCACGTTTTCTCCAACCAACTGGTATTATTAAGTTTTAGTTACACGTAATTATTTTTTTCATATTGGCTCTAATCAATTATTCAAATATCATCACAGTTATATTAAGGACAAACTGTACCACGATATTTTCCGTTAATTTCAATGTGATTATATTTGCATTTATATGCTGTGACTTATTACTGTAAATATTACGTCTATTGCAAAAGCAAAATTATTGGCGTAACGTAGTACCTACTGTATGTTGAACTAAAATCATATACCTAAGTCTGTTAATAGATTTTCCTGATTTTATAATGCTATCAGTATTTTCCAATTGCTTTGGAAATTTTCAGTTTAATTGTGTGTATTTTTGTTCTCATCCATTACCGCTAGATCCAGATTTCCAATCAATCTTTGATAACACTTTCGCTTGGCTAATAATAATAGTGTCCCCACCACTGTAAAATTTTTGTTTATCAACCGATTTTGGAAAAAAAAATTTGTTTGATCGGTCTCGGCAAACACTTTTTTAGCATATGCCCAATTTGTTCCAGAGGCGTACTTATGATCATTGTGACGATTCAAAGGAGCTCAAATTTTCGAAAATAAAATAAGGGCATTTACTAGAAAAAAATTGACAACGGAATCCTAATCAGCATCACCAAGGGGCTCAGTACACATTTTCAACAAAATAATAATTGTTCCTGTGTAGTTTTTTTTTGTTGATCTGTTAATTTATTATTTCTTACACTTTTCATTGAGCCTTCATGTATGTTTTAAATTACAATAAAGATGTTTATTTAATTCCTGAATCTGAACAAAAAATCATTAATATTTAATGGTGGTGCGGCAAGGGGTTTAATTACCGATTTAATTAAACTTTCAGGACCATTTTAATCGGGCACCCTGTAGATAATAAAGTTGAAAACTTGTACAGAGAGGTCTTTGATGATGTTGATTGAGATTCCGTTGTCTTTTTTTTTTTCTAAAAAATGCCCTAATATCATGTTCTGAGATTTGACCCCCTTTGAACCCTCACAATTTCCCATAAGAACGGCCCTTGAAGCAATTTTGCATTTGCTCAAAAAGTGTTTGTCGAGGCCTATCAACCAAAAAAAAAATTTGAAATCGGTTTATGAACAAAAATTTCCCCACTTTAGAGTGGACACCGTGTAGATTTCACATACATAATAATTATGTCCAAGGTAATGACTATAGGTTTCAAATTGGAACCTCAAACTTGGAATTATTTCACAGGTGGCGAACTAAAAACTTGATGTTTATTATACAGGGTGTCCGGTAAGTGTATAAAGGGAAGGTCAATTTTTCCAAAGTGCTTCTTTACAAAACTACGAATATTAGAACTCACTCTAACATGATTAATAAAAATGAGGATAATATGTAAAATATTGGTCCATCACGGTAACGTCACGAGTTCCACGACGGGATACTCGTGCTTCTATTGGGCGCTGGCTCCGCCCAATAGAAGCACGCAATTTTCACCAAACATCAATTATCACATTATTTACGGCTGCAGGTGATTTTTTTAACATATCTAAGGAGGTTTTCACCTTAGATTATATTTATTATATTGTGACAAAACAGGTGTGTGGCCGTCGGAAACAAAAACAACCTAAAATTCGGGATGCTTGCCTCTTCAGCTAGGATCGTGGCCACTGCGGAAAGGATCGATCATCCTCGAGACATCGACGCTTAATCAGTGATAAAATGCGGGAAATTTCTGTAATTGAGGATATTAGAGACGCGTCAAGGAGAGTTTATCGCGGTCTACATAGTAGCTAGAATGATATTTGAAAGAGCTAATATGATATTAAATACTCCAAATAAATCAAATGAAAATAAGTAAATTAGTTAAAATCAACGAGTTGGTTTTTCTAACAAAGCAACATTACAATGATAATTAATATACCTATTATGCGCAACGATATCTCAAAAAATAATTATTAGGGTCTACACATACGGAGGGCAGAGTGTACTCTGCGGAGAGCTTGAGGAGACTAATGCGAAAGTCATAATTATTTTAGAAGAAACAATGGGTATGGGTACTAGAATTAATTTATTACCTTCGCCAGTGGCGATATAATATTAGATTTGCAAGTATTTGTGCGGTGTAAGACATGCCATGTATCACCGCCTGGTTACTTGTTTATTACTCCGGACGGTCGACGCATGAGCTATAGGAATTGAACTGTTTGAAGTTATTGCGTGTGGCATACCTACGTGGATGATAAATTGGTTTTCTTCTCCATGTATTTTTTTGCTTTGGTTTTGCTGTCAATATGCATAATTTTGTCATTTTGATTGGGAAAATATGTAAACAAACAAGCCAAAAATGCTACAAACAATAATTAAGCTTTCAAAATCCAATCATTTAACGATATTCTTTTATCCAACTTCTGTTATGAACACTTAATGTTTCTTGGTGGCAATCTTTCACTTCTAAAAGATGATAGATAGATCACTATGGCTTGTTGCTAATACAAATGGACGCTAGAAGAGTAAACAAAACTTTCCAGTACTACACCGATAATTATCTATAATTATCAATTAAGATTTTTAGGAATTTGGTGTATTGCGGGATGAGGGATGAGGGCAGGCAACAAAAACCACTATTCTATTTTGCCTCCAAACGTCTCCAAGGGTGAAACAGCACAACATTATTATGATTATTATTCCATATTTAACATTCAACCAATTCAAAACTTTTTGAAACATAAAATAACTCTATAAATTGTTTGGACATTTTCCCTGTATCATAAATCAATTTGGTTTTTGCTTGTAGAGATTTGCTTAGATACTGACGGTCTTCATTAAATTTTGAAAAATGATCCCCGTCGGCTGTGATACAATTAAAAACCCATTAGTTATTTTGCTAGTTGTGAAGCGGAAGCTGAATGAACTATCGCCATAAATAAATTGGTGGAATAGTTAATAAAAAATAATATGGACATACATTTTGGATGATTCTTTTTAGTTTAAGCTTAGTACAGGGTGTATCGGAAAAAAAGAGACATATGCTAACAGGAGATTCTTCACACAAAAATATTGCGATCGCCCCAAACTTGTCTATTTCGAAAGTTGATATCAACTGAGATACAGGCCGTGATATGCGAATAAAAAATAAGCAAATGCTTATTTCACTTGAATTTCTTGAAATATACTTATACAAAAATAGCATGAGAGCAAAAGCATTTGCTTCTCTATTCATACCGCCCTGCAGTGGCGTAACTAGGAATTTCGGCTCCCTCCGCAGGTCTTTTAATGTTCCCCTCTACCTATTCATAAATTGCAAATACATTTTAAAATTTGTAAAA
Source organism: Orchestes rusci (assembly GCA_958502075.1). NCBI lineage: Eukaryota > Metazoa > Arthropoda > Insecta > Coleoptera > Curculionidae > Orchestes > Orchestes rusci. The sequence continues at coordinate 23,390,031 of OY293309.1, forward strand.
ATCTGTTAGGGATCTACAGGGTGTACGGGAAAATGTGGTTAAACTCTTGGATTCAGATTTAACATGAAAAAATAAGGTAGTGAGTTCTATACATTTTTTCCATGGAGTACCTCCCTGCGGATATATGACCCCCCAAAGAACGGCGCTGAAAATCGGTTTTCTTGAATATTTTTCAAAGTATTCGATATAAAATAGTGTTGTATGTATGATCAAGACTTGAAAACAAAATTCAGCTTGAAACTTGGACTAGAAAAAAAGGTACTTTGGTCCATTATCGATAAAATGAACCGTTCTGGAGAAAAAAATACTTTAATTGAAAAAACCTTGAAAAAAGCCATGATAAGGTGGCGTCCTTCACGAAATTGTTCAAATCATGTTTTTTTTTAATAAAAATATTTTTTTCCCAGAACTATTCATTTTATCGAAAATGAACAGGTGTACCTACATTTCTTTTAGTTCAAGGTTCAAGCTATCCAAATTTTTTCATCTATTGTTTTCAAGTCGTTTGATAAACAGAATGTACAGCCTAGTCCACCCCTGGTAAACTAAATGAGGTAAATGTGTTTCAATGACACCATTTTGAGATATCCTCAGTGGTGTCCATCATATAGAATGTTTATCAAATTATACTGAGTACTTTCAAAGTTATTTGAGAAAACCGATTTTCAGCGGCTCCCTTAGCGGGCCATATCTCCACAGCGAGGGCCTTTATGGAAAAATGTTATAGGAACTTATCACCTTATTTGTCCGGATCCAAGAGATTTGCCATATTTTCCCGTGAACCCTGTATATTGCAAATAATAAATAATAGAGATAAATGTTGATGACAGCGTTTTTTCTCCAATATTCATTTGTCAATATTTATAACTATTTGTCAAGTTTCCAGTTGTGATGGTTTTAATGAATCCAATCAGGGCCCCCTGTGGCTGTGGCCCCCCGCGCATTGCGGGGGCTCGCGGGGGTGTAGTTACGCCACTGCCGCCCAGGGTGTCAAAGTTGAATTTTAATATTTGATATATATTTGGATAACTTTCGAGATAATAAAGTTATATTGATGAAACTTGGTATATGGTGGATGTTTGACATACTGGATTCAGATCTGAGCACAGAATTGCTCTTACTTGTAGAAGGCGCCACTCACACACCTTTTCACTCATTCAAATAGTCATAATTTAACTTTCTTGCTCTTACGCACTCGTAAATTGTTCAAAAATTGAAAAAATATGTTTCCGTCTTATTTACATGAAAGGGTATATGGCTAGGAGTAACCTTTTTCAAGATATTTGAAATTGGAGTGATCCATGTAAAGTGGTTTTAAGTGGAAAATTTTAAAAATAAATAAGGGAAGCTTTGAAAACGTCGCGTCGTTATCATGGTAATTTTGACATTGGCTTGAATGCTCAATGTTTCTTGATTGAAAAAGATCAATCTAATTTTAAATTTTTAACAAAAAAAATGTTTTTTTTAGTTTTTTTTCACAAGAGACATTAAACACCGAGACATTTGTCTAAACTGTAACAACGGCGTTTTCGATGTCACCTATATATGTGTATTTTCAAAATTTGGAACCACATTGCATGGATTAACAGGTATTCAATATTTAGGTACAAATATCTTGAAAACGGTTACCTCCTTCTATCCACTTTTGCAAATAAATACAAATGTTCGAGTGCATAGAAAAAAATATGACTATTTGAATGGGTGGAAAGATGTGTAAGAGCCATACCAAGGCCAGATATAAATTTTCCATGTCAAAAAACCCCCATATACCAAATTTCATCAGAATAACTTTATTATTTTATACGTTGAATGAAAAAATCAAAGAATAAAATACAATTTCGACATCCTGTATCTCTCTTAATATCAACTTTCGGAATAGACAAGTTCGGGTCGATCGCAATATTTTTGTGGGAGAAATCTGCTATTACCGTATGTCCCATTTTTTTTTTAAATACTTTGTATATTTTTCTTTTTCTGATATGCTGCGTAGTTTTCATTAGGATTACCTAATGAGAAAAAAAAACAGCAAATCTCAACTACTTACTAATAATTTTCTTTTACAGGTAAAAAAATCATCAAATTAGAAATTTAGAAACTGGAGGGGATTCACTTTAGAGACCTGTTTGATTTTGTGAAAGTGTCGTGCCTGAGCATGAATTGGGGCAGTCACCAAGTCATCAATCATCATCATCATCCTTTGGCGATGCATTCAACGACTAAGAAAAACTTGATTCCAAATAAGATCATTGCGACCTTGAAAGTCACGAACGTGTTTCAGCGAAAAGGAAGCAACGGATATCTTTAAGATGAGAAAGTATCGCATACTAAGTGCCGATATTTCAATGCCACCTTAAGCTCAAGGTACCCTTAAACGTTGAGGTGGACCTTGAAAGTTTCTGCCGTAAATGCCGTATTTTAGTTGGGCTACTCATATTAGATCCTTAACCAATTCGAAAAACTTGGGCAATTAAAATGCGGCACTTACGGCAGACAGGTTTAAAATCCACCTTAACGTGAGGGTTCTTCAGCTACTACGACTATTCTTTACCTTATGGTAAAGAATGGAAGTGGATGAAGTGGATCAGAATGTCGCCAAAGAAAACATTACATGCATAAACAGGTTTACAGGTGGTCCACGCTCAACTGGACAAAGTTTCGGATCGGTTAATTTGGCACACCCCACTAAATTTATCTAAAATATGATTTAATTTTTGATCTGCACACCTTTTGCTCAAGCTATCAGAAATTTTGTTACCTATCCATGAGTCAATACAAGGAAAACTATGTGGGTGTGCCAACTTGACGCCAGTACCCCCACTTAACTTTTTGATTTTTTTTTTAAGGCAATCAATAGTACTAGTTCTGCACAATTTGCACAACCAATAGAAACTTTTGAACAGTGGCGTACGCCGAGTAATACCTTCCTTAAAACATCAATCTGACACCCCAACTCAACTTTTTGGATTTTTTTCATGGCAATCAATAGTACCAGTTTTGCACAACCAAACCAAACTTTTGCACAATGACGTACGCCGAGTAATACATTTCACAAAACATCAATCTGGGCATCCTTCACTCAACCTTTCAAATATTTTTTTAAGTCAATCAATAGTACTAGTTTTGCACAGCTCTGCACAACCAAAACGAACTCTTGCACAGTGGCGTACGCCAAGTAAAACGGATCTCAAAATGTCAGTTTGGCCCTCTCTCTTCCAACTTTACCCACTTTTTCGGAAGGCATCCGCATGAACGTGTAAATAAATAGTTATATGTGGGCAGCCGATAGTAGGAACCCACTTCTTTTCTACAGCTTTGCACTACCAAAACAAACTTTTATTAAACTTGTTTTATGTCAATCAACAATAGTACCCGTTTTGCACAGCTTTGAACATTGCACAACTAAATGTGTTGTCGTGTATCAGATTAGAGAAGATTTCTCGGGTAAAATCATAGAAAGTTGAGTAAGTGTGCTTGATTATAATCACTGTGCAAATATCATTTTGGTGCAATGCTGTGCAAAACAGGTGCTATCGTTTGTAGTGATTCACGGCTTGACTTGATTTTCAAGCTACTTGACTTGACTTGACTTGAAATCAAGTCAATCTCAAGTCAAGTATCTGTTTTTGGAATTCAAGTCAAGTCAAGTAGTTAGACTTAGACATCAAGTAGCTTGACGATCAAGCCCAAAATATTCAAGCTACTTGAGTTTGATTTCAAAAAAAGTACATTTCATAACAATAATCTGAACTGCCCAAACGTAAAAAGAATAAAAATCTGAGTACAAAAAAAACAAAATATAAAAAAACAAACGGACATACTTTGTTAAATAATAAATAATAAAACAACAAAACGAAATGATGTAATAATACAAAAAAACAAAAATGAATGCAGTAAATTATTATTGTTGTTTTCGCGGCAGGCCGGCAGGTAAGCTTCTTAAGCTGCGTTCCTGACAATCCTGACAGTTGACAGTAGTGACATTGGCAGGAATGACGCATATCACCGCATCGATCGGAATCAACATTGCCAAGCTGCATAATTGTCTCAAGTTTTCGGTTTAATGCCCTACCAGCTATACAGCTAGGATTTAAATGTAGCAGAGCTTACAGCTTGTCATTTTTCTACCGGGCGTTGACTTCGACCATGGAAAGCTATCAAATTGAAACTAAGCAGAATCAAACTGATTCCTATATCTTGATACTTGAAAAAATCGAAATTAATATTATCTGGCAGAAATAATAAGATGCTTTGGTCAGTCAGTCATAATGATAATTATTGCTTAATTATTAGAATAATCATAAGAATTATTATTATTATGTACATTTTAGATAAAAAGTGGAAAAATACGTAAGTACCAAGAAAACGAATTTGATATGTGATGATACATTATACTTATTCACTTATTCGAATGTGTACTTAGTTCAAAGATTCTGGAATAAACCATATAATGTGTGCCTCATTTTTTGCGCAGTTGTTGATGCAAATTTATAAATGAATTGACTTACTAATTATTCTTAATCCTAATAAAAAAATCCTCAAAATAGTTATATTTCGTCTACATAATATTAAATTGTTTTTATTGTGTGAATATGTAAGTATGTACCGTACCTATGTAGGTATAATATGTAATTTGATTCTGATTAGTTTCAATTTGAAATTAATTTTTCCTAATTTGAATTCATCAAATCTTAATTCGAAGTTGAAGAGGTCGGTATAGATGTTTCCACAAGTGCCTGCTTGCTGTAAGCTCAGTGAATCTCCTGTGTACATTTCAAGTTATCAAGTATCAAGTAGCTTGATTTCAAGTCAAGTCAAGTCAAGTAGTTCTGACTGTAAATCAAGTCAAGTCAAGTAAAAATTTTTGAAATGCTTGAGTTTTCAAGTCAAGTCAAGTATCTAAGAAAATAGTCAAGCTACTTGGCTTGATGAATCCCTAATCGTTTGCCATAAATAAAGTTCTAAATTTCAATGGGGGAAGCAAGATTATTGTCTTGATAAAAGTTTCACGTCGTACGTCGTTGTGCAAAAGTTCTTTAAGGTTGTGCAAATCTGTGCAAAACGAGTACAATTATTGATTGACATAGAAAAAAATCCAAAAAGTCAAGTGGGGTGTGACCGAGGGTGTGACTAATGTTTTGAGAAATGTACTACTCGGCGTACGCCACTGTGCAAAAGTTTGTTTTGATTGTGCAAAACTGTGCAAAGCTAGTACTATCGAATGCCATTGGAAAAATCCAAAAAATTAAGGGGGTCAAAAAATTATTTTGCTTATGCAAAACTAGTACTATTGATTGCCATAAAAAAAATCATAAAGTTGAGTGGGGGTGGCATATTGAAGTTTTGAGAAACTTTTTTTTTTCGGCATGTGCAAGTTTGTTTTGTTTGTGCATAACTGTGCAAAACTGATACTATCGAATGCCAAAAAAAAAAGAAAAGTCGAGTGGGGATGCTAGCTTTGAGTTGCATGGCTCACACACATAATGTTTCTTATATTCAGGTACTCATGGTTAGGTGTACAAAATTTCTAATCGCTTGTGCAAAACTGTGCAAAATCAAATCCGATTTGGGATAAATTTAGTGAGGGGTGTCAACTTGACCAACCCCAATATTTCTAGTTTGAATTGAGAAAGCATAGAGAAGTAATTTGAGATGACAACTACTTCCGGAAGTGCGTCGTTTCCACAATACAGGGTGTTAAACTTTAAGAAAACATTTTCAAGGTTCAAGGTTTGAGTCATTGGTGTGGATTTATAAAGGGTGTCCCGATAAGAATGCACTTTTTAATTGTGAAACAAAAGTCATCATTTATTTGAAACTAGGTGTTATCTAGATTTTGATTCAAAGTTAATATACTGCAATCAAACGTCTAAAAATAATACGCTCAACCGCCCCTACATTGTTTTTTTCGAGAAATGTTCACATTTTCCAATATTTCTGGCTTTATTCCGCTGGCTGTGGAATTGTTGTTGGTTTATCAGCGTAATCTTTGTTATTAGTAATCAGTGATCTAATTAGTAATTTTTGAAAGGTTGTGTGATTTAGCGCACTGTGTCGACCAAAAATGCCACGCAATTTACGAACTGTTTCCGCATAATATTCTCTATATTTGTGGTGTGTTTTAACAATAGATAATAATTCGTGGATACCTTTTCATGGAAATTGAGACACAAATATGATGAACAAAATGAACATAATGAACACAATGACATAATGAACAGAATGAATCTAGATTGAACTGATAATACAATGAACCGTTCAATTCAACAAACTGATAATACAATGCAGATAACTGAAAAAAAACTGTGATATCAAAGAAACCTTATACAGGTTATATTTTAAGTTGGGGTTTTCTTTGTGACACGAGACAGGACTTAGTAAAAGAAGTAAATTTCTCGAATAACATTTTTTTTTCTTTCTTTTTTTTTGTTTTTTTTTTGGCTTCACATTTGCATGATGATTCTGTATTACCATTATTATTTGAGATTAACTACACTTTTTCTTGGAATTTCTGCTTCTTTTTCGTATTAAAAACCGTTTTCGAACAGGGACTTTATTCAGTCACATCTTCTTAATTTTTATGTTTTCGAGAAAATGTTATTTGCTTCTTTTATCAACTCCTGTATCATGTTAAGAGAGAAAACCCAACTTGAAATATACCCTGTTTAATTTGGGTTCGCAATAGTTCGTTTGAAAAAGATTTAAAAAAAATGTGACAACATGCTAAGAAACATTAAATAGCTTTTTAAATGGCAATGCGATCATACACAAGACTGAGTAGACAATTATTTTGTCAAATTATACGTGAAGCAGTTATAGTAATGAGAAGATAATTTCCGAGTATTGGAGAGAAAGCAAAACAATGACAACAATAACCATCAACCTGAAATCAATTTGTAGAAAAACTAGTTGATAATTTTATGAGCAAGTTTATGTTTATTAGAAAGGTAAATTAAGGAACAGAGAACAGAAGAAACTAAACAAGCCATGTATTCGTTCATAAGAAGCCTGAGGAATACAAAAGTTTGCAGTTTCATAAAGTAGGTTCCTGGTCTTGTATTGTAACTTCTTTTACAATTTAACGATGATTATTTATCACTGTAGAATGTGGAGGGTAATCTATTGTTTTGCGATAATCGTACCCCAGTGCGTTTCTGTAGTCTGCAATGGTTATTTGAATTTATTTTTTTTCTAACGATTTCCAATAATCACCATTCATGTGTGTTTTTTTTTATCTATATCCCTTACAAATTTTGGAAGTCTTGATAATGATGGTAATATTGTATTCGATGTCAAAGAGCTGCATTTTCAAAATCAAACAGAAATTCTTAATGGAGTTCGAAAGTTTTGAATCTAGAAGAACCATAAATCAGCTGTTTCAAAATGTATCTTTCCCCTACCTGCTCTTGAATCTTCCGCCATTTTTCCTTTTTCTCTTTATCACCACATTGTTCTTTCTAATTCGCACAGCTCGTAAATTTTGTCTAAACCGCATATCTTTGCTATTTTACCATTCCGAAACCAAAATTGAAAAGCGACTAATCTAAAATTCTTACGCCACTTAACTTTCCCATTCCTAACCACGTAGAGTGTAATTATATCATAATTAGCCCCCTTGAGGATTTTGAATATGTGCATGTGCATTAATAACCGGTACTAAAGAGGGTACTTTGAAATTTGGAAAAAGTGTGGCGAGTAGGTTTGAAAAAAGATTTTTGGAAATTGAATGAATAAATAAATAGTCGTTTATATAGCAATTCAGCTATACAAAAAAAAGTATATGATACCAAATGAATAATGATACAACACCTAATGTACCTATAACAAACAAAAGCTGAAGGAAGGATTAAAAATAAAGTAAGTTCGTTTCCCGGTTTCTTCACAATTTAGAATCAGATTAAATCAATACAATTCATTAGAAGTAAAATCAATCGCTTTTGAGATTCATCCAACTGTGAACAGGTTAAAACTTTAAATTGTGATAAAAACTGCAAATTATGGAATAAAAGTGGAGTAGTAAAAGTTTTATGGTTATTAAACGGTATACTATACAGTATTAGTGCAAATTAACCCGTGGAGATAAAATTTTATCGTATAATAATGCCATGGGGAAACATGATCAAAATAGAAAATACTGATCAAATAATTTATCAGCAGTTAAAAAGTTCATTTCAATATGTCATTTTAATATTAAATTGATGAAATTATTGATTGAACAATTATTTTTCATCTTCATTAAATTTCGATTATTAATTTTTGTATTCAATTCTCTTAATTGAACTTAAATTAGGATTAATATTGTTCTAGAATTTCCATTCTTGAAAATCCAATAATTCTCCATTGCCAATCATTCTTGTGATTGATTCTTTCCACCAATATCATCATTGATTATTTTTCATTGACTTCCGGTTTTTCTTTATGAACTTTGTTTTGGTCTCAATGTGTTTGTTATTGCAATTTTCATTTTATCAATATTTTTAGTTTTTTTGACTCTTTACCTCAATTTCAAATTCCATAACAGTGCAGCTTCATGTAGATCAGTCAACTGAATCATGTCCTCCACACCTCCCGCTCCCAAATCTTGTCTTCGTCTGACTTGCCCTTCGCCATCTTGAAGAGCGAAAGTTTGAGCCTGGAATAAAGTAGGAGATAGAATCATAATAAAGTGAAAATATATTTTTTAGTTTAAACTTTTTGCATTGAATGACATCCACTTTTTCTATAACAGCACTTTCACTCAACATTGAACTGAGCATAAGTTTATTAGACAGGAAATTGTCCATGAAATTTTCGCATACAGTACCATTTGCTTTCAATTGAATCATGATATGTGGGTGGCATTGACTTTCCTTTTTTTCTGTGTCTTTTGTTTCTTAAATCTGAAACATTGTATCTGAAGTTTATTGTCAAGAATTATTGTGATTAGGATACATATGTTTTTTTCACTATAATATGTTGTGGCACATTCTAGGAGAAATTTTAATCTAAGAAATCTATATGTTGATCGAACAAAATGATGCTTAAAGCGAGCCATTTCCTGTTTTATTTTTATTTAGTACACCAGATCGGTTTTTTATTTTTGACATAAGTGATATACTGCTTAATTTTATAAGTTCTTTTTCGAATTTATTTAGCCAGTTAATCGGAATGATTATTTCCATTGTAATTGATTATTTTCTACTGAGAGATTCAAGCCATAATCATAATATCATTTTCAGAGAACTTTGTAATTTTTGGGAATTATTTTTATTTGAATGTATTTTCTTAGCAATAATAATGTTCATTAATAGAAAATAGAATACAATTCATCTTGAGATTTGTACCATTTCCAGACAAATGTACTGTTTCCCCTTGTGTTTTTTTGTTTCTGCTATTGAGCAACACATTGATAACACAGTTATTACTCTGGACTACTCTGGAGTAGGTATGCTGATTTTTCAAGAAAAATATTTTTCACATATAATAATGAATCACTTCACACATACAGGGTGAGACACGAAAAGCTTCCCACTCAGGTTTTCACAGTTAGGTGATTAATCAGAAATCGCTGGTACACGTCAAATTTTTTTGGGGGGACATATTTATTGGTATTTTCACCCCCCAACTGTCAACCCCTAAGAGGGGGTGATAGCAACCACCGGAATTTCAAATAGAGAGGCGGGGGTCGAGTGATAAGTGATTTGATAGGTATTTTTATGAAGATAATATCGCAACTAAGGGGTTAACAGGTAGGGGTGACGTGTCCGAGTGATTTTTACATAAGTGAAAATCTGACTGGGAAGTTTTTCGTACCTCACCATGTATGTGTCTGTAAAGGTTGGCTACAAAAAAAAAATGTTCCTCACAATTAGTTCTGCATCACATTATAATCAAGAATCCAGAATAAAATTTGCAAAATATTCAAATTAATTTACAAATAATTCCAATTTATTTGTCAATTTCTGATAATTTTTGCTACATAAGGTCAGAGTTTATCAAATTTGCAAGAAAAACATAATTTCTGACTATTATTCTATCGTTGCTAGTTTCGTGACTGGAGCGGTACAGAGTTATGTGACAGGAGCTCGTGGGAGGCAGTCAATAATACGTAAAGAAGACTCAAAGTAGCCTTCCTCGTATTATTGACTGCCTCCCACGAGCTCCTGTCACATATTATTCTATCGACATATTTTTGCAAAGTTGATTCCTGATTATTGATTATGCCGATCTTTTTATAGATTTTTTTTTGTGATAGGTATCCATAATATCAAGGAAGGTGCCTCGTTTCCAAGATACAGAGTGTACAAAAAAACATGGATTTTTTATTATATTTTGAAAACCGTTTTACCGATTTTGATGAAAAGTTCAGGATCTAAATATTAGGTGTGCATGTTTCTGAGTATTTGAAGAAGAAAAATGATTCGTCCAGAGTCGAAGCTGGAAAATATGTAGGTATTACGAGATGCATTATTTTTCAAAAAAAAAAAATAATAATAATATATCAAAGCTTTCTTGACTTTTTTATCCGACGAACCGCTCTCGAGTAAGAAAGTGAAAACCATACTAATGTTCTTCAAAGCGTTGTTAACCGAAAATGTTCATTTTTTTTCTACTCTTCGGAGAGAAAACCTCCGAAACAACTCAATAGACCTTTTTCATTGAAAACTGAATGTGTTATTGGTTAACTAAAACCCCTCGACGCGTTTCGATTTAACTAGCCACCATCAAGAGGAAGTCTGTAGATAAAATTGGCAAAGTAATGTTAAAATGTCTAAAATAAAATAAGTTAGTCTGTAAGAGACTTGTTATTTTATTTAGACATTTTAACATTACTTTGTCAATTTTATCTACAGACTCTCTTCTGATGATGCCTAGTTAATTCGGAACGCGTCAAGGGTTTTAGTTAATCAATAAATTTGTGAAGAATTGAGGACTTCACTCCCTTCTCCCCTAAAACACCCTTTATTTTGGAAACGACTCATCTGCGGCCATCTTTGTTTAATCCTTTATATGATGCCTCAATAAATTCTAGAAGTCTTGACCAGTTGATCTGGAGCACCCTGTATGCTGGAAAACTCGAAAACGAAGTTTGCATTATCAAGTGAGTTTTTTTTAATAACTCTCTGTATATTCTGGTCGTCTTTAGGGTGCCGATGCATTGATTTGAAAAATTGCGAGTTTCTTGAAAACAACCAGCTTTATTAATATCAACCAGAGATAACTTTTTCTGTGAAAAACCTTGAGGTTTCATACTTTATAGAGTCTGACTGTAGTGACTGTGAAAAAAAGGACCATACAAAAATGGGATTGTTTTTAACCTTAACCACTTGATAAAAATATTGAAAAAAGCTTTTGCGATGTATCAAATTTCATCATTTTTGTATGAACGGTTTCTGAAATATTGAGGAAAGCCGGACATTAGGTTCCCTATTCAAAGGTGCGGTAGATCTGTAGATTGAGTAACAAAAATGAAAAAAAAAGATAATTTTGACACGCTGTCATATCAACAGGAATGATAGCAGAGGCTTGAAATTCGGTAGTTGTAATCAGGATCAAAGGGCCTTCAAAATAAGGTATCTCTCGACTTTTCCATTTGATTTTTTCATTCAAAATGGCGCTCAGCTGTCATTTTGTCATTTTCAGCTGTCACTGCTATGTCAAAAAATTCAGAACGTCATCACATTCGTTTGCATAAATCAAACGGTTCCAAAGTTAGAAGAGGGGAGGCCATTTTGAGCCGCACTGTATAAAGAGTGATTCATTTAAACTTTTCATCAAATTGCAAATAAACAAATAAATCGGTATTTTTATCACGGAATCTTTATCATGACTTGGAAGAACAATCTCTTGACAACAAGATCTGATTTCTGAAATTAATTTAATTTACATGCTGACCGTGACCATGCCCTAAGTGGTTCATTCGGGAGGTCCATTTTTGCATCACTCTTTCGAGTATTAAGAACGGTATCTACCAAATTGAGTGGGTGATGATTGCTTGCAACTTTTAAATCGTAGCTGGCTTATCGACGAAGACTTTTGACTTTGCATTACCCAAAACAGAAAGGTCCAAGCTTGCTTCGGTTTAGGACTTCGAAGCCTCCATCACTCGTGTAACGGTAGCAATGCTGAAGAGATTGATCCAAAATTGGACCTTTCTTGACCTTCGGCGTAGTCATTGGTGTAAAATTATTATTGTCAAGAATTGTTCTTTCAGGTCATGTTGAAAATTCCACCATTCAATACCATTTTATGTGTTTTATTCACAATAAAAAAAAAGTCTTAATGACTTCACTTCTTCACTTGTATGTATAATGTCTAAGAAAAAGTTTACGATATTTGACGGATTTGAAAAATCAAATTAGACGTGCTTGTAGAATGATTCCGCTAGAAGTAATAACTGAGAAATGCCTTTACCTCTGAGCTATAAAGAAAGGTCAGCAAACAGCATTTATTTTAAAAAGTTTCAATAGTTTTAGCAATGGATTGAATGTGAATTACATAATTTCATCATCACAAGACATTATCTGAAAAGAAGCAATAATAATGATTGACGTTCTTATAGTCTATCATGATGTAAAATTAAATGGAGTCAAAATTTGGCAAAATATCCAAACAACTTGAGAAAGCTCATCTTACAATGAAAGCTCTGTTTTTGAGTGTTCCTAAAATAAGTATTTCCAGATAAAGAAAGTTCACCTTATATTTGTAGTGTACGAGCAAATAATATATCTCCTGTATACATATAGTTGTGACATCCTGTGTATATCTACTATTAGACTAGTACTAACTGGCCAAACACCACTTTCCCGGTAGCCGGTTTCTTGATTCAAATCAAGCACCCAATCCAATCATCTCTGGACGTAGGCCAACCCACGAGCATTGAACAACGGCCAAAAGGATATTAAACGCAGTCGCGAATAAAATGGCCATCACGTCTTTCAAACCATTCAAATCTCCGGGAAAAGATAAAATCTTTCCAGCTCTGCTTCAGCACGAACTGGAATGCCTCCTTCCCCTCTTGATGAAACTCTTTTGAGGCTGTCTCGCTTGGGGCTATGTCCCAAAGGGATGGACCAGAGTAAAAGTAGTCTATATATACGGAAGGCAGGATCGGACCCTAGTCCAAAATCGCTCCGTCCAATATGCCTCACTTATTTCCTACTGAAAAGTTTGGAAAAGATCCCGGACGTGCACCTCAGGAAGGAGCTCTAATGGCAAGACCCCTAAACATACATCAATATGCGTACCAAGCAAGAAAATCAACGGAACTGGCCCTCAACAACATATTAGGGAAAATAAACGAATCCCTCGAGGCCAAAAGTATCGCTGTGGATATCTTCCTAGACATAGAGGGAGCATTTAAAAATGCACTGCCCGACACACTCTACGAGTCGGTATGCCCAAGAGGGGTCCTATCTGTAGTGTCAACATTTATCAGATGTACACTGGAAAGCCGGGTGATCGAGACCCCCCTCAACTGCACGGAGGTACGTTTCAGGGCCGCGAGAGGATGCCCACAGGAGGGGTGTACTTTCGCCCCTCTTGTGGTCCCATCTCATTCATGACCTGCTAGCCATGATGAAATTGTTGGAGGTGGACGTACTCGGCTATTCAGATGATGTAGTTGTCCTAGTCAGAAATATCCCGGATGAAGAGATCAATGGGATCGACCTTGTGAATGATTGGTGCAGGAGAGAGCAAATGTCTGTTAACCCTGCCAAAACAATCATAATACCCTTCACTAGAAGAAGGAAGCCAAACTTCCTACTTCTCCTTATTCTTAATGGGGTATCTGTTCCATTTGAGAAAGAGGTGAAATAAGTGGGCATCACGCTAGACAAAACCTTCACCTGGATTGCCCATCTGGAAAATGTCATCCGCAAACCAAAAATGTTTTTATGGACATGCAAACGCATTTGTGGAAAAACCTGGGGAATCAACCCCAAACAGGTGTACTGGTCATATGTTACGGTCGTGAGGCCGATGATAAGTTACGGTGCAATAGTTTGGTAAGTAAAGGGCAATCAAAGCACATCCAGAGCCAAACTAACAAGTCTAAAGCGTCAAGCCAGCCTGGCCATCTTTGGGGCAACCAGCACCACACCGTCCGCAGCGATTGAATGCCTGCTAAATCTCCCTCCTCTACACATTGTGCTAGAATAGGAGACGAGAAGGGCAACGTATAGAATCATAGCTAACCACAGAGGTAGCAGTGCAGACACAGTAACACCCAACAGACTCATCAGAGAATTGGAGGACCATCGTACTTTAGGTGTTTTCTCTGATGTTATGACCACCGAGACCACCAGCAGGAAAAACTATGACATACTCACCGCTCTCCGGGAAGAGTGGACATATACACAGCCGTTGAATGTCATTGAACTACTTGTCTAGAAATTCCAGACTCGGCTCTCTTGTCGCCTCGTCCATAAACATCTCGACTAATTTAAAAAGTCATTTACCGCCTCAGTAACGTGAATAACTATTTCACTAATCTTCACTATAATCACAATGTCGAGATGCCTCGGCTCAAACGTGAACAAACACTCCATTGATAGTTTTGACGTTTGTGTATGTGAGTAGAGTAGCTCAAACGTGTTCCAGGATCACTTTTGGGTGTTAATCGGTGCTTGAGCTTGAAGCACTCAATGAGCACTAGATGGAAAGTGGCTAAGTTCACATCAACGTCAAGTAGTGTACATTAGCTATTTGAAACATCGGCCCTAAGCCCTAAGTCTTTCATCTTTTGCATTATGAGTTTATTGAGTTTTCCTATCTGAAAGCGGATTCGATTATTATTTTATTATTCTTTCAATCTACATTGGAACGATTTAGGATGTGGGGATTCTTCATTTTTCCCTTAAAAGACATAACTCGACAATTTTGACATTTTCAGGAACTTCTCAATCCGCATGAAAATAATTGATTATTGTCACTCACGGAACTTTTCTTATCAGTAGTTCCTGATTACGCTAGTGGATGTGTTAATTAATTTGAATGGCAATAACTTTCGAATAGTGGAAAATCGATATCGAACACGAATATGATTAAGAAAAACGAAATAGTTCTTACAGAGTTGATGGACGGTCAAGTGCTGGAGAAGAGTCCTGCGAAAATAATGTTTCGTTCAAATCAAATACACTTTTCTAGTATTAATTCTGAATTTATTCTGCTCTAGACCATGGAAAATCAATCGGTGTTTTGTCTATTTTCACGGTCCTGACACAGAAAATCAAAACTCTGTGTCAGATGTGTGAAATTGATCGTTAAAATAAATATTATCTACTCCGATACTATATTCTCAATTCTGAAAGCCTGATAAATCATATATTTTATTGATTCATCAACATGACTGATCAGTATCATCACGATGATGCGGTATAAAGAAGATTATGCAGCATTGTGTGCTATTTCCTTCTTCTTTGAAGTTTTGATTTTTTTTTCAAGCTTCAGAGTTTATTCAATAATAAGGTGAATATTTAAATCTAGCATGTTTTTTATTATTATTTATTCAAAAAACCTGTTACATAATACCGAAAGCTTTTTATCAGCATAATGAGCAAATTTATTACGACACAATTATGTGGTCGACTTGTAATTCATAATAAAATGCCTGTGACAGTTTTTATGCAGAGAAAGCAAAAAGAGTCATAAAAGTCTAGGTTGTTTGTCTTAAGAGAAAATACCCATTTGATGTGGAAATGTATGGGGAAGTTGTAAAAAATTACATACTCATTTTTAGTACACTCCACTCCCATAAAAACCATACAACAAAGTTCGAAGCATTATGTCATCAACAAATAAAATTACCAATGATGATATTTGTTATTGAAATGTTAGAACATTCATTAACTCGCCTCATCTTCATTTTTCAATGGGTTTCTCAATACTGCTTGGGCAATTTTTCAACCGTGCAGGTTCATTGTCTATTGTGAGAAAAGGTGAGAGGAAGATATTTCAGGTTGGATACCAAATAATGTCAAGCAAGAATATCTTAAAATAGCGTCATTTAGCATTTCAAAATAGCATGGTGACTCAAATTCGGTCAGTTTTGTATGACTTGACAAAAGTACCATGATAGACAAAAATCAAGAAAAATATTCCTTATTATTTTCATAATAGGGTTATTGATCAAACTATATTCCAACCAGGAAGTATTGCATTTTTGCTCACTGTGTAGGTATTTAACCTTCAAAATTCCCACTGAATTCTCATCAAGTATTCATGAATGAAAAGATTTGAATTGCGATTGAATATTTTCTGAAAAACTCTTTGGATGTGGCATTTTTGAATGTTATTTGATTTCGTGATTTTTTTGTCTTGTTTGATGTTCATGCACATTTTTAGGTCAGTATATTACTATTATTACGAAGGATTTTTTCAACTATTCATAAAAGAATGTTCAGATTATCATTTTTTTTGATTCCATTTCCTTTTTTTCAAGACATATCAATAACCTCTTGGTTAGGCAAAAATATGAAGTATTTTAAAAAAATCTCACAACTTTCTTACTTCAATCTCTTTGGAACTCAAGAATTACCACTTAGAGTTTTTCCTCTCTTATATCATATTCTCCTTTGGTCGGGAACATGACTTTTCACGTAATTGATAATAACAACATCCTTTTGCCGATTAAAATCACATTTCTGGTAGTTCTTCCAAATTATTTCTCCGTTGATGATAGTGCCAGTTCGTATACTTAATCATTGCAGGTGCTATATCTAGTATCAGCTTTATAATTTGCGTTTTTGAAATAACTTGCTCGATTTTTTCCCATAGTTTTTTTCTATCCGTATCAATAATCGTAGTGAAACAGAATCGGTGCAATTCCACATGAATATGAATAAAGAGATTAAAGATTAAGTCACTATTTTAATCATCAAAGCACTGCGCGATCAAATGAGCATATAAAAGATTACTATATGCAAGGGTGTGTTTCAAAATTGAGTATAAAAATGTTGAGGGCACCAGACTAAAATAAAAACTTGTTCTCATGTAAAAATATTAACTTTCTTCTTCAATTCTCAATTGTATTACCCTCTGTTGACGCCACGGCATCAAATAATTGTATTTTAATTACACAGAACAGATTCTCTTATGACGATCAACAAGCTTGGCCAATTGTGGCGAAAGCTAATAGTTTCATGAGAAATTAATAAAAAAACGATTTTCTCTAACCCTGTATCTCGAAAACGAAGCAAGTGAAAACATATGTTTTCACAAGACATTTTTTTGCATTTCTGTCTGGTAAATATGCCCTTAAAATCTTTGTTCTCAATTTTGAAACATAACCTGACTATACAGGGGAAGAACCCACATATTGGACACTTTTTTCAATTAATTTGATATGCATTGTTAAATTTATTCAGAAAGAAATCATGTGTTAAAGTGCGAAGCAAAACTTAAGAAGTGAATATTATTACTGCTGATGTGTCCCATAATAATTATCACTTTCACTCTAATTTAAATAGATGTTCGGATGATGTTTTATAGAGTTTCTGTAAGTCTTTTCAGGATCGTTATAATTAATGCCCCTCTTTCGAATGGAGTAGTCCATTTTTTTCTAAAACCACTTTGAAAAACCGTCATGAGTGGCTTTTTTGTTCTTTGAAAGAACAAAAAGGTACAATGACTTTTCAACAAAAATAAAACTGAGCACCTAGACTAGGAAAAAGAATGGATTACTTATTTATATGACTAGATTTTTAATATTTGTAAAAATGGGGAAAAACATGCGGTAGTGGGCAATCCTACTGTATCATTAATAAGGGAATTGATACCATACATTTCTGGTTTTATCTTCTACAAATAAAGTTTGGTGAAAACAAAATCATGTGTACAATTTTCCAAGCCACTTGAGGATTTTTTTTAAATCAATTTTTTTTCACTAATGATTTGATAAAAATATGATGCGGATTCACCTGTTTAGTCGATTATCACTATTTTGCTCCTTAAGCACGGACCTAAGTCCGTGTCCTTAAGTTATATAATAATACGGAGAACTAATAAACTATCTCTTACCGTTCCACTAATAACCGCCTGCACAGTTATAACATTAGCGCTTCTATGACATTCCAAAATTTCTCCAGGAATGGAATGTCCCAATCCTGGATCGAACCAAATCAAATCTCCGGTGTTCCACTCCATGGCAATATTTCAGGACTTCATTTTGACAAGTAATGTTAAGAACCTGAAAACGAGAATCGTATAAAAAAAAGATTATTGTTCCACTGAATTCTTCAAATCCTTTCATGGATTGTCTTAATTTATATGAATTAAAATAAGACATGAAAAACCAAGCCCAATGTCTAAAATCTGTTTTATATTAATAAACTTTTCAGAAATTCCTAGAGACCGGTTTTAAATCGGGACATGGTGACAAAGCTCTCTTCTTTTTAAATATAAATGTCACATACTTGTAAAGCTGGTTTGGAAAATAATCGGGAAATAGTTGCGAATGAACAACCAAAAAAGCAGTAGAGAGAGGTGAATTTCAATTTTAGTCAGGTGTATTAAAAGGATATTTTCATAATTCACATCTAGTTTTTGAGCAGATTTTTGAAGCTTTGGACCAGTTTTATTTGAAATTGCCGATTACTTGATAGTGTGTTATAATTTCCAAGATATCCACATTTCATGGATTCATTTGACATAGATAAAAATAATATCTTTATTTAACAGAAAAAAAAGATGCGACATATTCAGACTACACAGGGTGGGTCCGATTTGTCCGGAATAAGTGCACATTTTGTCATGGTGAAAAGAAATTTATAATATGTATCCGCGAACGTCTTTTTAGGAAAATAGAGCTGGTTCCAATTTTGAGAAGATTTGGATTTTTTTTCTATAGATTTGAAAAACCTGATGCGATTTTATTCAAATCTTCCAAAAGTATTATATCCAAGACTTCCATTATATCTGAGGTTCTTGAGCATCTTCTCCCGAAATTTGTCCGAGTTCAAACCTTCCAAGACCAGACATAACAATTGACTTGTTTGAATTGAAACTCAAAAAAAAATGGAAAATCAATTACTATTTTGATAACAATTGCCCAAAGTACTGTAGCATTCTTACTTTGAAATGAACGAACTGCCAATTTGATCAAATTTGGGCGTTTCGAATCCACAGACAAAAAGATATTTATGTCAAAATAGTTCAACATATTGCAAAAAGTTACTATACCATACTATTATCTATTTACCATGACAAAATGCGCACTTATTCCGGACTCCCTGTATAAGTAACTAAAGACACTTGTTATATGGCAAAAACATGAAAAAGATGCCGGTTTTATTAACAAAAAAGTAATATTATTCTTTTAGCTAACATATGCCACTCAAGTTATGACAAATTCGAATGAATACATAATAACAACAAAGACTCAGACAATAATTGCGTCTGCCATAGATAACAGATGCTTTAAAACATTTTCAAGCTTGGCTGAGGCCGAGATATTCATCACCTGTTTAGATCACTTTCTATAGTATACATTATTCATGTTGTAATCCTTTAGAGGAATTGAAGGAGAAAATAGTGGTTTTCTTTTTCAAGAGTATGGGTTGTCTGATGTGTCGATGAATGGAAATGGTGTGCTTTTATGATGATGGTTTTTGAAAAATAAATTGTTCGTGTGTTACTTGTCTATGTGACTGTTCCAGGTTATCAAAATAATATTTTTTGGGTTGTAATAAACTGAACAGTATTCAATTCATTATGTACAGCATAGTATAATAAACAACAAGTAGCGACAGCTCCATATATCTGTGATCAAATTTTGTTCTGTCTCAATGACAGAAATTCGCCTCATTTATGCCCTGCTAACATTTTGGAATGTAAAACTGTTTTCTGAATCAAGACTTTGAAACTTCGCATTAATCTTTAGACATACTGCATAGTGGGTAATCGTATTGTATAACTTGATTGATAATTCACCTATGTATCAGTATCATTGAAATTTGACCACCTTTAGGTACATGGAGCTGTCGCTACTTGTTGTTTATTATACTATGATGTACAGTATAATATCACAAGCAGTCAGTATATTATTGTAGAAGACTCAGTATTTCTGTTAAAAATGATAAGTAAAAATGGAATTTTTGAGCAGTAAAAGTACTATTTGGCCTGTATTTCTATGTTCACTATTGTGATCTAATGGTCAGTGAAAATTTATGAAATGTCAGTATGACTTAGCTGGTAATAATTCCACAAATGTACAGAAAGAAATAGTAAATGGCCAGGGGGTCAATTTTTGAGCCTTCGTATTAAAACGTATACGCAACTGTGCGATCAGCATAATTTGAAATAACATGGTGATCGCATTTTTGCGTATACGTTTCAAATTTGCGAACGGTCAAGAATTGACCCCCAGTATGCAATAATCAGTAATAATTTCAACTAACTCAAACTAACCCAAACTTGATACACATAATACCAATACAGAACACGTCAATTATGATATATAATAATAATAATAATAATAATTGTAATGTGTAATGTTAACCTAGTGCTAACCAACGAGCCGCTGCATATTTTTCATCAATTTCTATTACCAACACAAACTAACCGTAACTAACCCAAACTTAATCCGCCTCTCAAAGGAACCTATCTGACTACTTCATCATGACATAAAGGCAGAGTGTTTTCTCTTTACTAAGTTGTGTTTCGTTCCGTTGTACAAATGTTTGTATTTATACGAAATAAAATATATGACCAACCATTTAATATTTTACTGTCGCTTTATTAATTTCATGGACTGTCCATTATTTTCACCAGGCATTTATTAATTTATTTGATCGTTTTTTTATGATACTGACTCTTGAGTATTTATATCTACCATTTATTATTTTTACTGACCACTTCTTTATGTTATTGACCCTTCATTATTTCAACCGACCATTTATTCATACTGACCAAGGGAAATAAAATAATGGCTAAGAGTACTGTCCATAAAATTTAAATACTGACCATTTAATTTGTTGCCATATTTTTTTGGTTTAGTCTAAAGTTGATTCCCAATCAAAAGTCACCAAAGTAAATAAAATACACGTGATCAAACGAAGGGTAACGATTGAAAGGTCACGTCAGATAAACTAACACATTTGATCAGTTTGATCGTTTCGCTATGTGTAATCACGTGTAGTTTGTTGACTTTTGGTCGAGAAAAAACAGTAGGTCAACATGGTAAATAGATAGGAAATTTATAATCATGTGATTATTTCGAACGGGAAAACGGTACAAAATATGGAATCCGTTGGCATTGACTTTATATTTTTGTTTGGAATGGTTCAAATATGTGTGTACTTTTGTATACAAGGTTCGGAGAAATTAACAGAATAACAGTGTATATTTTAATTCTCCCTTCAATTTTCGACAAAAATAGTGATATACATAATGATCCTGAATTTGGTCGTTTTCGAGTTTTATAAATGACATTTTTGCATCTTTGACATGCTATAAAACCTGCCCTTTTAGCCTCCACTTTCAGAGCTATCCAAGGACACTTGTCAAAAAATGTAAGAATGTTTCGAAAAAAATTGTCAGTTCAGAGCACCCTCTATTCTGATGACAGAATAGCTCTTGGAAAGTTAAGGTAAGAAACTGTAAACCATTTTTCTCTACCTTCAACCGTTTAAGTTTTATAGCATGTCAAATGGGCAAAAATGTCATTTTTAAATGGCGATATCTCGTTAAAGATTCAATTCAGGAGAAATATATGTTTCCCTTAATCTATTTCTCACAATATTTGCTCAAAATTGAAGGTCGAATTGCAACATCTATACAATAAACAGGTAGTTTCATCTAGGAAAATGCAACTTTGATCTGCTAGCACCTTATGCCCGACTCTGTACATTCCAATTTATGGCAGATATGTATATTTTTAAGAGCCCCACAACTTTTATATAAGATGGTTTCTTCTAACTCGTGAATCTTTTGAAATAATAGACTATTCTGCTAAATTCCCCTAACCCTGTATGATATTGATCGTTTATAATGTTTGAGTTTGATTGCAATCCTAAAACACACCAAAAATGTATTTTACTATTTCTTTGATAACTACTGAATATTTTCAAAATGCAAATCCGCACAATAGACTGAATTTTGCGCTTCTGTTAAAGCAAAAATTGACTTCCCAAGTTTCTACAACTCACCACCAAGACACAGTTTCTGGGTACATCCTTTTGCCAAATTTGTCACTATATGAGAATTTGCCACTTCAAAAAATGTTTGCATAGTATCTGATCATTTGGAATTTGATTATAAAGTACAAAATGTAGTCTTAGGCAACCAGCTGTGCTGCCAAGATGGGTGAATCAAGAATTAGTTACTATACAGGGTGTTTCAGAAACATGTTGCCAAACTTTGAGTGGTTATAGGATAGAACCCAACTTGTCTATTTCGAAACTCGAAATAAAATATTTAACTGTTTCTTTGTTAGTATTAACTTTCGGAATAGGCACGATTCTCAACTACAGTGAAATCCTACTGGGCTAAATGTGACTCACTGATTATTAGCGACGACATCAGATAAAATATGCTCTATTGCCACAGAAAAATTTAAATCAATTTAATGGAGAAAGCGAATATGATGAGATTGGTAAAAAATCTGGATAACACGAATCGGAAGCAGATATTGGTTCCTCGTAGCAGACAGGCCAAAGTGATGAGGGAGGTCCATGATGGCGTTACAGGTGGACGGGGGACGGGAGTTACCAAGACGATGGGAAAGATTTTTCTGAATCAAACTGTCAGGCTGATGTCCGGGAGTGTTGCAGGATATGCGCCGTATGTGCTGCAAGCATTGGACCACAGAAACGCCCAAAAGCCCCTATGCGCAAGTACAATGTTGGAAGCTCGTTTGAGTGGATCGCCATAGATGTGGCTGGACCGTTTTCTGAGTCGAACGATGGAAATAAATGCATTCTGGTCGTGATGGCTCACTGCAGCATATGGGCTGAATCATATGCCTTGCTAAACTACCGTAGCTGATGTCCTGATTAAAGAATGAATCCGCCATTTATGTGTTCCATTGGAACTGCATTCGGACTTTGAATCGGCGTTATTCCAGAATGTGTGCAACGTCTCAAAAATAAGTGAACGAGGACGACTGCGCTCCAGCCACAATCGGATGGCATGGTGGAGCGGATGAACCGGACCATCAATCGACACTTGGCCAAAGGTGTCTCTGATCATCCAAGAGACTAGGACAAACATCTCCATCTGTTTCTTCTGGCATACCGGTCTGCAGTTGAAGAATCGATAGGAGAAACCCCAGCAAGGACCATCATGCTGTCCACGTACCTGGTGAGAATGTTTCTAGAGAAGACTAGGCAGGCGATCTTCGCAGAAGGATGGACGATAATATACACCAGCGACTTCGTCTGAGCATTCAAAGTGCCAGCGACCGGAGCAAATCAATCACGTCGTCTACAGGATCAAGAAGCTACCACGAAAAACTCCAAGGTTCATCTTAACCGTTTGGCTCGGTATACTGGGAACCATGACGATCAGGACGCAGAAGTGAGGCAGATAAGACCACCCGAGGAAGACATGTCACTGGACAACTTCAAGTCATTTTACTCCAATGGCCAGAAAATCAAGAATGGCGTTCTTCAGGAAAGGCATCTGGATTTGTTCAAAGCGTCGGACAAATACTCGTTGGCTCACGTGGAAGGGACACGACACCCGCTCTACATTGTGACGACAAAGCTCCCACAACATCTGACCACCTACAAGGATGTGTGGAGAGCCCTCAATCATATTCGAGACTTGTTGCTGTCACAGGACCTGACCCAATTGGCGATCCCAAAGATAACCAATGACCAAGTGGACTGGCGTGTTGTGAGAAGCATGCTGGAGGTGATCATTGAGGGAAGTGTCATTGACATCATAGTGTGCTGTTATTCTTCTCAAAGGACAAACCAGAGGACAGTGGACTGCTATTTCCATCTAACATCACACTGCATGTTTGGGGACAGTTGCCGACACCGACATAGAGACATTTCGGCACGAAATGCTCTAAGGAGGGTGCAATGTGACAAAACCTGTTTTGTCTATCCGTCATGGAGAATTGTGACCACTGTTCCCCATTCAGTGGAATTCTCGAACAGTCGCGCAAAATAGAGCTCATTCTGCATAATTCGGAAAATAAAGATAGATAAAAAGCGGCTCGTAAAGTGGTTTGGGCTAGTTCAGTTTAGTTTAGTTATTGATCGTCGCGAAATATGAATTGTAAAAAATAAATAAAGCTGTGATTCGAAATATAAATAGAGATTGGTCTGTACAGAGTGGCTTCAAATGAATAAATCAAAGCTGAACAGAGTGTTTTCTATTATTGAAAAATATTACAATTTTTTAAATTGTGAAGTGAAAATTTGTATTTGGTGTTTTTTTTGGAAGACGAATTGGAATCTAGTCTTAGTATGGATCCCACTTGTACTGGGCGCCACCTCTATGTCTTTTTCACTTTTTGTTATTTTATTTTTGGGTCCTGAATACGTACCTGAAGTATTGTCATTCCCTCATGAATCACCCTCTATAATAGTAGAAAAGTTCCAAAATTGTTAACAATACTACAAAGCGGGGTTGCGTTCAATCAAATCGATGATTTAAATCACGATTTTATTCACATGATTTTTTTTAAATCGTTGATTCAAATCAAATTTTAAAAAAATATGCTTTCATTTTTGAAAAGTAAAATAAATCAACTCTTAAAAATGCAATTATCTAGTCTTGCCGATGCTTTATTTCTTCTTTATGTTTTTAAAAAATGATGAAAAGTCAGTTGAATTGGATAAGATTCCAGTTGTGTTAGTATTTAGTACACAAATTCTATTAATATGATCCAAGTTCGGTGTCCTGTAGTTAAGTTGCGTTTTGTTATGTGTTAAGGCTCAAAATAAATTATAATGTTCAGAATAAATATATCTGAAATATTATTCTTCAAAAAAAACCAAAACCTCCATACGAAAAAAATATTCTTATCAAAAAAATCCGATTTAAATAAAAAAAATCAAATTTTAATGAAAAAAATCAGCAACACCTGCTTCAAAGTCATTTTTGGGTAGTGACAGCTTAGTGACCAAAAGTAGCAGATTTTTTGAAGTGAGGAACGTGTAGTCCCTGCAACTCTATGGGAAAGAGCCTTACTTTATCGTAGCGAAGTGTTTGTCAGCCATTTTCAATTTTTTTTTGATCAAATTTTTGTAACAATATATTTCCCATTTTTCTTCATTTTCCCCATTTGTATGATGCTTTGAGCAGTTATTTTTCTCTGTATTACACTTTGTTATATTAATGAAATATTATTTTGTATATGTTTCATATTATTTTTTCTTCGTGAACATCTAAAGAACCAAGCTAATTCGAGGGAGCATCAAAATATTTCCATCTGGATCGGTTATACATACATTTTGTCAGTAAATTAAGGTGCATTTCAAAATCTGCCATGGAAGTTCCCGGAATACGGGTACTTGGTACTTCTTCATAATCTTGGAACTAGTTTAGAAGCCATTATCAACTACATAAGATGGCCATGACTCCAGACATTTTCATGGCATATCAGTATTTATTTGAAAACTTTTTTTCAAAGGAGAGGTCTCTAGAGGAACGCTTATAGCTTAGTAGCAACTACCAGGTGACCACGGGGTTACTAGGCCCTACGTCGCAGGATAGTGGTAGATTACCGTTACCGCTACGTTGTGGTCACGTATAAGCCGATAGTGGCGGCTACTTGATACGCTTTCATGGTCCCAGATGCTCAATTCTCCAAATAATTCGTATACGAATATGCATTCGATTTACTACACCCTACACCATTCGTAAACGGATCTTATTGGAGTATTGAACACCAGGAACGTACCGGCTACTACGTGTGTTGGTTGGGTCGAGCGTTTGGTTGAGGAGATATGCAAACGTAGCTTATTCAAATAAATAAATTATTTTGGTAGCAGATAATTTTGCATTTTTTATCGCTCAAGTTTTTTTTGTAATAATATGCTTTTGTTTTTTGATCGCTAAATTATATTAGGAAAAACTAGTTTTTCGGAAAATACAAAATTGTGAAAAAATGAATAATTCACAGGATAATTTATAACTTTCGTAAGACAATCATAATTCATTTTACAGACACAGTGATTCCTCACAATCTGCGTGTTTTGGTGTTAATGTGAGAGACTATTGGTCGAAGTATTTCCATAGTGATAATTAACTTTCGTGGAGCAGATCAGCGTCACACATCGATCAAACCAATATTAAAATGTATAAAATTACTGTTACCGCACTAAACATTCGAGAATGGTTGATAGTCCCTGTTTATATGGAGCTCTCTAGAGAACGAGGTAGGCCTTTCATATCCGAGCCTATTAGTATGACCGGATACCAATTGAATTCTGAAATAATCTCTTATACCTGGTCTGAAAACGGTATTGCACCTGACAAGCATATATGATCCTAAACTTGAGTCACTGGCAAATTTACAATCGCTGTGAATTTGGATATTGCGATATTTTAGAAGAATGTGAAAAAGAAATGTTTGAAGAAGTTCATGCTTCTTAATACTAAACATACGCCTAGGCATACGCCAAACAACTCAAAGTCCTAGGTGACAAATAACTAATACCAATACTAACCAATAAACAGATGTCCAGATGTTGAGGATCTTATCGCAGATAAACAATTCTGGACTTTTCAATTTTGAGTTCACGACAGGAGGTGGACTCACATTCTTCGTCAAAAACAAAGTCAGAAAACTAGTCATACAATGATTACATCTACCAAGCTCAAGCGAGTATGCTGTATTTTATAGGTGAATCTAAGAAGATCAAATCTTAGAACTATAATGAACACAAGACTAGCACTTGAAGAAGAGAAGCGCTAAAGCCGGTAATCGCGTACCACGATTGGTTAGATCGTAACAAAGTGGTCGGGAACATGGATTCTGCACAGGGAATCACACTGGAGAAAGACATTTCTTAGAAGCTGATGGCTTCATTGGAAAAGCCAAGAGAATTTTTATCAAAACTGTTGGGAAAATGTCGAAGATTTAAAAACTTGGTCAGATTCCCAATCGCAAGTTCGAGTAACCACCATTTTCTCCACACTGCAGTGAACATCACGGTTGGAGGATGCCTAAGGATGAGATCTCAGTCTTCGTTCACACCCAATCGCAACTTTGTGAGAATATTCAGAATCTAGACAGACTCAAAAAAATTCACATGCTTTTGTAAATTTTAGCACCTCATCAATTTTTAACTGAACGGTTTTGAGGAACAGAGTTCAACACATGAACATTTGACAAATTCCATGTTCATTATGGCTAATAATACATTGTATATCCCCAAAGTTGAAGCTCAAAGCTGATCTTCAGGTACGTGAAGTGAATAAATCATCTGAGCAAATCGGGTTGCAGTTGGACCAAATCCATATTTTTCTGATTTTGTGATAATTGCCAGAGAGTGATATTAAAAGATTTGAGTACATTTTGCTAAAGATAAACTGATTTTTAAAGTTGATTTACTTTGTGGTGGATGTATTTTCTATAAACAACGTATTCAGTCACATTTTTTTTATAAACGACTGATCGGTTAAACCATGCAATTTTTGAAAATGAAGATCTATTTTTTTTAAAGATTGTAGACGTCGTAGATTAATGACATCTTGTCAAAACGAATTACGTACTAAAAAAGTTGCATCATAACAGAATAATTGTCATAAATAAAAGTATTACATACGATTTTGTCTAGCTGAGATTATGAATGTTAATGGTGATAAAATAGCTGGATGTCACCATAAATATCAGGAATGTATGCTCACAGTAAACATCCCGCTGGTACAAAAATTATCACGACTTGTTTGGATCGCGTAAGATGTTGCTTTTATACAGGGTGCTACTTAATGGTATGTCATCATTTTAAAAGGGAGTTCCTGGATACATTTTGAGTCGAAAAGGTCATATAAACTTGGGTCTAAAAAAAAAAACAAAATAAAATGAAGTAAAATAAAATAAAATACAAATAAAAAAATAAAAATGAAAAAAAGTGTGTTCCTATACCATAATATCCTGTGGCAAAATTTAGTTCAATATCCGAAACCGTCTTTGGAAAATGTATTGAAAACTGAAAATAAGATAAATCTTTAACATCCTGTATCTTAAAAACCAAGCATTTCAAGACCCAAGTTTATATGACCTTTTCGACTTAAAATTTATCTAGGAACTTCCCCTTGAAATTATGACATACCATTAAGTAAGACCCTGTATAAATCAGTCTTGGAAACTTTTTGACAACCTCGATTATTAACGGTTCAACAACTTAAATAATAATAATATGTAGATCAGCTACGAGATCATCTTGTATCTCTGTTGGAGCAGTTCGTCTGGTAATTCAGAATAAATTCATTGAACACATTGAATGACTGTTCTCTTACAGTGATAAACGACAATCTTGGATACTCCCAGCATAGTTTAAATATCTTTAAGATTGTTTCAACGCCCAATATTGAAGAGATATTCAACAAACTATTCTTATCTTTATATTTCATTTTTGACATTCCATCAAACAGGTTGTTCTTTGTTAAAAAGATCAAGTGAGGTAGTGTATGAATAAGCTGAACTAATTAGCAAACCAAGTGGCATTTGTTTCCAGGATAGAAGATAGAATACATGCGTTGTGCATTTTGTTGTGAAATTTGCATAGATCCGCAATGAAGGATGAGTGATCGAGTGAGTCATGCCACTTATGTAACAATAATCCTACTCCGCATGATCAAAATTGTAAGTCGAATCTGAGAACGTATAACAATGTTACAGACGATTTTTACAAAAAAGATGCTCGTGTGAATCCATAGATGATTTTAAGGAAAACATGTTCAATCCGCAATCGTAACAGCGTAATATGCTTTTCAACAAATGAATATTGTTGAATAAGGACTATAATATGGAAGACTGGAACTCCAGTAGTACTTTCAAGTACTAGGAGTTCCAAATGTAGCTCCTTTTTCCATAGCAAGTGAGAATAATGTATTGTTAGTTTCTTTTCATTATGTTTTAATCTATTTAATTCATTTTTCTATTTTTTTTTGTGAACGTACCCTTGCTATTGAAATAAAGATTAAAAAAAAAAAAAAAAAAAAATGTTATATTTTTTTGTAGAGTTTCCCTTCACATGCGACGTGAAGGGAAACCATTACTCCAGTAAGCTAAGGTTTTTTTCATAACAGAAGCGTGGAAGTTTTTTTTTCACTGGTTATATATGTTTTCTGGTCTGCTGAATCCGAATCTGCGGTTTGCTACCTCGCCAGGTGTCGGCTTCACATCGAAAAGACCAAGACTCAACCTCGAGCATCTCGTCTTGGTCTTGGTCGTGAAAAGATTTTCGGGTCTTGGCCTTGGTCTCGGTCTTGTCACCAAGATAAAGACAAGACCAAGAATAGTCTTGTGGTTCCGCGAAGCCCCAGTTCCCCTTTATACCGCTATGGCCCAGGGCCCAAAATAGCCCAACTCTGTTGTTGTTTCGAGTAATCATATGCAGAACCTCTTTGCATTCTAGGACTGCTTTGGAGTCCACTGCCCTTCTCACAAAAGCCTTTAATGCTGAAGTGATATCTGAACTGATGTTGAAAGTTCTGTGATTTGTGCCGCTTTCATGAATGTTATATGCACATTGCCTTATCGCAAAGATTTTGGCCTGTAGGATCGAAGCGTGAATCCCGAGCAAGAAGGTCATTTTGTTGTCTATTCCCCTCTTGCAGAATCCTGATCCTTTGCCTTTCTGATGCTTGAAGCCATCAGTAAACCACCACGACCATTCTCGTATTTGAGCTGGTCTGTTCTGATCCGGTCTAGGAATAATCAGCTCAGGCGAGCTACCAGCAAAGAAGATTGGCGTCATGTAGTCGGAGTGCATTAGCAGCACTGCATCCTTTAGCTGGGGTTCACTCATGATGGCCGTGTATCCCTTACTTCTCAGCTTCAGATGTTCCAGACATTACAGACGGTATGCTTGTCCTCTACAAACAGGTGTAGTGGGAGGATTACCTCCAATGCTCTCGTTGGTGTACTGCGCCTGTTATACTGATGCATCCCATCCTTTGGACCTCATCCAGTTGCCGCGGGATGTATGCTAAGTTAGTTGCGGGCCACCATACTATGGCTCCGTAGGTGATCAGAGGTCTGATAAACATAGATAGGATCCAGTATACTATTCTGGGTTTCAGTCCCCATGTTGCCCTTATAGCTCTTTTACATGCCCATAAAGAGCATATGGCTTTTCTAGAGCGCTCTTCGATGTGCTTTTTCCAGGACAGATTCTGGTCAAGGGTTACTCCAAGGTATTTGTCCGTTTTCTTGAATTCTAGGACTTTTCCCGAGAGGGATATCCCCGGTTTGAGTCCTGATTTGTATTTCCTGGTAAATAATAGGATTTCGATCTTTTCGGGGTTGATCCTGAGTCCTTCAATGGAGCCCCACTCTTCTATAACTCTCAGAGCTCGCATTGTGAGCGCGAGTCTTTCTGGTGTCTTGAGTAGAAAGCCTGATAGACTAATCGGTCGGAAGGACTTAGGCACTTGGGGTTGGTGTACTCTGATTTTCCCAATTTCGGGATAAATATAATCTTCACTTTCCTCCAGCTAGAGGAAATATAGCCAATGGCTAGGCATTCACGGAAGACCTTTACCAGAAATTCGGTTATACGATTTCCAACCTTTTGTAGCTAGGCCGGAAAAACCTCACCCATCTTTTTTGGAAAAAAACAAAAGAAACCATTGCATTTAGAAAAAACACGGTTATTGAATTCTGTATTACGTAAAAAATAAGTCAAATATGTAAATGATTCCGGTTTTTCTTAATTTTACGTTGAATTGTTAAAGTAAAAAAAAAAATTCATCCTCGAGACGTTTCCCAAGATTGTATTTATTTCGACAGAAACTACATCCCTTGTGAATTTCCGTGCTGGGCAAGTAAAAGTTTAATGAGTAGGTACTTTTTACCTCTTTTTCAAAATCATGACAAATAGAATGAATACGCCTATCTGTAGGGTGTAGGATGCTATGATTCATCATAATTATATGTATACTTTGAGAAGAAATCAAAAAAGCTCAGATTTTTCAAAAACTATTCAAAACATGTTGATGAAGGAAAAGCATCCATGTAGAATATTTTATTGATCAAATAAACGCAAATCAAATGAAGAAAACTAATTTCCTATGTCGCTCATGTCAGCTTTCTTAAATTATTTTTCCAAATCTCGTATTATTCGTCTATGGAGCTATTACAAATTTGATGTCATACCTACAACTACAAATAAATGTCAATTCTCAAAAACCCAAAACTTTAAGATTTTTGACGAGGAAGTGCTCATCAGAAAACCTAATCACAATCAACAATCAAATCAACCAGTATTTTTAAGATGCGTACATCAGTTCGTTTACAATAAACAAAAAAATACCGATAAACGACTTGCACTGATTGTTGATACAGATAAAGTTTTCAGTTGCAAACGTCAGTGAGGTTCATTATTATATTCATTTTCAGATAAATAGCACATTCCTAAAAAGTGATGAAACTTTTATTCTGAATCGGTGATCAAGGAAGCAATGATGCATTTGAAAACTTCAATCTATTCTTCAGTATACAGGGTGTCCTATGGTGGATGGTACCTTAGACGTTTAAGAAAACGGGTAATAGGATCGTTTTAAAAATTTGGTGATTTAGGTAAGCAGTGATGCTATCTTGAATATTTTGAGGGATGCCACGTTGCCGCTTGGCTCTTCTGTTAGAAATTAGCAGTAACTTTCATAATTTGAACGAGACACTATGTCTATCATTGCGTTTTTAGATTCTTTAGAGCATTACTGGATATTTTTCATGAATATTATCCTATACCTGTAGCGGTTTTCAAAAACATAATTAATTTCCTTTTTTCCCCTCAAAATATAGCTCTAGTCTGGCTCCTATCACTACGCCACTGGACTTCAAAGAAAGTGAAAATTTTGATAATGATTTCGAGGGATCTTCTGTATTGCTCCTGTGTTAAGAAATATTCCGTGAATTATTTAGGGTCGCATGATTTTTTTTCGTCAAGGTATAAAAGAGCTTGAGAGTGTGTTTTTTTAAATGGAACATATCGTTACCAAGACCAAGACCAAGACCACATTTATTTTTCGAGACCAATATCAAGACTAGCCAGTCTTGGTCTTGGTCTTGGTCTTGGTCTTGCGAAGCTCTAAGGGGAACATTGACGCTGACAGACTTGCCAAAATTGGTTCATCGCACAGACCGATAGATCCTGAACCAATGATTGGCATCCCTGAAGCAACAGGAGTGGGCGAGGCGAAGAAACTTCTATTCGAAAAAGCTACTTTATGCTGGAACAATGCCTCTGGCATGCTACATGACAAGGCAATGATAACAGTACCTGATACGGGCCGAACCAAAGAGCTCTTAAATATGAGCACCTCCGCACAATGGTTAGTCTATTAACTGATCACATGAACCTGAACGGTCACCTCCACAGGATCGGAATCGGGAAAGATTCAGACTGCAGGTGGTGATTTTGAACACGTAGAGACCGTAGGCCACATCCTAATGAATGTACGGCTCTTAGTGGTACTCGGATGGAATACTTCGGAGCCGAACTCACAACACTCCAGGAATTGGAAGAGATCTATTTGAGGGGCTTGCTGAACTTCGCGAAAGCGTCGTGCCCTGAATAATCTCACTTCTATCAATCGTGAGTTGCAACGGGCCCAGGACGCCTAAGCAGGTTTTGGCGTGAGCCACCCACTCAAATATCTACATCTACATCTACATCTACAAGGTTACCAATTTGACCTGTATTGAAAGTCCCATAACAAATCAATTTTTGAAACTGCTTCAAATCACGACTTCACCCAGACACTGGTACGAAGCGGCTGTATCTTGACAATAGTGAGACATGGAGGTTTGGGAAAGAAATCTCTATGGGTAAAGTGGGCAAGAGAAATGACTGAATATTATTTTGAAGTTCGTAATTCGACAGCTAGGGGGCGTAACTGCCATGAAGAAACAAGTCTCACGATGTCTGAAAATGCCATTGTATAGCTTGGGTGATCCCAGAACATTTTGCTTTATGACATTTTATCGTATCTAGGTCCAGATATCATTTCATCTATTTTATTTCAAATCTCGTTTCAAATAATAAAAAAAAATATTCACGTAAATGAAAGCACTCCAACTGTCCATTGAAGTATCTTTTATATGCGTTCGCAGACCTGTGGCGGTTACAGGGCTTATTATTTGGATCGATATAAAGATTTCAGAAGAAAACAAAATAAGTGATACTTATTGATAATAAGACACCATATCGACGATAAAAAGCTATGTTCCATAAAAATAGGATGACGTCACTGCGCGATAGAAACGAATTTCGTTCGAGAGGGTGATGTACCGTACTTAAGTGTATCGTTTTACTGACTAGGAAAAAGATTTCCATTGTGCCAAAAAGTGACAAAAATCAAGTATGTGGGAAGTCATGAATAACTCTGTTCACTTTATGTTTAGGGGTTATGTTCTTCTTTCAAACATATACAGGATTTCATAAGCAAATTCTTCTTAGGGGCAAATAGAGAAATCATCAGATTCCTTACATTGAAAACAATTTCACTCTCAGTTAAGCCTTACGTAAATTTATCATGATCTTTTGAAAACGGAATCACGTTCCACGGTCTCGTCGGTTGCGGTAAAATTTAATGGCGCGTATTGCAAATTCCAATAGGCAATTTTGATTGGTTGAGGAAGCGATATTAAAACCGGCTTTTGGTGGTGGTCGGTGAAAATATGAAGATAAGGCGATCAATTGGAAAACGGGCTCTATTTCAAACTGGGTAATATTTCCGGACGACACCTTAACAGGAGAGTAAATGTCGGAATTTATTACGGCTCTGAACCAATAACCCTTGTTTAACATTGGAGAGCAGTAAAATAATGTCTCTTCAAGTTCTATCTATCCTTAAGTAGGTGAAATTTGTATCACCATTCACCAACCGATATCCGCAAGAGATCCAGCAAAGACAATGGTCAGGAAATATATCTAGTTTGGATGTTTAAATAACAATGTTATTCGTCCACACATTCCACCTGAATACCTGACCGACTAAATTCTGCTTTGTATCTGAAATTTTTAAATGAAAATTCACCACTGCCTTTGATTTGAACACTGGTAAGATTATTCCTTAATCGAGATTTTCCTCTTAGATGGTTTGGAAAAGATGAGCCCGCATATCGCCGCCTCCTAGATCCCCAGATCTATATCTTTTGTATTTTGAAAGATAACGTCTACGAGAAATCTGTTGTGGTTCTGGATATTTGTAGCTCGTGGGGGTCCACGCTTCTATGATACCTGTTAAATACCTTTGTGACATTCATCTTATTTTATGAGTAATAAAGTTGAAAGATAAAATTTTGACATTGTTTTTCATTAATTACTCGATAACAAAGCACAATCGCATATTTCCCACTAATCATTTTCGATCTGTTCTACCTCCTGAGCCAAATGTCATAAGAATTATACTCTTGATGGATGATTCAAATCGAAAGATCTTGAATAATGGACTGGCAAGATTAGCTTAGATCACCACAGGTTATTTTACATATTTTTCATTCCTTCATCACCTTTCATAACGTCAACCAAGAAACGTTGGAAAATATCAAACTGACACAAGCTTTCTATGTTTCCTGCAGCAATATGTATGTCAAATGCATGAAACATTCTCAAGATTCTTTAAACATTACTTGCTTACCAATTTTGCAATCTTCGATCAACAAGTGCCAATCAATCAACCATTGAATATTCAATTATCAAACATTTCTATAGCCTCACTATGTTTTCTCTCCGTCTTCAAATTAAAAAAATGTGGATTCCAAATGCTTCTCATACACACGATGAAATCAGTAGATAGTTATTCTTCAGCCGGAGCTAATAATTGTGGCATAACAAAAATGATATAACAAGAAGCGACTTAATAGACTTGAGTGTTACACTTTATAATCCGCAGGAATGCATAATTTAAAAATCACCAGCGTATGGAAATGAGGTTATGATGTGTATTTGCATCGGAAGGCTCATTGACTTTCTTGTTTAAGGAGGTTTATGACTTATGAATGAATAGATGTTTGGTGATTTATTTCAGTTCAGAATATCCAATGGCATAATGTAATATAATTCTAAATGCATTGTACCTACGACATAATATTATACTGTCGTTTGTATCATTTTTAAGTTATGATGAGAAATAAAAACGTTCATGCAACTATCAAAGCAGCAAAACACCGGCGTTATGAAGACATTATAGCGGCAGCTCTCAACAAACAACAGGGAATCTGTTAATTGGTAGATAAGTTCAATGGAAATAGGAGGAAACATCCATCGACATGAAATCTGGGTCCTGAGAAGATTAACGGCTACTGCTGCTTCATTGCTGAGTAAATTTCCAAAAGCCTTGATCAAGCACCTGATCCACTAACATTTCTAAGAAATACTATTTACTTTGTTTCTGTCGACGTATGTGAATTGATAACAATAATTATTATTGGGGAGATTAGGAATAGAAGTTCGGGGCATGGTGAAATCTCGATTGATGTTTTTCGTAACTTATCGGAGACCATGTTCATTGAGCTCTGTGATGCAATAATTATTGCTACCAGTGAGACTGGATGTTTTCTTGATTCTCTTAGAATGGCTTCCATTGGTTCCACTTTTCAAGTCTAGACATCGTCCTTCAAAATCTATGCCAATCTCTCTTCTGTCACCTTTGAGCAGAAACTATTGAAAATGTGGTGAGGCCTAGAATGATAAGCTTTCTCCTTGCTCCTAAAACACTGACTCCTGAACAGTTTGGATTTCCGTCTGAGATCGGTAGTTACGATGCCATTTTTCACACACTGGAGGAGCTTTGTTGCTCTGTCATCTTGCGTGGCAGCCTCAGCAGTTTTCTGTGACTGAACAAGAGCCTTAGATCATGAAATATTGCTTCAAAAGCTGCAAATATATGGATTCAGAGGCACATTCCATCACTTGCTGAGGTCATGCCTCTTACACACAAGTCATAGGGTCACGTTCCAGGAAACAGTTCCAGGGGAAGGTGAAATCATGGTTGGCATTCCGCAAGGATCAGTTCTTGGTCCTCTTTTGTACCTGATATACTTGAATGACCTCCATTCTCCATACAGATGTCAGTACATCATTGACGTCGACACAACTCTGTTATGGCACCATAAAATTCCGACCATGCTGAAGTGTTATGGTTGGCCATGCACGACCTTGCTGCTGTGAAGAGGAAGTGTAACTCAAACTGCCTCTAATTCAATGTATCCAAGTCTAATGTCAAGCACTTCAGATCCAACCCCATCAAAAATCACAATTGGGAGGACATAAGGTGAAGAACTCAACATGGATTAATTCTTGGATTCTTCATTAACAACTGGCTGAAGTTCGAGTCACATGTTATGGGTTGGTTTGGGTTGGAGTCGTGGAGTGTAGGATGAGATATGGAATTTGCTTTTGGGACTCATGCTTCGTGGGACCGCTAGTCAGTATTTTCAAAATATTATAAACGAGAGCAATCAGGTTTCTCTATGGCTTGAGCTGAAGAATGTTTTGCCATAAAACCATACTTTAGGAGGCAAAGAGGTCTTCCATGTCCCTTGACATTGGAAACATCGTGCCTGATGCACAAGAAGTACGCTCTTATAGTTCATTCAGCCTCCAATGAAAGAACAAGCAGTTTTCATCTCATATATCTCCCCTTCCC
Source organism: Orchestes rusci (assembly GCA_958502075.1). NCBI lineage: Eukaryota > Metazoa > Arthropoda > Insecta > Coleoptera > Curculionidae > Orchestes > Orchestes rusci. Next base: position 23,426,790 of record OY293309.1, read on the forward strand.
GACATCATCTTAAGTCCTCGTTATTTTATAACAGCAATAAGATCCCCAATCAACTGCCCATTGAACTGAGAAGAACCCAAAAGTAGCAAGAGAATTTAGGAGAAAAGTCAAGTCTTTGCTGCTCAATCATGTTTTCTATAGCTTGGATGAATAGTTTTCAACCGGTCCCGCCTGAAAGCAAGAGATTATTTTGCTTTTCTGGATGTGTCCTTTAAATGTTGTCTATAAGCTAAAACAACCTTTATTTTATATTCTATTTGTTTTCTTTGGATGAATTATGTTTTTTTTTGTGTTTACAAGGTCAATTTTGCTTTTTTTAGTTGGACAATAAATCTTAGTTTGATTTTATTTGGTTTGATCTATGTATTCGTTTTTTATTCGATTATCTTCGAGAGTGGACGGATTTTTTTCAAATTATGGCATTGCATTTTGTTTAACATAAAAATGCGCAGATTTGATTCAACCGACCCTGTATCTTTCATAATAACCGAGATAATAATGCACACACCCGAATTCGTGAACCCTTATAGATACTTTATAAAAGAAAATACATACCGATCAGATCTTGGAATCATTGAAAAATTTAATTAGCTAGCTTGTTTTCAAGAGCATATTTTTACGAAAGCTGTAAAATATTTGATTATAAAGTAGACGGGCAAATTGAAAGAAATGACGTGAACACAGCAAGACACGGATGAAAGAACTACGTATGTATTGATAAAAATCATATTATTATCATGAAGATACAAAAATAGTTGATGAAAAAATAATTCAATGTAATCTACCCTCAATGAAAGTCATCATGATAGATGTTTGAATAATAGAAAAAAAAATGATCATACAGTATTTTTATTTCACACCTATTCATATTATGTGGAATATAATATGAGAAAAAGATTGGAATAATGTAATAATCATTGAATTCATTGAACAATACACCGTACTTGAACAACTACAAAAGATTTTATAATTATTAGAAACAGAATAATCAGGATAGTGGATAGTCATAAACGAATCTTTTCTATTATTTCAATATTTTGTGTAATAAAACACCATTACTTGTTTTATAATCAATTATAAAAATAAAACACGGAATATAAATAATGAATAATGTAACGCCGTTTTGAAAGTGGATAATATACAGCGTTTTTCCTAATTGCGTACATCAAATCTAAGGGCAAATATATCCGAAAAAGCATTGTTTACAAGATACAGGGTGTTAATCTTTAAACAAAACGTTTTTTTATACGAATGTTACAAATAGATATCTCTATTATCCCTATATTTTTGTTAAATAAATGTACGCCACTGACTAAGTTGAAATTTGAGTTCTTTTCTTGAATGGAACAACAAAAAATTAAACTTTTTTGCCTCTTTTATATTCCGCAAAATACATATTTCTATTTATTTTTTGAACGGGTAAAGTATTTTGGAGCAAGAAGAACGAAGCCAGATACGGAAACATCCAAGAGGTTAAAAGTTGTCTATTTCGTTGCTTCGTCTATTATACAGTGTGTCGCAGATAATATAAGAATACACCCCTGTATATTCTTAGTTTGAAAAAGCCAGGGTTTGAAATTTTGTACAATCATACAGACCAACGAGCTCCACTATTCATGATAGATAAGTGAAATTTGATGTCTCAACCCAGCCTTCTACCTCTTCGCTAAGAGGACCAATTCTCGATATTTTGCTTCGCGTCAGAGATATTGGAAAAAGTTACAAGAAAAACTTGTTTTAGATCATATTCTAACACCAGATTCAAAGTTTCAATATTTATGTTCATTTACTAATTTATTTTTCCATTTGACCCAATATGATTTCCATAAAAACTAAAAATCCCGCACCTTTTCAATATAATACTGTCATGGCTTTTCCAAAATAATTTGTATGGTCATGGGAAGACATAATTTTTATTGGGTAATTGATTTAATCCAAGAAAAATACAAAAATCAAAATTGGAATTTTCTCTTGAAACACGGTATCTGGGGTAAGAAAACAGTTTAGAACAACTTTTTACGTTAACTTTTTTTGATATCTTCGACGCGAAGCTAAGTATCGTGAATCGACCCTCTTTGCGAAGACGTATATAGTAGGCGGGGTATATGCATCAAATTTGAGTTAAATATTATAAATAGTGAAGCTCATCAGTCTGTATGACTGTACAAAATTTCTAACTCCGACTTTTTCGAATACGAAAATAACAGGGCTGTCTTCATCTTATCTGTGACACTGTATAAATAAAAGTTCCAATAAAGTCAGTGGCGTATATTTTTTATTTTTTTTCAAATTAATACCATGTATTTTAAAAACAAAACACTCCCAAATCCAGTTCATATAGACTTTTTTTCTTGAAAATAGCTCCTCTGAATACGCCCTAAAATTTAGTGTTCGCGATTAGAAAATACCCTGTATAAAGGGTAGTCCATTTTACATGAGACAGCCAGATATTTAACACACGGTAGGTCTTGGAGAAAGAAATGATTAAATTTATTGATGACCTTGAAGGTTGTTTCTATGTTTTTGAATTGAGATATATTTTTTCATTGGAAAATTTTGTTTTAATATGAGTTACATATTTGTTTTTTTTCGAAAAATAAGGCTTGCGATAAAAAGAGACCTTTCAAAGGGTCGTCAAGGTCGGAGTCAAAAATAAATTTAGATAGTCATTTTTGATCCCCCATAGCACCCAATAACTTTTTTTTGAAAAGTTATTTCCAAAAACTCATCAGCACCGTTCCTCAGTTAAATGTACCACCCTGTTTCGATATTCAAAATTCAAATGAAACTGAAATTTCGTTGGTCGTCGATTTCCAAGGTTTTTTCCATGATTTCATCTTTCTTGCTTCTGGGTTATTTCAAAATCGTACTTTCAAATCATCTGATTTTTCAGTGTCCGTTAATGTATGTTTCATTGAAAGGATACGAATTATAGAAGTTTGATAATGAGGACAACCTGAAGAAATATTGTAAATTCAGTTCACATACATTCAATTATCACTTTTCCCAATAAATCTACAAACTCGAAATCAAACTAAACAATCTGAAGAGAAAATACTTGACGAGGTCAAGAAACCGGAAAACTTGACAATGGGATACACACGCATACCATACCAAATAAAATTGAACAAACACCGAATATTTGAAATTCACGATACGGAGACCTAGCTGTTTACAGTTAGGTGTGCTTCAATCACTTGAATAGTAAACGGATTGTTTCAATTTAAATTTAAGAAATTTTCAAACTACATTATACGAGCTCCTGTATGAGTAACCATGGTTCTAAGAACAATGCTGGGAATTGTATGCATTAATAGTTAGAGGACAGTGGCCTTTTATCCATGGTGTTTAGATGGGGCAAGATGACAGGACAGGATGTTGAAGGGTGGAGGTGGAGGCAAACGGTGGACATTTTTCTTTTGCGAAATCTCCTCAAGTTTTTTTTATCTGTTTATAAATTTGAGTTATCTTACAGAGTGTGCTGAATAATTCACGTACTATTATCATTATAAGTATCATTTGTCACAAATGAAACATAGGTATTCAATAACATGTTTTCAAAAATTTTTCGACCAGGGTACTCATTCTGGGACCGATAGAACGGTCATAAAAGAGAGATAAACGATCACCTCCATATAATTCTCCGTTTACTGTCTCTCTCTTTCTCTCGATATGACCGTTCTATCTGTCCCAGAATAGGCACCCAGGTGACTTTATCTTATCAACCTGCTCACCTGCGATTTTCAACGATTCTCTATTTCATATAGGGCTTTTGGAGGAAGGTGAGCCGAGTTCTTCCTCTATAAAATGAACTTGACAAAATTTTTCGAAAATGTACACGTATTGATTGTCTTGGTCAAAAGCTGAACACTCACTGTTATCCAATTATGGAAGATGGAGTCTCATCATCGTCTATCATATACACCCAATATATTCATCTACACTATCATAAAAATCAACGGTATGACAAAACATGCAAATAAAACAATTTAAAATATAATGATAGGTGAATACTGTTATTGTTCCGTTAACTACATCTAAATATACAGGCTCTTCCTAGGATAACATACTGGAAAGTATAATATAATGTCGCGTGGTAGATAAAAATACTGCAGAATGCATAGCATAAAATAATGTATGTTCTGAATACTTTCAGCAAATGACAATCAACTGCATATGGAAAAAGATATCAGATTTGTTATTTTTAACAGTTATCTATACTTGTCACATAAACATGTACGGTTCTACTCGAAAAGCAAAAATAATGACTAAGAGACGGAATTTTTGCTAAAGAATGTAGTACTAGACCTTGGATCGGAATCAATGAATAGTGAATATATCAACGTTATTAGATTTATTATAAAAGGAATTTTGTTTAGGAATGTTGTCATTGAAAAATGATCAATTAACGCAATCAAGAAAAAAGATTATGATAGGGACAAATATATTTGAAAGAAAACTATAATTGCAAGTATCACAAGTCTCTCTAGAATTTCAGATTCAACTCCATAAATGAATTGAGTTATTTGAATTCTCGAAAGAGAGATATGGCAAAGTTGCAGTTATCGTCATAACTAGTGAACTTGAGTGAACCACCAAAACGTATGGAAAAATCAAATTGGAATATTAATTCTCAATGGTCTCCACAGCTCAGCGAACTACAAAAACCACTAAAAAGAAGACATTACAATTCACAAGCATGCCCAATAAAGTTCCACTGAAACTTATTGAAATACCCAAAACACAGTTTTATAAGGAGACCTTCTCCATTAAATATGAACTCATACGAATATCAATGATCATCAGGATTTATATTCCCATAGCGGAATCATGAAGTAGAATAAGATTTCAATAATCAGAAAGGTGATTTGAATCTCTATCTCTATAGAAGATGGTTCGGCAAGTCAAACAGTGCAGTATAGTTGAACAAAATTGACACATTTCACAAAAAACGATTTGTTTTGCTTGAAACAGTACTACACCCCATTTTTCAACTTGAATTCGGAAGATCTCATCAGCAAGATCTATAAGCGATACAGTGATGTATGCGGAAGTTCAGTTCTTCCAAATTAAGGTAACGACGCGTCGTGACGCTTGAAAACCTTTTTCTTGAGATATCCCTAGAGAAAAAAATCATAAGTGCTCCAATCCGTTGATCTCGCCGGCCACTGGAAAGTCCTTTGAGTGTTGATGGAAGAAACGACTGCTTTCAAAAAACGTGCGATCGGCGAAGACAAGAGGCTATCGCTCGCTCCCAACGATTGCCACGACTGAAAACGAGGTGAGTGACCCGACATAGTGAGTCCCCTTCCAGGTTTTCATATATCCACCACAATGGATTTAGTCGCCCATCGCAACCGCAATGTTTGATTTGCCGCACCCTGTATAAGCCCAAAGCATGTATCAAAATTTGTTCAGGAAACTACTGAATTGAAATCCATAGAAATAATGCAAAAGACCTCAAAGCATTCATGAGTCTTTTGGCAGTGGAATTCAAAACATGCCAATGAGATTCAAGCTACTAATAATACTCCACCGACACGCAACCAGAATCGATAATTAGAATCTCTATCTTTGTTCTGTCGAGAATTTTGATCAAAACAAGCACGACTTCAGTCTTATGCTCTAAAAAAAGCTGTCGGAACTACCAAAATGTTGATGCACCACTATCAACGAAGATATTGATAAAATCAGTTTCAAACTCGTCAGGATCTCAAGCTATTGAATGTGATTCGGTACTGCTTTTCACAGCTAGACTTCCACTCTTACTAATACAGAATGATGGTAACTGGATGAATAAGACTAGCCGCAGAGCATATTTCAACGAATACTGCAGGAAACTCCACAGAATGCTCATTTCCATGTGAGGTACTATCAAAAAATAGAATTCTTGCTACAGAGCGGCAGAATTTCCTACATTCTCATTAACTGCATTTACAGACCTCATGGTGTGCTGTTGGACCTGTTAAAGTTTGTGGCTGTTATGATTTAGGGAAGAGCGAAGCAACAGTTACAGTAACTACCCACTAACAACTGTCATGAACCAAACCTAATATAGTTAGGTTTGTGGTTTCAACAAGATGCTGATGGAACAGCGGGTTCCATGACAAGACGTCTTAGGAAAATGTGCTCTGAGCACAGTTACCGATTCTTGCCAGTAGCAGGCACTCAGTTTCCTTTCTCTCCGTTAATTTTTGGCCGGATTCTGTACATCAGTGACCAAACAGTCCCGAAACGTCCGATGGACATCCATTATCGACCAAACTCATCTCCATAATGATCGAAGTCTGGACCTCCTCCCTACACTTGTCACACTTTCGGATCACCAATTCACGTCCATTACTGGAGCTATTTTGTGCGTTGAACATCTGATAATGGACGTTCAATACGCGTCCATTGGACTAGTTTTAGCTGGAACGCTGATGATTTAAGGCACTCTCACTTCCTTGATATTCTAAACTAAATTATGTGTTGATCAATTATCATATGAACTTTTCTCGTTTATACAGGGTGTTTTTTTTAACGGGACAATTAGCCTTAAATGGGAAAGTATAAATGATAGGCTCATGAAAATTTGTACACATGGGTTATCGACCACGATCTATCTTTTAAAAATAGTGGCAGTTCTCTGCGACTTTCGGTAGTACCGGTACTAGGTACCAACTTCCTTATTTTAAATGGCAACCTCCATTTTTTATACGATATTTAGATTCTTTGTTCAAAATTAAGGTAAGGGTATGTAGCAATGTCTATGGCTATCTTTGACCGTTTTCGAGAAATTTTGATTTTTAGAAAAAATTTGACAGTTAAGGGGGGTACTTTGAAGCTGTGTAGCTCAGTGACTATTGGACGAAAATTGATGAAATTTTGGGGGTGCCTATAATAAATGCTGTTTATTCAAGTGATGATAATCATTTTTCAGAAAAATCTACAGGGTCTTCACAAACTTTGAAAAAACAAAATCTTCAGTTTTTAACGAAAAAGTTAGTTTTTTCAAATGGAATGCCCTCTTTTTTTGTTGAGATATGGATTCTAGACAAAATTCTCTTTCGATTAGGTATAAACTATCCTATACCTAAAATTGCTATTTTTCAAGTTATTTACATTTATCTGAATAAAACAGCAAATCGTGGTTTGAAGAATTTTGTCTAGAATCCATATCTCAAACAAAAAAGAGGGCATTCCATTTGAAAAAACTAACTTTTTCGTTAAAAACTGAAGATTTTGTTTTTTCAAAGTTTGTGAAGACCCTGTAGATTTTTCTGAAAAATGATTATCATCACTTGAATAAACAGCATTTATTATAGGCACCCCCAAAATTTCATCAATTTTCGTCCAATAGTCACTGAGCTACACAGCTTCAAAGTACCCCCCTTAACTGTCAAATTTTTTCTAAAAATCAAAATTTCTCGAAAACGGTCAAAGATAGCCATAGACATTGCTACATACCCTTACCTTAATTTTGAACAAAGAATCTAAATATCGTATAAAAAATGGAGGTTGCCATTTAAAATAAGGAAGTTGGTACCTAGTACCGGTACTACCGAAAGTTGCAGAGAACTGCCACTATTTTTAAAAGATAGATCGTGGTCGATAACCCATGTGTACAAATTTTCATGAGCCTATCATTTATACTTTCCCATTTAAGGCTAATTGTCCCGTTAAAAAAAACACCCTGTATGTTGATTTCAACAATTGGTGATGACTTCCACGTCAAGTAAGTCTTAGGTACTATCACCGGCCATGGAGCACTGGATGTACTCAACCATGGTCAGACCCATGATTACCTATGCCACACTAATTTGTTGGCAAGGAACAAAAACCAGAAATATGAAACTGACACTTGGTAGGAGTACTGGAGCCGTATTCCGTGTACTGTGGAATTCCATAGTCTCTCTCTGTGTAAAATGATGAGAAAGCGACGTGTTGCTAGAATTCCACAGAAACACGGTATTCGGCCCCTGGCTTGCTTGAAAGTGACTGGTGCAAGCGCGATGGCAACCACAGTAACAGCAGACATGGAAAATATCTACACATCAAATAAAAGCGGCTGCACACTCCAGTACAAACAGATTATATACGACTTCCCAATAAGGACGCTCGATCTTTGGCAACAGCGCATTGCAAGGTCGAAGGTGACACACGCGTTATCACTGCCCAGGAGTATTCAGTGAGTCTTTACATCAAATATGGATCGAACAGCGTGTCGAAATCGTGAATACTAATTACCAAAACCAATTTTCTGTTCCGTTCACTTTGTCTGGTTATGGTGTCCATGACCGTCCTACGGAGTCCTCAATTAGCCTTTCAAGGGAGACATTTGCTGCTGATTTTTTTTTCTCCGAGGTTTCCTTGAATCTTGTGTTAATGCCGATAAACCAGCAACTGTTGACGCTCCTAAAGTCAACATCAGACCCGAATTAGCTGCGGTTGAGCCACATCTGTGCACCAAGCAAAGCCGCTGCGGATATTTTAGTGACTATTTTCAAATTAAAATGTAGCCATATATGTTTTGAAATAAGAATCAAATTATATCCTTTTTATTTGATCTTTTTATTTAATCGCACTTCAAAGATAGAGCGTTCTTATTTGGAAACTCTATACTTTACCATATTTGAGGAACTAGGAAACACTGGATGTCTGTCGACCACGCCAAAGAAAGAAATTTCAACAAAGCCTTTACCTCGAAAACAATACAAGCTGAAGAATTGAAGAACCAGTTTGACTGAATCAGACAAGTGGAATGTCGAATCTGTTATGTAGACTTACAACCCTTCAAAGTTTGGCATATCTGTGAGTGTAAGGGAGATCTTTGGACAGGGAAAGCAAGAAGTTGCAAACCTGGGCAAAGAGATCGCCGACCTTTAAGCCAGGCATTGCCGTACAAATCAGGATTGTGAATATGAGCAAGAACCATCCTACGAAGAAGTCACTCCAGAAGGCAAACGGACACTAGAGGGTTACGAAATCAATTGAAATACAGTACTGGGATTTATTGACTCTTGCCAAAGCACAAAGCAAAATGAATCTCATCCTGGTAAAAGAAAAAAGTGGCAAAGCAGCGGAAATCACAATTCGCTAGTGGAACCAGAGCCCACACGTGCAGGATCAGTGGAGAATTGTAGGTATAGGAGAAATCTTATCAACTGTACTATATCACAAAACAGAAATCACTAGGAAAGGCTTCCAGGCAAAGGTAAAGCATTTAAGATTTTTTCTTGATGCTCAATCTGCTCTTACTCCAGGACCCAACTAAGCGAGAGCAATTGGTTTCATTACAGGTCATGCTCCCTTCGAAAAACACCTTGACGTAATGAGGGTGACAGATGACCCATTTTGTAGATGATGTGGGGTAGAGGATGAAAACACCTATTCACATAATATGCCACTGTGAAGCGCACAACGTCACAAGAGAAACACACGGGAGAATGTTCAACCTTAAGGAGGAGTTTAAGTGGGTGTATACATTCAAGATTCCATGAGAAACTGGGTGTTTGCTCATTTGATTTTATTATTTAATACCACAGATCACGTGATATCAAAAAAGTGATTTCACCCCCGGAAAAGATTCTGCCAATATAAATATAAAACCGATGCCCATTTTTGTTCAGCTTGGTGGACCTTTCCTATTATTGAAAAAATAATCTTTCTGAGTAGAAATACATTATGAGGATATAAAAATATCAAGTGAGTACACACCAAAATTTTTTTTCTTAAACTTCAGGGGCGAGTTCAGATACGTCACACCCGGTGAGAGTGTGATCCAAGTGTCACACACTAACCGTTCAGAATAATCAAGAGCGCACCCTAGACGCACACTGCTTTTCGTTCATGTATTGACATGGATGCATCCCAGGGTGATCTTTGATGACACCGTATTTTTGTGGCGTGAAGGAGGTGTGATGTGTCATTTGTCAAAATGGGTTTGTGTAGGTTTATATTATCATTCACTAGGACAAAATGCACACAAGACAATAATTAATTCAGTTGTTCAAAATAATGCATTGTAATGTAGAGGATTTCTCTGATGATTGAGTCTTTTGAACACAAGTAAGTACGAAGAAAAATGACTATTATTATTTGGGGAATAGATTGTATTCACTCTTAAGTTGATTAATTCGTAAAGATTTACCCGAACATAAACAAAACAAACTAAAATAAACAGCATACTGTCAAACAGCTGACTGAACATACCCAAACGTTCAGAAATACGGGTGTGAACTTCCTGACCGATTTTGGATATGGACATAAACTGGACATCCACTGGACCACATGTGCTGTCTGGGTTGGCGGTGAGGTAGCCTATCGAAAAGTTATATGGAGAATGTCCATCGATTTTCTAGTTCAAGTTCAAAATCGAAACGTCATCTTGTCGAATAAAACCAATATCTGACAAAAGTTGTTACAAAATAAGGTCAAAAAATATGCCATAAAATCATCTAGCATACAATTAAAATCAATTTCAATTTTTTAGGAAAATTGGCTTGCGAATTATTGAACTATTGATGAATCGCCAACGAAAGTGCAATCTCTACTAAAACAAGGTCAAAAGATGTATGTACATACACATCATGAAAAGCTCTCTAGACGTTATTTCAGTATGATGAATAAGAAAATTGATCGATGGAATTTCACTTCTGATTTATTCTGTTTTGTTTCAGTAGATAGCAGAAGAAGAGAGTAATAAAACTGGATTTCATAATATGCAATAATTCGTGTCACTATTTAAATAGAGCTGATAGTGGAGAGTGTTTTTGAAATGGAAAACTAGGTTTTAATTCGTTATATGGATCTTATCTTTCCTTTCAACATAAGTGGAATATAAACACAAAATTCGCAGACCAAGAAGAAACTATAATAGGAGGAAAACATGGATTCAAAGTTCGAGGAAAAGCAACTTTATCCTGAAACAACAAACTGAGAACTGAATTTCATTTTTCTAGACCAAAATTCCTCTGGAAGAATAAAATGGGCTCTATCTGCAGTATAACTTGGAGAATATCTGATCGGCCCCACGATGGAAAGGTAATCAGGTAACTGGCATAAAGACGGAATTTGCCAAAAAGTGTAAACTCTTATCTCTCTTAAAAAAATAATACCCTCTAACTTCTGAAGTTCACTTCACAAAAAAACCATTAGCAAGAAGAAAACCAGTTTTTCTTGAATTATAGGTATCTGGCCCGAATCCGCCAATCTTTTCACCTGATTTAACACCATCAGTAACTTGAAAACGTGAAACAAATTCAACTCAATGGGTGCACTGAAGTATAAAATAAGATAATGCAAAAAGTAAAATTAGATAATAAAACGTCGTTTTCATAATTACAGAATAACAGACCTTTACAATTTTCAAAACTTCAGAATATTTTATTTTTTATATTATCCAAAATGTACTTTATATTTGCGTTTTTAAAAGCCCAATATACAAAACACCGCCATAAATAATTATTCAAGTTGAAATGAAGATTTTCATACGAACTGTCGCCTAATTACCTATAAACTTATTCAGAAATTCAAAATTGTATTATCAATTATATGGGAAACTTCAAAGCTCATTAACTTTTCAATATCTCCAACAATATGTCTTGCCAAATTAAAAGCTACTTTGACATGCGCCTGTTCATTTCCCCAGAAATTACCAAACCAAGCCTTCTTGCAAATCTTACCAAGAGTATTAATACGTTAAATCCAATTTTTAACACTAATAACACAACACAAACACTACCGGAATATGACTTCTACGCGAAATAAGGAATTTGTGACTTGAAAGTCTACGTACGACTGAGAGGTGAGGTAAAGGTGCGTCCCGTTAGGTAGGTAGGTAAGACGTTGGTAGTCAGCACCAAGTCAACCAGTTTGTACACCTTCGATGGTACCATTCTCATGGTTGAAAGTTGGTGCGGATGTTGTGTGACCGAAAGGTGGAATGTTTGTATGGTTGTGATTTTGGTAGGATAGTATAAAGTTAATTGAAACTATTTTTGAGTCTGTTGATTGATATTTGGAAAAAGTTTCCAAAATATCTCTTTATTCCCATGACTGATATTCCTCAAGTTGTAAAAATGAATAGGGTAATCGCTACTCTCTACACTACAAAACCATACTAAAATCAAATAGAAACAATATAGAGTTTTTTTTTCTCTTGCAGATTTAGTGGATATTTAGTAGAGCAAAATGGAAGTTAGATAAGATATTTATGATACAATAAATGATATTGTACATAATGATCCAATGTTTGGCGCATCCACCATCCACTGATGCGTGTTTTCTCATGCGCTATTCGGTTACGAAGCTGTACAAGAAGGAGGATTGGTTTTGACAGTTGAGGATTGAACAATAGCCTAGTTTACACCGATAACTCGTTTAGTTCGGTCCGATAGGACAAAGTGGGTGGGGATAGTACTGTTGGACCAATGTTTGCTTCTTGCCCTTTTACACCGTCTTGCAACGCGTGAACTAAATGAGTATGCCCGCAATTCGTCAAATGTCAAAAACAGGTCGAAATTATTCATCAACAGAATTCGTAACCAAAAAAAAACATAGGTAAGTACGCTCAGATTGGCTTGGAAACTCAGAACCAACACAATTCACAATAATAACAAACGACATGACCCATGATAGTTTTGATCCAGATTGAACCAAATTTAGTCCGGTACACCAGCTGGCGAATACCGAACCAAGAGTGGATCAGCTTAGTCCGCAACTGTTCACATCATTCGAACCAAATATTTGGTTCTGATATAGTTCGAATTAAATACTTGGTCCGCGGACCAAGTTGTCGGTGTAAACTAGGCTAATGCTCGGGTCTCACCTTATCATTGATAGTGACAAATGAATTGAAGAAAATTGAACTATGTTTTGTATTCCGAGTTGATAATAAGAATTAATAATGGTTATTGTTAGAGATTGAGTATTTTATTTATGATAGAATTGTGTAATCTCAATCGACCAAAAATACAAAATATGCTTTCTATATGCAGCAATTTATGACAAAATTCACAATTCAACGTAATAAATAGCTGTCTACGACGCTCTGACAACTTCAGAACTGACAACTTCAGAACTGACAACTTCAGAACTGACAACTTCAGAACTGACAACTTCAACCAAACTAAACGGGTCCTGAGTATTGGGATAGCCACGTTCATATAACAGCATCTAACACGGCCTTCCTGCTCATGGTTCCTCCATGAATCATTCTGAAAACAAAACTTGAACTGCAGCCCTTCATTGGAAAGAACCGTTTTTCAAGTTACATGTACTGTTACTTATGACCGCAGCCATCAAGTTTTTTATTTTTTTTTATGGGCCGCAGCCCTTTCTACTTATGACCGCTGCCATCAAGTTTTTTAATTTTTTCAAGGACCACAGCCCTTTCCACTCATGACCACAGTTATCAAGTTCTCAAAATTTTTTTTTGACCACGCAGACATCAATTTTTTTGATTTGTTCATGGACCGCAGCCCTTTTCACTTATGACCGTAGCCATCAAGTTTTTATTATTTCAAAATTAAATTTTGAAGTAGCACTGCTCCTCTCTGTATGTCTTTTCTTCTGGCAATAAGTGCAAACATTAGTAGTAATCTCCCTTTTTCGACGCACCCGCTGTTTTTTTTGTTGGTTTCTGCATACAAACGCTTTTTGTACAGTTTTAGAACAATTATAGAAAGCTCTAGTAATTTTGGCAGCCTTGGTTTTTGACTTGTTCTTGACGGTATGACTCATATGCATGTCGCATACCTCGATCTTCGATGACACTGTTCAGCTCAAAAATGTTTAACATGGCTTCTTGATGTTTGTTGATCAATGCGTTTGTTTCTGATTTTTTTTCATTATCCCTCTCGCTCATACGCGCAACAATGACTTCAAACTCACTTTCATTGTGTGTAATCAAGCCACCAGTCGCAATGCAGCAACATCCAAATCCAAACATTGTTTGTATGGATGTCATGTGAATACAAAGGTATCAAAGAAACACCGAACCTCATTCTGAATTTGACTTAACTTTGCGTGGCAGAAACCATCAGTAAGCAGTAAGCGTATAATATTCACTGCTTCTTGTGGTCCTTATAACCTGATGTCTAGAGTAAGGCTTACCCACAACTGGAAATTAACTGGCTTAGTGATTAGTTGGTTAGATAAACCCATGTTCGTTCGGTCTCCACTGTCCAAAGTAATCAGCACCTCGTTTCTGTGACGCATCCCTTAGGTACTCTAAGTATCATATCCTCGTCATCGGATATTAACTGAAGACTATAGAAGACTCATATTTTTACATTTTCATATTCACATTTTATAATGTTGTTGGTCTTTTATTGTTTTTATCTGCGATGTTTTCTTATTCTTCATTTCATGTTTTTTAATCATTTCAAACACGTTTGTGGCATGATGATTCCCTTAAACTGGGCGAAACATATGTAGCCATCAATTAAATATTTTGAGACTTTGACTTTGAGTTTTCCAACCCGGTATTTGGAGACTAGAAGGTTTACTCGACGTCAAAAGTGGCTCCGGCTCGCCGCATTTTCAGTCCCGTTCTGGTCCCAATAATAAACCAGGTGTCGCGTATCGAAAAATTTCGGCTGGAGTTTCGTACACCGACGCCGCTTGGGAATCGATCGCCTTATTCCAACTTGTCTTTCTCGTAAAACTTGTTCTCGGCTGGTTTTTGTTTTTGATCCTAGGAATTTTGGCAAATCGCTTTGAGAACAAGATTTTCAAAGAATCCGACATGGAGAGAGAGCCAACTGTATATTATTTACTGTGTCCCCGTCTTCTTACGCGTATCTATTTTTATTTTTATGTACTAGCAATAATCTATCCCTTCTTCAATACTCTGAGTCAAAACGACTCAGTTCAAAATCAATTTAAACTCTACTTACAGTTGTTGATGTCATCACTCCATTGTTCAAATTATTTTCACTGCTGCTCCAACATCTTTATCAACCTTACAATACCTAGTTGCTTCCTGTTTTTCTTTTTGTTTTTTCTTTCTCTTAGCTTCCACTTTTGTCTCGATATGATTGTTCTTTCATTTGTTTTTGTTCAAAATCTTCTAAATTTTGCTCAAACTGTCGTATGTACTCTGGATGTCTTATCAGTTTGCTTGCTTTATTCCTATTCTCAACTTTTACCGAAATAGCTTTTCGCATCTCATTAATATTTGGTGATTGCATCTGCTTGGTATTATCTTTGGCGATTTCTTTTCAATTACATTGAGGGACGCATAGATTACACAGATTTTACCTATGGAGGGACGCATCCATACACATTGAATTACAACTGTTTTTAGGGTCTTCTGGATACTATCCCACTTCTGATGATAGAATTGCGTATTCTCAATCGACCAAAAATACAAAATATGTCTTTTATATGCAGCAATCTATGAAAAAATTCACAATTAAAAGTTATAATACACGTCTACGATTTTCTGACAACTTCAGAACTGACAACTTCAACAAAACTAAAAGGGTCCTGAGCATTGAGTTTTATAAGGCTTAAAGTCAATGGTCCTGAGTATTATTGGGATAGCCACGTTCATATAACAGCATCTCACATTTATTTACTTTATTTTGTGTCAAAGAATCGGTAAAAGGTCGTTGTTAAGTAAGTTATCGGTAAATAGTCGTTGTAAGTATTTATAGTGGGTTAGGTGGATAGTGGATATGAACATTTTGTTGTTACTGGTAGTGTAACTTATGATATCATGGAAGATAAAGTCCGTAATTGGATAAATCCTTTGATTGGATATTTCGCGAATTATCTAACTTAATTCTTCTGATTGAACGTTAAAGTGTACATTTCACCTGTCCTGTAATGGAATGATATAGGTAGAATATTGAAAAAAAAACATTGCTATCATTATCAACAGATCAACTAAATGTTATTGACATATTTGTTTAGTTAAAATGGACCTATATGCTCAGATTATAATAGATATTCTTAGGACCTATCTGATGAGTAAATGCAACAATAAATAATCGAACTATAATCGTTCGATTATTTTTAAGTACGAGTTTTATGTGTACCAGAGACAGGTTGCAGCTTTAATTGCTCAGCAAGGTCCATTTAGAAAACTGTGGAAAATGCTTATTATCTTCGGGACATAGTTAAAATTTGAAATTACCATAATTAGAGAAATATAACTATGTTTTATAATATAATTTAATATCTAAATCGCAATGACAAATGGATAAAGTCAAATCAAATGCGGGTACCTACCAGAAAATGTTCATAATTCTGTTAATTAGATAGCTAAATACATATTTAGAAAAACGAAGAAACAATATTATTTTGCAAGAAATATGCATGGAAAAATAAGGAGGCATCCATTGAGTTTATACATATAGGATGGCTCGCAAAGTGACCAAATGATCAAACTTTCTATGCGTATCTTTATTGGAAATTTAAATCATCTGGATCCAAAATAATCAAAATATGTAGTCCTACACATCATATTTCCAAATCAAGTTTATTGTAAGAAACAAGTATGTACATGATAAACTATGTGAATATATCGCCATAAATATACATACAGGGTGTTTCATTTAACATTAGTAAATTGGTTGATAACTTGAGACGCTAGACCATTAATTTAAGCAATGATTCTGAGAGAGATGAATAATAACTTTCACGAAAAAACTATTCTTGTCAACACAGAGAGCATTCTGATCTTGTATTCCATTCGCGGTGCTCGTATTTTTCACAAATAATGATTTGACCCAAAGAATATTATCACCGAACATATTATGAAACAATAATAATCTTCCATAATAGTCTTCAAACTGCTAACGCACCAACACCTTATTCTGAAGGCTTTCGTCACTACAAAGTCCTACATTATCGGTGGACAAATTTTACTGATCACTTGTAGTGTTATATGTTGAAAAAGAAACTTCAAATGCTAATTTGACTGAATCACAGCCATAGAATAGCTGTGAATCTGTACATAAATGATGGCTTTGAATATTTTGGACGGTTGCCTATGGTTTCCGCATGGAATCAACTATCGCAAATGCCAAACAACTTTCGATCTACGTCATAATTGCCACCAAGCACGTTGTTATGAAGTTTGCTGATGGCCAAATTTGGTCATCTGCAAATCACATTTTGGTATGGTGCCGTCGGTCTGTAAGAGATCGTAAAATGCTACTCAATGTAGTAAGTTGTGTAACTTTCCGAGGTACATTCACCATCACTAGAAGAAGCTACTAATTTTTCGTGTCTTAATCAATCATCATGAAATGCTGATTCACGCTTAATAATGGAGATAAATAAGAGTTCGAAAATGGTCAAATAACCAGTCTTGCGAAGAACATGTTTGCAACAGTGGTAGCTGAAATTTTTCCATTGACCCAACATCAAAAAGGCTTCGGTTTTCCATGAGTGTGTGAGTGTCTCATTTTTATATTTTCTACGTCAGAGACTATACAAGATTTTCCAATTCATTAAAAATATAAATTCAGTTATGCGCGGTTATAACTGGGATATGTGACCATTGGAGGCTGCAACGCTGCTGCCAGGGCTTCATAAAGAAACAGCAAACATGAAGATGCTGGAGACACAAAATGTCCAACGCACTGTGGTGAATTCACATTGAGACCAGCACTGAAGCCGCGTCCAGACTTGTGCCTCGTCGAGAACCACGTTCCGAACTTTATCCCACAAAAACTTATGCCGCATCGAACCTCACTCCGCAACCTTGAGTCGTTCCATACCTCAATCTTGAATCCAATCATCAGTTTTCTTCGTAAGGAAGTCATCCGTGAATAGTGAAGCTGAGCTCGGTGAACCAGTCAATTATTTATTGGTTACTGTTACAAATAGATCCTGACAATTGTTGAAAGCGAATTTTATTCCACAGTTGTGACAAAAGTCTACAAATAAAAACAAATATCTCTATTAAAAAAAATATTTGTCAAAAAAAAAGAAAGTCAGGTTTGTTTTTAGTCTTTAAAAGTTGAAAGGCATGAGATCAATTTCCAAATAGCAGAATCATGGCTTAAAATTTTGTTATTTCCGACAACTAATCATTTCGCTATGATAGTTATTTCGTCGAAGAGTGAGTTTACTCTTTGGTTTCTCACCATTTCTACAGCCTAAAGGCGAACAGATTCATTGTTACCAGTCATGTGTTTCATGTTTTTCGTTGACCCAATTTGCCCCCGTATAATGCAGGATGTTTATTAATTGAATGCCAATACTTAAGGTTGATAATCCTCGAATGATTTTGAGACAAAAAGTTCATATGGACATAGGTCCGCAAGAGCCCAATTGTCAAGGTACAGGGTGTTGAGATTTTGAGGGATGAATTTTTCATAATTTCTTTGATACTTCTACAGATATCTTTATGAAATTTGGTACACGTCTTTTTTGCATCAATATGCATTTTGTGACTTGAATAAAAAAGAAATATTATTTTCACCAGTAGCGTCCGTACGGGTTTTGCACTCAATATTTTTGGGGAAAAAACTTGTACGCCTGCTTCTTTTCAAAATGAATAATTTCGATTTTTTCAAATTTCTCTTTATTCCTCAGCCAATTTGATCTCCTGATTTTTTTCGTCCGGCGCATGGTTTTCGCTTAAAACAATAAAATCTACTTAATTGCATTGACACCCTGCTGTGTCTTCCTATACTTTCAAATCTGTGGCGCCCTTTCTAACATTCCCATGCATATTGATGCATCGAAGATTCGAAGACGTTTACCAAATTTCAAAAAGATATCTGGAATAGTATTCAAGTAATGATAATTTTTTTTTTTTTTTATATTTCAACACCCTGTATCTTAAAATCTAGGCTCTTGCGGACGCGGACCTATGTCCATATGAAGTATTTGTCTCAAAATCATCCAAGGATTATCACCCGTGAGTATCGGCATTCAGTAAATAAACACCCTGTATATTATGATGATTTGATTAACGTCGTTAATCTGTTTTTCAAGGATGGCTTTTCCAAATCTTTTGAATTTTATCTAGCGATCCTACTACAGCTTATCAAAGCACGCAAAGCTACTTGAATGAACATCATTCTTCAAAGCGACGATCACATTTTCACAAATGGAATGAACATGAACTCGACGAAGAAACACTCTGAATAATTTATGTTCGAATGATCAAGTTTCATCGAAAAAATCAAGTTTCATCGAAAAATGTGTTTTGTGGATTTTTCAAAAATCCTTAACGGCATTTCATTGCCTAGAAAACTGCACAACTTTGTCATGTCTTGGTTGGTGAACTTCGTAACCCCAAGTAAAAAAAAACAAGAATTGAAAAACTGACTCTCAACTTGGCAAACTCTTGAAAAATGTATTTGTTTTTCGAAACAGGTTTGTTGTTCCATTGATAAGTATTTTTTTTTTATTTTAAAAAGTTTTCAAGTGGGGGCTTATGTCAAAATCGATCTTCCATTTTAATAAGTTTTTCACACCGGTCAAAAATGACGGGAGTGACGAAAAATATTTTAATGTCATTTTATTAAGAGTAGACTTTCCCAATTCTTTTTTATTTTACATTTTCTGCAATCAATATTTACGAAGATACGCTGAAAATCAGTTTTTTTTTAATATCGTTTGACATCTGTCAATTTTCTTAAACTCAAAATGATTTCGAGTAGAGCTTACAAAGCTGCAAATCTTTGCCCATTATTAAACTTTCTCGAGCTGATATAGCTTCTGAGATCCCTGTGTTACAGATTAAAAAAAACTCACTCTGAATTTTGTCATTCAAATTGCTAACATAGTATACAGGGTGGTCCAACCAAGATGGGGTGGACGAGTGTGGAAAAATCTAGGGAAAAATGGTGAGAAAATTGTTTTTTTTTTTTAAATTATAGTTATAGTCAAAAAGGCTATGTTTTTAAAATATAGCCAATTTGTCTATATTGTCTCCAATTAAGTGTGTGGCAAACTAAACTACTTGTATTTTTTTGAATAGAACACCCTGTATACAGGGAGTGCAAAGTTGCGCATATTTATGCTCAACAAAATGCCGACTTGCAAGAATGTATTCAGTTTTTATATGATTTTTTTTTATATTCCATGCATGTCATTTGTGGATTTAATTTCATGTCATTCAATGTATCGTTAGTGGATGTTATTCCGATTTTGGTAAGGTCATCTAGGCTTGTTTAGTTGTGCAGGAAACAATGAGTTAGAGAGAAAAGGGTTGCCTGACTAATTTTCTATAGTATTATTTTTTAAATGAGTATTTTCCTCGACGGTTGCGATACCTCGATACATTAAGGACGTCAACTAACAGATAATTAAAAATAAAATAAAAAATCCAGGTCCGTATTTAAAAAAATGAAATTGATGATAGCCGCTCAAAGACAAAACGTCAGATTTTTAATTTGATACGGCCATCTTGTAGCGGAGAAAAAGTGGCAATAAGAAAGTGTAATTCATTCTACAGTATCTTCTCAAATGAACTTAGGCAATAATAATAACGTTTTTGCCAAAAGTCGGTTTTTTTCGAATATCTTCGGAAGTAGTCGGAATTTTCCAAATTTCAAAACGGCATTTTGTTGAGCATAAAAATGCGCAACTTTGCAATCTTTTAACCGACCCTGTATCTCTTATAATAACTGAGATCACCATACATGCATTCGAATCTGTGGCACCCTGTATAAGAACTCTGATCATTTCTGTCATCTCGTACGAGCATTTTGATATAAGGTTTGTTGGGTCGAAGACTTAAAATAAAGGAATGTGTTAGATGGGAGGCGATCAAAATTGAAAAAGGACTCTTGATTGTGCCATTTTTCAAGTGAAATTGAAAAAAGTATCTAAAAATCAACTGACCCATAAAAATCACTTATCCTTGAACACAATAATCACGTACTCTTTGAATCAAATTATTTGTTAATATACATGGTGGTAAAGTTTCTCAAACACGACCTTGACACATTTTTTCAAATGAAACATCCCGTATATTATGTTTGTATCTTGAAGATAACATCATTAGCTTTCCATAAACACCATACATCATACCTTTCTGATCAACAGTTTTTTCGGAAATCACTCGCGATTACAAAGTTTCCTCATTGTACTACAAATTATTACCCAGTTTATTAAACTATAGGTGGCCATACATGAAGCCATGACAACATCGGTGATTAGTTGGTGAATTAATTAGCAATTGATCAATTGAATAATTAATCAGCTAGTTGATCCAAAAGTTTTCTTTTTAATTCAAAGTAATGTGGCACTGACACTTAACTTGAAAATAACGGATTATGCTTGATTATACCTCCGAACAAATAACAAAAAGAAGGCTCAGTCTTCACTCTATTGTGCAGCAGCATCAAGAGACAGCCTGCCGACACATTCGGGAGCATATCGTTTTCGAAGCACAGCACATACGTGCCCGATATTTGGAAATCATGCATGAGTTAACTGCGCTTCTCATAATGAACTGATAACGTCGGTCGTTGAATGAATTGGCATTCTTGGACCGGGTCGGTTTCACGCGCTTGACAGAGTGATCCTTCTTATTGTTATTTGTTCGGTGATTATGCGTATAAGCTTTGACTAGTTATCAATATTTTGTTTCATTCGTGATATTGTCATGGCTTCATAGCCACATAATTTTATAAAAAAGGTAAATAATGATGAAACTTTGTATTCGCGAGTGATTTCTGAAAAAAGTATTGATAGGAAAGGTATGATGATTATTGTGTTCAAGGATAAGTGGAGTCTTGTGGGTCAATTGGTTTTTCGATACTTTTTTCCATTTCGCTTAAAAAATAGTCCAACTATACCTTTATTAGAAGTCTTAGACCCAACTAACCTTATATCAGAATGATCGTAAGAGGTAGAAATAATAAATAGATATCTTATATACAGGGTGTTTCATTTGAAAAAATACAAGTTTGGTTTGCCACAAATATTTTGGGACACCCTGTACTATGACTTTATTTTTTAAACATAGCCTTTTTGACTAATTATATTATACAAAAAAAATATTAAAATTCCTCACAATTTTTCCACAATCGTCCACCCCATCTTGGTTGCACCACCCTGTATTATACCAAACAGCATATTTTCTTATTACTTGATAAAAATATCTACAAAAATACAGAGCCTGTCATACGAGAAGAGTTTGAATTATTCTATATACTTAGAAATATCCATTTATTTTCAAAAACAAAAAATGATATATTTTATCATTTTGTCACTTCATCTGAGTAATAATTATCAATTTGATACTTGAGTAATATGTTATTGTACATATTACACAAGTTTCTTTGGCAATTCAAATAATAATCCAACAACATTGTTGCCCAAAGACTCAAAAAGGCATACATCCAGTTTTCATCGAATAATGTATACCTTTTCGGAAATGAGAATTGTGCGACCCTGAAAAAAAGACAAGTCATCAAATTCCGAAACAAATCAAATATTTCTTATCAGCAACACTCACTTCCCTTGATAAGAGGTAAAATGCAATAGTGAACGGAAGTACATATTTCGAAAGAGCTATTTCAGCCTACACATTATCAACTTGAATTATTTATCACCGGCTTCCTCAAAACCATTTTGTCAAAAATCCATTCTATCTACTCGTATCTTAACCATAAAAATGGTAAAGGGTGACAGAGTTCTCCTTCACCCATACATAATTTTGAAAAATGGTAAGAATACAGACTTTTCATAAAGTGTAATAGATTCCAATTTTAGACTCAAAAAACTGATTAATCCATGATAGT
Organism: Orchestes rusci; assembly: GCA_958502075.1. Lineage (NCBI taxonomy): Eukaryota > Metazoa > Arthropoda > Insecta > Coleoptera > Curculionidae > Orchestes > Orchestes rusci. Next base: position 23,449,496 of record OY293309.1, read on the forward strand.
TTAATTTTGTCTGATGTGGTTTAATATCTAAACATATATTGAGGTTTGATGAGTAGTCAGTAGGAAAATCTATTTTATTTATTATCAGTTTCGACATCTGAAAGGTATTCACAAAATGACTGATGAGAGAAAAGGTAATTGCTCAAAACTACTTCTCAAGCTAATTTTTTCGCCAAAACAGATACCTTTGAAAATGGATTTACTGTGGAACACACCAGAATTCAAACGATCAGCATCACCCTTGAACCAGACAAAATTGTCGTCCTCACACCAATGGAGAGATTCAAAAAAGTCGTGAGACAAATTATGGATGCTATTAAACAGACTATTCAAATATGCTGCGTCATAATGACTTCGGTTTATCTGGTAAGAATAAATTCATTTATTTCTATGATGTTTGTTTGGCTATTTAACTGTTTTATATTGAAGAGCAGGACAAGAAAAAATGTAATATCTCAGTAGCAATCTGTAGAATTTCTTCTGCGCCTGTTTTTTTAGTCCGTGTTTTTAAATTCAGTGCGTGAGAAGACGCGACCGTGTGGGTATGTAATCAATTAGAACAAAATTATAACCAAACCGTTTTATCTAAATTGGCATTGTTTGGACTCAACTATTCCAACTCCTCTATTCACTAATATACATTATTGGTTCAGATTCCATGAGTGCTCAAGACGTGCTACACTTCATACTACTAGATATACATACTATAACGTAGTGAGAATGACAAAGAGAGCTAGGTATATACCGGAAAATACTTGTAACTCGATTTTTACTTACTTCAAATGCCTAGATTGATCCGAAACTTTGCACATTTGTCAATAACCGATGACAATACAATAATTTCAATTGATAAAGAGCTGAATAGTAATCAATACTTTTGAATTAGACAAAATCGTGGTTTAGTTGAATTATCTGACTGGCTTGTCTTAACTTACTATTGTATTCTAAAACAATCGATGTTTTAACTGTTCGCGGATCTTTTGGAACGTCTCTGGTGAAAATGTTCTACATTCCTGTAATCCTCTGTTGAAATTTTTGTACTGATTCTGGTGATCTGGGTTATCTTTCAGTAGGTCCTCTTCTACCAATCCACTTCTCCGAATATATCCAACTACTTACTGGGTGAGGAGGTGCTGCGACTTGCTGGAAGTGCAGTAAATTTTTATCTAAAGCAATTTCTCCATTTGAATTTTCATTACCATTCAAAATAACATATTTTTCTTAATCATTGCCCTTAATTTTGAAAGCTTGGTATAAGCTAGATTAAGAAAACTTATCAAGTGTAAAGGGTGGTTAGAAAAGTTTTTTTTTCCAAATTTGACCTGCCTTTTTCAACATCCTGTATAATATTATTTTATTGCAAAATCATCTTTATAAATGGGTTTTTCATTTGCCAAATTCGGAAACGCTATCCGTTTTTAAATTTTAGAAAATGCCACGTTCCTTGTAAATCCCAATCATGAAGGGTATACAATACTGAGTTTCCATTCATTAGATAAAGTGTACACAGTTTAGTAGCTGTACCAAATTTTAGTCAATTTTCTTGACAGGTTTCGAAAATATCTACAAAAAACCGTCATCAGGTCTTCACCTTCAACACTTTGCAGCTTGGAAACGAAGAGTTTGTGGATACTAGTTTATGTGAAGTTTTATTTCTATTTTGGGCGTCGAATACGTGGTTAAAATATTGACGTCTGATCTCGGGACACCCTTATACAGGGTGTTTCGTGTTTCATTAATATTGCGAGTAAACAATAACAAAGATCGTTGGTTTTCATGGCCTACTGCAAAATTTTGATTGCGAATTTTGAAAATTGGGAATATTGGTTTATCAAAATAGAGCCATAGCATCTTCTATTTTTTAAAAGCCCGTGAAAAGAAAAATCAATTTCTTGATAAATATATCAGGTGTCCCATTTACAACTGCAACTTTTTCAAAATCACCCTGTAGCTCAAAAACTGAAAGGCCTATGGCAATTTTGTTTATGGCATCCTTCGTTTCACAAAAAAGTGGCTCAGGCTCGTCAGAACCACAAAGTTCTGTCTCTAGTAAAAACCGCGATATTCCTCAATTGCAACCAAAATGAGACACCCTGTACTTTGTGTCTCAAATCGACGGCTAATGTGACATTTTTTTTGATTTAATAATGTATTTATTTAGCACTTGGCAAGTGGTAGTACAAAAAAATATATGTATCAATAAATAGACATTGAAAATATAAATAAAAGTGAAATATAAAATGTAGTGTATAAAACATAAAGTGTATGAACATCGAACAAACATTTTCAAGACCTAAAGGGTGTTAGACATAAATGAATTTAAACTGGTTTCAAGTTATCACAGCTTCTGACTTCACTGGGAAGTTGATTGAAATCATTGAGTCCTTTTTGTGAAATTGTGTTAAGGAATTGACTAGTTCTACACTTATCAGTTAAAATAAAATTATCACAGTATCTTGTTTTATATGAATGAATATCACTAAATAGTTTAACCTTATCGCAAATATAATTTGGCAACATCTTATTTTTCAATGCGAATATAAAAATACCAACGTTTAACTTAATGCGTTCTTTAACATATTCAAGGTATCCGGGTATCCGTCATGATTCTTACAGGTGTGTATCTGTTACAGCCTAAAATCACTCGCATAGCTCGGTTCTGGATTTTTTGTAGCTGGTCAATTTTGTAGTTGGGCAGAGAATAGAGTAGAATTGAGCATAATAATTGTAGGTGTGGTGCCGCGACAACATTGAATAGGAGCAGTTTGGTGCTTGGGGACAAATTCTTGCCAACTCTAGCAATAAATCCCACTTTTTTCGCGAATTTCCTCATCAAATAATCCGCATTAGCGTTGAGGTTTAGGTTGGCATCAAAGACAGTTCAAATGACCCTCTCGTTGCTCATTTGAATAATCAAGTTTTCTGCATTGATACGGGCTAGTGCAGATTTCTTACCAAAAACACAATATTTTGTTTTCTATACATTTATGGCAAGCTTGTGACAATTGAGCCAATTATACGGATGCTCAAGATCTTCATTAATGCTCTCCACCATTTTGTCGATGTTCCGTCCAACGACGTAGATCATTGTGTCATCTGCAAATAGGACGACGCTTAATTGCACCCACGATATGGTTTATGTTTAAAAAAATAAATGATTTGTTTATGATTACTTTGATACTATTTCAGATGTTTATGAAATTTGATACACGTCTTCTATGCATCAGTATGCATTTTATGATTTACAAACAATTTTATCATTTTCACCAGTAGTGTGGCGTCCGTAATGGTTTTGCACTCAATATTTTTGGAGAAAAAACTTGTACGCCACTGCTTCCTTTCAAAATAAAAAGTATTTTTGAAATCTCTATTTATTTCTGAGCCCATTTGTTATCCCGATTTTTTTGTCCGGCGCATGGTTTTCGCTTAAAAAAATAATATCTCTTGATTGCATTGACCCCCCCTGCTGTGTCTTCCAATATTTTTTTATCAATGGCGCCCTCTCCAACATTTCCATGCATATTGATGCATAGAAGACGTGTAACAAATTTCAAAAAGATATCTGGAATATTATAAAAGTAATGATCAAAAAAATATATTTTTTTGGATTTCAACACCCTGTATCTTAAAATCTAGGCTCTTGCGGACCTGCCCATATGAACTTTTTGTCTTGAAATCATCCAAGGATTATCACCCTTGAGTATCGGCATTCAATTAATATACACCCTATATAGCTGAGTTGTAATATCTTACTGCACTTGCCGGCGATCTGCTGGTAGTAGCTTCAACTCCAAAAATAATTCTGTTGCTGTCTTCCAGGTAGAAGTGTTTTTAAATTCTTCCATAGTTTTCCTGGATTATTTGTATTTTCATCAACAACTGTGTAGCTATATATATTTCTTTAATTTCATCAACTACTGCATTTCTGATGGTTTTATACCTGTCCCAAGTGTTATAATGCCTTTCATAGATTCAGCGCCGGACCATGCTTTTCTGAGGCCCTGGGCTAATGACATTTGGCGGGCCCCCAATAATTCGAATACTTGATTTTTTCTGGAAAAATATTTGATGTGTGAAAATTGAAACAATGAAAAACTAAATCATTCTTTATTTAAACAGTTTAATAAAATACATATTTTTTCTACAACCTACTCGTAAACTCCACTTTTCAATGCATGCAAAGCAGGCGGAAAGTCGCTTATTTTGGCAGCCGGGCCTAAAAGTACTTTCGCCCCGCGGGCGCAAAAGTAGGTCGCTTAGCAACGGTTCCTTGGATCCCAACGCCTCTGAATCTAATAACCACGTGACAGTCTAGCATTCTAAAAGGAACTAATCACGTGACAATCTCGGTGACAATGAATCCGCACCACAAAAGAATACGGGAACACACCAATTGTAACAATGATTGACAGTTGTCACTTGTCAGTTGTCCGACTTGTCAGCAGTGTAGTTTTGTGCAGTGTAGTGCAGTATATCGATTATTTATTTTTGATTTTTATAATTATTCTTTTTCAAATGATTACAAACAGGTTGTACAAAAAGCACTGTTTGCACCACGGACGAAAGATGATTTTTACTCGGCCAATATCTGTCCTCGCTTCGCTCGTGCTGCTACTTATACCCTCGTCAAAATCATCTACTTTCCGCCCTTGATACAAAATGTACTATTATCATTAGGAAACAATAAAGAATAGACAGGTACAATAATCTTAATCAACGGTAAACAACGGGTTGAACAATAACTTGAGTTCAAAAATTCTCAATAAACACAAATATTAAACAAAATTGACAAAATAGTCAAAACACAAAATGTATATTTAGTACCTATATACCTATCACATAGTAGGTATATACTCTTCTACATTTTTGTGCAGATTTGTTCATCACAATCACACAAATCACATCACGCCAAACGTCAAACGGGTTAAAGCACGGTTGAAATGGCCCACTCACGATGCTAGCAGAGAAAAACCGAAAAAATTCAAACTAGTAGAGAAGCGACAGCGTTGGTTCCGTTTTTGTATACGCATGACTCAAATGTGTGGTACAATGTACCCGCCCACCGGCAAGCATTTAGTCCGTGAGCTTATTCAGTTTTATTTCGACTTATTGACCGAGACCGAGGCGTATTTTTGATTGACATGATTGGATCGATCGAACTTATTACAAGTGATATGATCCGCATTTGATTGGAAATGGTTTAGTATCTGCACAACCTCTGAACTGATCTGAGATCAGTTTTCAATGATCCCAATATTTTATCAGTTCGGATTGATCATTTGATAATCTAACTTTTTCCTATTTTTCTTGATTTGATGATTATAAACAAACATGAAATCTTTGGAATCTTCCTTTACGAAGGAAAACCGTGAAAAATAACTTTTATAAAGATGGTTTTATAAGATTAAGAAAAAAAAAATCGATGAGCTGATCCGTCGTTAATGTATATGTCAATAGTTTTATCAAGGGCTTTCGGATCAGATCACTTCAAGTGAAACTAATCGTATAAGCTAATTTCCAATCAAATGTGGCCCTGATCTTCTTTCAATTTGACTTCGAATTGGAAGTGATAGATTTCCGCTTACTAAACGAGAAGCATAATTATGCTACCATTTACATTGAATTTAGCGTACCCGTGCCTGTGAACATACGTCACGTTAAAGTACAAAATTGCTCCAAAATCCACTAAAATAAACTTTGAAATATTTTTAACACACAAAAACCACAACAAAATTACGATAAATATCAAATGTCTAACATGCAGAACTTTTTATGAAGAATAACTTCTAAAATTAATAATAAAAAAGTTGTCACTATGTTTCCAACTTATTGAGACACACTGAATATGTACTGAATTATTGGAGTTTCCGTCGATTTTGTAAAATGAAAATGAAATTAAGAATGAGAAATAAAGTACAAATGCGAATACATTTATTAAAATATTTTCCCAAATGATATAACAAAATATCCTATAAATGGCTATTGAAAAATACTCCATCAAAAATCGAATTTATGTCGGACACCCACTTTTTCTCAGTGTTGCCGTGTAGTCAGAGAACATATGCCCACCGTCTATTACCACCAATTTCTTTTCTCGGTGTTAAACGTGGTAGGGTCGTCAAATGGCTCGGCCGAAAACGGAACACCGACATCAAAGGAGAAAGGAGCCTACGAGTTTTGTCGCTTCTCTACTAGTTTGGTTTTTCTCTGATAGTAGAGCGTTGTACGATTTTGTCGTATTCTACAGAACTGGATGCAATTTATTCATAATTTGATGATATGTTAGGTACCTTGCCTTCAACCGAATTGTACGATATGACAGAGATTTTTTTTCATCTTTATATTATATCCATCGCTTCTAATTCGGGGTTTTTGGGGCCCCTAGAGCTAGGGGGCCCTGGGCTGAAGCACATAAAGCCCATGCGTAGATCCGGCGCTATGATAGATTGCTCTATTGTACAGATGGTCTCGCTCATCCATCATTGCCCTTATTTCACAGTTGATCCATTGCTTGTGTAAATATTTTCCCTTCACATGTATTTCTATCTTTGGAAACCTACTGTTGACGATCGTGGAAATATCCTGTATTAGCAAATTTGCTTGATAATTTACGTCGGAAATACTGCTGTCCCATGGCCTAAGAATCAGAAATCTATTAAAGTTGCACTACGAGAGTTTACTCGTGTTGGTGATTTGACAATCTGAGTAAATCCATTTGCATATACACTTTCCAATATTTTTGATCCATAAAACGAGTTTTCGGTCAGATGATAATTGAAGTCTCCCATACTGATGATGGTACCCTCGAACTCCGGTACACTATCCAAGTAATCATTGAAAAAGTTGATGAAGCATTTTCCATTAATGGTGGATGTTATAAAACAGCACACAGATAATTAACGTTACCACAATAAGCCACTATAGCTAAAATCCAAACAATTTTTTTGACACACTGACCAATCCGTATCTTATATTTGATATCACAGTTGATTAAAGCCATGACTCCTCCAGTTCTCTTATTTGTTGATAGAGCCTGTTCTACTTTGTACCCTTCTAACATCAATTCCGAGTGATCAATATCATCAGTTACATGAGTTTCTGAGCATAATAATATTTTAGGTTTCCAGTTTTTTATGAGATGCTCCAATTGATCCTTGTTATTCAAATAGCCCTAACAATTATTGAGATATACAACGGTAGAGTTTGAAATGATATCGTTTTGTCTAATTGATATTTTATAAATTTGTTACGTTGTATTTGCTCTATCCTCTTATATGTCTTACATTGAGCACTCTCCCATGTAGCGTGATCAACACTTAGACTCATTTCATATTTGCTGTTGGACAGTAAACAGTTGGAACACCATGAGCTCCTAAACGTTTCGGACAAACTTTTTCTTCTTAACAATCTTTGGAAATGTGACCAAATCACTTATAACATCGAATGACACCATAATCTGTGTACACCCAGCAACGACACCAGCCAATGTTCATTGAGTTCCAGTCGATTCCATTTGTGAATATTTGAACGATTTTTTGCAGCACTCTGTAGAGTTTATGAAATATTCGGAAGACTGAATATGTACTTCGATATTTGAAAGACTGCTGTCAAATTTTCACGCCTCAATTCTTCACAACTACTGCGGAGAATTTTTTTTTTTTTTAAATCAATAACATTTGTAATTTTTCAAATGAAAAGACAAATATTCAAGAAACTATTATCATTAGGCATTAATTCTATAGAAGTTATTCAGAATTTAAAATTAAAATAAAATATAGGGTATCCTATTTGATATAAGAAAGTGATGTACTTGGAAAAACTTGTTGATCCAATGATTACTTTTAATGGCTGCATTACCCTTGCCTATCGACATATCAAAATTCAAAAATTTGGAAAAGTCGGTCTTAAAATACTTGTAACCGACCACATACGTTAATCACCCTGATACTTAATACAAAACCCACAAACTTTTGGCAGGAAAAGATAAAACCACGGAACAGCTCACTTCCCAGAAAAATAACAAAACAGATTTTATCACTATTTTATATTTGTATGGATTGCTCATAACATGGTTAGATAAGATTGTTCTAGATAATATATTCGTTTCAGTTCTAGTTGGGTTACATTGCTGGATTTGAATTTTGTCAAAATAGTACCAGAGTATCTAGGAATCTATGAATTTTGGAAGTTGTTTCCTACCATAACACTAACTGAAAGCATATTTTTATTTTTTTTTAGATTCTCCAAAATTTCAATTTTCAAAGGAGTTAAGTAAGCGACCCAGAACCTTTATTAACGTGATTCTTAAAAAATTAAAGGAGTAATTCCACAGATTTTTTTAGAAAAAAAATTTCATAAATATAGATTCGGAAATGCATATAGTCTCCATGATACAAGGTGTCAAAGTCAACTTGAAAAAAAAACGTCACTGACTTTTTTTTGATTTTGATTGATTTTTTTGAATTTCAAATTATCAACTGAAAATGCACCTTTTTTGTCTGTGGAAATTTTTTGTCATTAATAATTATCATTATTCCACAAGTCTTTCCCGGCGCACCACTACACTTTATAATAATAATAATAAGCCCTTTTTTATAACAAACAACAAAGTTATTTTTTTTTTTCTATCAAAACACTGTTTTTTTTTAACCTTGACATCCTCTGGAGACTATGTATTTTCGAACCTATGTTTATATTAACTTTTTTTCCTGAGGATTGAGAAATAACCTCTTTCATTTTTTCGATGAGGTGAGGAAATACCCTGTATATAAATAATGGTTTTGGACGTCAATGTATCATCGGTTAATCCTATTAGAGTTAAAAAGGTCAAGTTGAAAAAAATATAGTTGAAAACTCAAGGATGATAAACATGGACCATGAAGTAGGTACCTGGACGTCTACACATTATTTGTTGGAATGTCATATACAGGGTGTATCAAACTCGAGTATATAGCATTGATAACTCGTTGACGATAAGAGCTACAACGTCGGTCAAATGGAGGCAGAGTTGCTCAATTTGAATCTCAAAGAAATGCCACTTCAAAACTTGGGAAATTTCGAAGACTTCCGGACATATCCGAGAATAACCGATTTTTCCGAATTCTTTTTTTATTTTGTCCTGAATTTATTTGAAGAGATAATCTGAATCGAATGACACATTTTCATGGGCACTTTTCATCATCTTCAAGATATAATGGTCGAGATTGAAATCCGACGTTTCGAATTCTCGCAACCTTCAAAAACTTTTTTTGTTCAAAAACAAACTCAACTTTTTTAATTATTTTTTGAATAACTCTTTGCTTCCTGAAAATAATGATTTGTCAAACTTGCCATTTTGAAATAATGCAGAAAGTTGAAAAGAGAAAGTTTCTGTCTGATCCTTTGATCCTTTCAGAACGCCTATAAAAAAATTAAACCACAGAAAATTGAAACAAAACAAAAAAAAGAGGAATGGTGCATCACTATTTTCAAGAAGCAAAGATTTATCTAAAAATGAAGTGAATGGTTCGTCTTTGAAAAAAAAGTCTATGATGGTTGCGAGAAATCGAAACGTCGGCATAAGAATGTGTAATTAGTTTTCATTAATCTCCTCAAATAGATTCAGGAAAAAATAAAAAAAAGTTTTCGAAGTCGTTTATTGTGGGATATCTCCGGAAGTCTTTGCCTCCATTTAACTGACCTTGTATCTCTTACGGTTCACGAGATCCAAATGCATACACTCGAATTTGATACACCCTGGTTTTAACTGAAATTTTGGATTTGCATCACCTTTTATTTTTGAATTAACTAAAATTTTGATTTTATGTTTATGCCACTTATTCATATGATAACGATTTGATATCTTTTACTTGAATTTTTTATCCCAAGCTGAAAAACCCTATACAGGGGAGATCGGGAATTACAGGGGCGTACTTATGCAGTTGGTCCAGTCAACATTTATAGTCGTCACTTCGTCATGAGGTTCAATGATGCTTTTATCTTCCGCTGTCATCATAATTTTTAAAAAGTTCTTTTGAATTGTCGTTTATTATCCTTCACATTGCATCTCGACTTTTATCGCGAAACCATTTTCAATAAAACTACATCAGATCAGCAAATTCAGCATCGGTACAGGCAATTCATTGTCTCAATAACCAGATGATAATTCTGAAGAAAAAGTGGCTTTTGTGGCAACTTTCTCTGTTTTAAATACCTAACACCGACGGTACGTGATCTCAACGAGGTCAGCTAGCAACGATACGACGCGATCACTACGATCATATTATTATCTAGAATGTACCGCGAGCGACCTCTCTCTAGGCGAGAAAAAGTCTCGTACCGCTAGCGTATTATCAGTGTACGAGCGGCCTAAGACTTTACTTCAGAAATGAACTTTAATGAAACTTTTCTTGAAATCTGTCATAAGTTATCCTTGCTGGTTATGATAGTGTGTGATGAAAGTTGGAGATTTTGCGCTTATGTTTTTTTCATACAAGATTCTTTGTTAATAATCCAAGTAGGTTGTGGTTTATTTTTTTATAAAGTCGGAAAGGAAATAACTCGAATCAGCATCAATTAGTTTGGGTAAGTTCGAGTTTGTTCGACTCTGATGTGGACTGTCGTTAGTGCCGGAAGTGTGTTGTGTGCTCCTCGACGTGGGGTGACTTCATTCATCTGAAGCAGCCCTAGCTGCAAGGCTAGCTCCGCGACTCCAGGGCCCCTTCGGCGCGCTGATGTATACACGACTGACTTTTCAAGATTCAGATATGGAGATAGTGACAAATTGAATGATTACGTCGAAAGAGAATCAGAAAGCAGCCCAGGTGGTCAGGACTGGAAGTCTGAGATCCGACCCTCTTCTCACGACAGGCTGCACTACGGATTCTTGGGAGGGGGGAAAATCTTCGACGCTGGTAACACAAGTTTTGAGAGTTTGTGTCCAAAACCCGAGAGAAAGTGTGGACCAGGAGGAAAAAAATTGCGGTGAGACGCTTTCAAACATTTGTTTGTAGGAGGAAACTCCCTTAAATAGAAGACGGAGTCCTTTGTGGTCAAAGAGAGAAGGCATTCAGCCCAGCTTGAACTAGTTTGGAATAAGGAGAAGAAATGTTTTGTCGGGAGCAAGAACTCTAGTTGAAAAGGATGTGTGAGGAGAAAAGTGAAAGCTCAACCTCCATCGCGAGAAGGGATGTTTCAGTAAAGGAAAGAATGGATGACGAATGCGAAGAACCGAGCCGCCACAAAGTGGACAGGCCTTCACCGTAAACGAATCCATAGAAGCAAACTAATTGCTGGTCTTGAAGCAAATATAAAGCAAAACACCAAAAAAGACATCAAAAGGCGATTACTGTGAAGTTAAGAGCACAAATAGATGTTCTCAACTTAACGATAGTGAAGAAGGGAAATGAGGAGCAAAGCTATGAGAAGGTGAATAGGCTATGCTATGCCCAAGTAGTCCAAACATCCCCCATAAAATAGAGAAACATTGTTTCACGATTATCCGATGTAGAACGGAAAGGTTGGTGAGGAACCGTTATAAATGTTGAGAGTAACATCCATGTGAGTATTGCCCTCCTTATACCAGTTTCGTCCCGAATATGGACTTGACAGTAAGGCAGCATGGCACCACTCACATACATATAACTCCCGACGAATACCCTAATCTGTGTATGAATGTGCAGCGGTTGTTTTGAAAGAAAAAAAAATAAGTTGGATAGAACAGGCGAGAAAAGATGGTTGGTTCGACCAATTTTCAGGAAATAATAAAGTTTGAGGAGGACCAGAGGACAAAGGAGACACAAAGGAACATACAGGGGAAATATTGCTCAGAAGAACAAAGAGGCTCGACAGTGGAATAGTGAAACACGTTCACTTAAACTGGATTATAAACTAGCTAAAACTCACCATGAAAGAGGGCATGAAAACACATTTTCCAGGGTTGGAAGAAACGGAAACGCAGCGACTTACTGTAAAAGGAAGAGATACACAGTGTGGCTCGGTCCCCTTTTTTTGTAAACAAGACAGAGGTTATCTACCAAATCATGGTGGTAGACGCTACAGTTACTACAGAAGAACTTCTAGAGCAGTTACAAGCATCCACTAGAATTGCACGGGTAGACCTAGACGTAAGAAGAATGTAAGTCGAGAGGAATGGAGATGAAATGGCCACTGTAGCCATTGAGGTGAGGAGAAAAAAAAATCCGAGAACCGGAAAAATGAGAGTGGGCAGGGTCGATCGCACCATGATGAAAGGTGCTCCAAGTGGTTTAGATGCTTGAATTTTGGGCGTCGACAACCGGACTGCAAGGGACCGAACCGGTCTGGTCAGGCCTAAACTGCGGATCGGACGACCTCAAGGTCCAAGACCATTCGAAAATGATCTGCAATAAAGCCCAGGAAGAAAATAGGATGCGGAAATAGAAGGGAAACAGCAACACAATAGACCATCGCGATCTATAGTTTTTATATTATCTAAACTGTAGTCCGGTGAAATTCTTAGCTGATCTCAGAAATATCATTACATTACTTAATCGCTAAAAACTAAGCATGGGGCGGCACAAGAAATGACAAGGATAAATTGACCTGATGGTTATGGGGCATTGGAATGGGCTCAATCTTTAAATCTGCATATTGTCAACACCACCAAGGAACCCACGTCATTGAGAACAGTGCAAAAGACATATGGAACGCCGACCGAATTGGCAGAGTTCTCCAGCTGGCTTGAGAGGACCAGCTGCAGAAATACAGTTTACCGTACTGGTGGAACGAGGAAATCCAAGAAGAAAAACCATTGACAAAAACGAAAGAAAGGGTATTCCAATGTGCCAAAGAAAGCGACGTAATAAAGGAAAGAAGACTGTCTTTCCAGGAACAGAGAAACGCGAGAAGAAGCCATGCTGGATGACGATATGTGATTAGTTGGAGCATGATATCCCCGGAAAAATGTACAGGATTGTAAAGGCATAAACAATCCTAGAAAAACCATATATATTTTACAGAAGAGAGAAATACATTGATGATATCTTTATTACCAAATTCGCCGGGTACATAGAAAACATGGATATTATCATGTTGAGATCTTCAGTGAGTTGCGACCTACTAGCCTCGAAAGAACCAATCAATGCCAGTAATAGATCAAAAAATCGAAAAGTGCCAGGCGCAGATGCTCACATATTTAATTGCCGGAAAAACCGAATTCTTTCGAAAGTTTTTTGATCCCTTTCTGCAAGAGAACGTGTTTCCGGGTAGATGGAAAATACCTAAACCACTCTTTTCAGCTGATCAGTCGATTGCTAAGATATACGAAAACATGGTCAACATCAGACTGACAAAGGAAATCGACTCATTGGAAGGCTTGAATAAAGCCCAACATGGTTTGAGAAAGGCGAAGTCAACGACCACGCTGTGAAACAAATTACCGACAAAGCTTAACGAAGAAGGGCTGGAGCAGGAATGCGCATTCATTTCAGCCAACTGGAGAATGTTGGTAACATTTTAGTTAGTGCTAGCGATACCCAAAACAATACTGCATTTTTTGGTAAAAGCAAGAGACTTTGCACATTGATATTCAAGCCCATTTAAAAGATTTTTGCCCGTAGTTATTTTTGATTCATCCCTTAGGAGCGGATTTTTAGGGGGTGGGGGTGAACTATTACCTAAAAATCGAAATCGTAGATTCTGACCGATCTAGGAGTCGTTTGTGGCTAATTTGATGGTATAGATTCCAGATTTGAGGTCAAAAATATCATATGGTACAAAAACTTTAGTTTTTGAGGGGTGGAGGGGGATTTTGACTTTAAAAATATGTTTTTCTCCCTCTTAGCACACCAGTGATATTTTAGTCGATTCCGACATTGTTGAGGATGGCAAATATAAATTTGATGTTAAAAGTGAAATTTTTATGATTTTGGGAGGTTTTAGACCCCCTTCAAAATTCAGAAAAATTCAACAAAACGGCGAGTTTGGTTTCGACTAATTTGGTGGTGCTGAACACAAAAATGTGAATATTAATTTTGTTTGATTGTGTTTATTTAGAAAAACCGCACATTCATCCGATATCTTCATAATGATGTGTGTCTTCATTTTAATGGTAGTCTGTATTTTCGATGTAATGTGAAGTGCGACGCGAGGTTCAAGCAACGACGAGTCGCCCGTGCACTGCACCCCCTACACGCCAAAACATGCAGACCGTCGCCCTGTCGCCTCCTTCACACCTCCTCCCTTTCCCCTCCCCACCACCTGTCGCGAGCGCCAGCGGGACGGCATACAGCGACGCGACAAACCGTTGCGTGTTGCGTTGCGAGTTTCCTTTGTTTTTCCTTGACTCCAGGAGCTGTGGGTACTGTTCGGTAGCGAGAAGCACCGTCGGTACGTGGCAGCTCACGACATTGCGTGCCCTTGGTGACCGAAAAGCTACTGCTATTCGTTTCTTCCATTGTTTCATCGGGCGCGACACAGTGTCCTTCTTCTCTTCAAGGGGGAAGCGCAGTGCCTTCTCTGCGTGGACAACAACGTGGAAGTAACCGAAGCATTCCATCTCTTGAGCCATACGGTGGAGCTGCCCATTCCTGAAGACGTGCTTGCCGTCCTGGAGAAGTTTGATGTGAGGATATATGATGTGAAGGACCCCGCAATTATTACAGCAAACGGCGCCAGGCGCTACATGTTTGCCACCCTGAACCGTCCTGTGCAAGCCATACCACCCTCACGAGGCGCCTTGCTAAACCACGTGGTGCGGGCCACGTACCAGGCAGGACAGGTCTGGGACCGGGCAGCAGGCGGCAGTAAACCGCCATCGCCTGGCAGCCTGGGGTTGGACTCTGCAAGGCAGTAAGTGGCAGCCCGAGTGGACCGACCAGCCTGCCATCTGGGCTGAGTGCAGGGCCCCAGATAGGTGTGGATGCATCACCGGCAGCAACACTCAGAGGTGCAAGTATCGCCGTCTCCACCTGCCATGCACTCCTGCTTGCAAGGTGTGCAAAGGAACTTGCTGCAATAAGGCGTAAGTCACAGCTCACAGTGCATTTAGATTTCTCACTCATCTAGCTGTATGCCAAGTTGCATAATCAATCTCTTTGTCCTCGCAGAGCGCTGTAACCTTAGGTTCCGGATGAAGGAGAAGAGGACGTGTACGGAGACCTTGAGCTGTAAAATATAATGGTTATGTTTAGCTTATAATTACTTATCTTGGCATAAAAACAGGTTACAAGACTTGAAAAAAGCTAGTCAAGACAGTCGCTTCAGATTGAAGCTACATTCATGTATAAGAAATGCTAATACAATTTTGTATTTTTCTTTAAAATAAATAATTATTTTATATTTTGGAAACAAATGCTAACTTACCTTTTCCAAAGAAACACAAATCAATCAAACCTTACATCTAAAGAGATGCAGGATCACATTCACCAAATTAGTCGAAAACGAAACCAAACTCGACGTTCTGTTAAAAATTTTGAAATTTTCAATGGGGTCTAAAACCCCTCCAAGATCATAAAAATTGCACTTTGATAAGTGAACCTCAATAATTGCATAACGCAGCAGTCTACCTCTCTAATACCAGTTCGAGATCACTAGATTGAGATGGCTCTATAGTTACTATATTTTGTTCATATGTTTTCTACAATAATTAGAAAAAAGTATTGTATCAGTATTGCAATAAATGCAGTTGAAAGAGATTGCCCTGTTTCACAATTAAAAGATACAGTCCACTACGTTGAAGAGGTGCTGCAACACCAGCCATAGTTTTTGGTCCATCTCGTCGGATAGCTGATTGCTGCCGAGACAGTGAAGTTTTCCTGATTCACGGAAGGTGAAGAAGAGATTATTTGATGACATTGATGATGATTGATGGAAAGATTTGATGGCATTGATGACGATTGATGGTATGATGGTATGACCAATTGATTCATTATTCCTATGATATCTTTTACGTGATTATTTGATTATTGATATTTAGTGTTGTTCTCGACGAGCACTGATAGAGGTACTGTCATACGTTACGATAGATTTTGATAGTAAAGGCCAAGGGCAATTTCATTGCATTGATTAATTACTGATTACTGATTATTGGCTATTAGAAAAACGGTTTTGAGCGTCATTGATTTGATTGAATTTCGATTACGATTTTGTGGATAACGAGGGTCGTTCAAAGCGTTTTGAGAGATTGAAATTTTGATTAATTCGAAGATTAACTGACAGGTATATTTTGATTACTATTGTTTGACATTATTGGTTCCATTTGGGTACAATAAGATTAGATTATCGTGCAATTTGATTAGCAATTAAAATGTCTGAACTTGAGACATTAGTGCGAAAACGTGGCAATATCAAGTTTAAATTGACGAGTTTTTCAAAATTTTTTGAGGCTTTGCATGTCAAATTTGTAGCTGATGAGCAACTTGATTCAAAAGAGATTATCGAATTACAGATTAGAGTTGATAAACTGGAAATTTTGATCACTGAATTTGAAGGAATTCAAGATGAGATTGAAATGACGTGTTCATTGGATCAGATTGATAAACAACATCAAGAAAGATCAAAATTTACAGATTTATATTTCGATATTTTGGCCAATGCCAAAGAAGTTTTGGAGAAACATTGTGATGATAGAAGAAGTGAAGCTAATTCGGTACATTCACGGACCTCGAATGCGGCAGTAGCTTCTCAAGTTGTTCACGTGTCTAACGATTCAAATTCTATAAAATTACCTCTCATTAAATGTCCAACGTTCAATTGCGAATCAAGCAAGTGGCTTGAATTTAAAGATACCTTTAAAGCACTATTTCATGATAACTCCTCTTTGTCTGACATTCAAAAATATCACTATTTAAGATCATGCTTAGGTGAAGATGCTTTAAAAATCATAAGTAGCTTGGAGTTTGCTGCGCATAATTATAATGACGCATGGACAATATTATGCGAAAGGTTTGACAATTCCAGATTATTGGTTAACAATCATTTGAAAGCACTTTTTGACATTGAATGTTTGACAAGAGAGTCCTCGTTCGGTTTGAGAAATTTGATTGATACTGTTAGTAAACATCTTAGAGCTTTGAAGACTTTAAACCTTCCTACCGATCACTGGGATGCCATGGTAGTACATATGGTTTCATTGAAGCTGGACAAAAGTACAAATAGAGAGTGGGAACAGTCACGTAATGATAAAACTTTACCAAGTCTGAGTATATTTTTTGAATTTTTGAAAAATAGAGCCAACTTTTTGGAAACTATTGAAGTGAACAATGTTCATAAAACAAAAGATTATCAATCAAATAATAATAATAAAATGAGAACACGAACATTTCTTGGAAAAGAGTCTAAGGATTCAAAAAGTTGTAACTTTTGCAAGAAGGATCATTTGATTTATTCCTGTGAGAAATTTTTGAAATTATCGGTCTCACAAAGATGGGAAAAAGTCAAAAATTTGAAACTTTGTTCAAATTGCTTGTGTTTTGGTCATTACAGTCAGAAATGCCAATCTGGCTCGTGCAAACGGTGCTTAGCAAAGCATAGCTCTTTACTTCATTATCAAAAGTCTACTGAAAAAAATGATGCTCGGCAATTCAATGAAATAGAAAGAAGCAATTTTTCAAATGTTCATGATGACCAAAACATGCAAGTGGGTACTAGTGAAGATATCAATAATAGTGCATTTAATGGATCCTCAACTGTTTGTACAAATAGCAATTTGGAAAGAGGAAAATGTGTACTTTTATCTACTGCTTTGATTAATGTTGAAGATAAATATGGTCAATTTCACAAAGTTCAGGCTTTACTAGATTCAGGAAGTCAATGTTCATTCATATCAGAATCATTAAGGAAACGTATGGATTTGGATGTATATGAAGTTGATATGCATGTATCCGGATTAAACGATATTGGTTCAAGATTGAAACATAAGAGTGAAATATTGATTAGTTCAACAATAAATGATTTTCAAACTAAACTTATGTGTTTAGTGGTTCCGAAAATAACGGGAAATTTGCCTGCACACAAGATTGATATTTCAAGTTGGTCTATTCCAAATAATATAAAACTAGCCAATCCAACATTTAACGTGTCTAAAAGTGTAGATATTTTAATAGGAGCTGATTTGTTTTGGAACGTTATTTGTGGTGAAAGAATTAGTTTGGGGAAAAACAAGCCAGTTTTGATAAACACTGTTTTTGGTTTCATTGCATCAGGTTCATTTAACAATTTGCCTGAAAAAACAATCAAATGTAATTTTGTGGCCAATGATGATCTTCAAAGGTTTTGGGATATCGAAGAGATTCCATTTGAATCATCTCCATTAACAAAAGAAGAGCAACATTGTGAAGATTATTTCAATGAAACAGTTTCTCGTGACCCATTATCAGGCAAATTTGTAGTAAGATTTCCTCTTAAAGAAAGTTCTTCATCACTAGGAGAATCAAAAGATTTGGCTATTAAAAAATTGATATGGCAGGAAAATAGATTAAAAAAGAATGATTTGCTTAAGGAGAAATATGCAACATTCATGGACGAATATATTGGTTTAGAACATATGAGAAAATTGTCAAGAAGTGATTTAATCAAATTTAAATGTTTTTTGCCCCATTTTGCTGTGATTCGAGAAGAAAGTATAACTACGAATGTAAGGATTGTTTTTGACGCATCTGTTAAAACTAAATCGGGCAAATCTTTGAATGATATACAGTATCCAGGTCCAGCTATACAAAATAACATCTTCGGTATAATGTTGAGGTTTAGAGAACATCGATTTGTTGTAATTGCAGATATAGCGAAGATGTATCGCCCGATTCTCATACATCCTGATGAACGATATCTGCAAAATATTGTATGGCGTTCTGATCCTGATAGTGACATTTCTGGTTATGAGTTACAAACTGTCACTTATGGCACTACAAGTGCACCTTACCTCGCTATTAAATGTATAAAGAAACTTGCAGCAGATAATAAAGATAGATTCCCACTTGCGTCTGAACTAATCGATAGAGATATGTATGTAGATGATTTGATTACAGGATTTAACGATGAAGAGCAAGGGATAGATATTTGCAATCAAATATCGGATATTTTGAAATCCGCTTCCTTTTTACTTAGGAAATGGGCGTCAAATTGCAGTTCAATTTTGAATGGTATAAAAGACACTTCTGACCCGTTTAGTATTCTTGACATAGGAGAAGATGATCGAATCAGAACTCTAGGAATTCAGTGGATAAGTCGTCCTGATTTGTTAACATTCAAGGTTGCTGAAAGTTGTGTGCAACTTCCAATTACCAAAAGAACCCTACTCAGCACTATTGCAAGAATATACGATCCTCTTGGATTGGTTAGCCCATCAATAGTGCTAGTGAAGATTATGATACAAACATTGTGGTCTTTGAAATTAGAGTGGGATGATTTGATACCTCAAGAATTAAGAGTTAAATGGGAATCGTTT
The DNA here is from genome assembly GCA_958502075.1 of Orchestes rusci. Lineage (NCBI taxonomy): Eukaryota > Metazoa > Arthropoda > Insecta > Coleoptera > Curculionidae > Orchestes > Orchestes rusci. Next base: position 23,468,898 of record OY293309.1, read on the forward strand.
CAAATGCAATTGAACCAATTTAATACTTTAAAAATTCCCAGATTCATAATGTGTGAAAATCCTATAAATATCGAAGTACATGGTTTCAGTGATGCTAGTGTGGAAGCTTATGGTGCGGTAGTCTATGTACGAAGTATTGATATTTTAGGAAATGTTTTTGTTCGATTACTATGCGCAAAAACAAAAGTTGCACCAATAAAAGTATTGACAATTCCACGACTGGAACTTTGTGGGGCTCTTATCCTTGCCCGTTTGATGAAACAAGTTTCTAACGCGTCGATTAAATCATTCAAGATATTTTATTGGTGTGACTCACAAATTGTTTTGAGTTGGCTTAATTCGGAAGCTAAAAAACTTCAAGTTTTTGTTAGCAACAGAGTAGCTGAAATTCAAAGATTATCTGATATTTCTCATTGGAGTTATATCAACACAAAGGAAAATCCTGCAGATGTGGCTTCACGAGGATTGTTGCCAAAAGACTAACTTGAATGTAAAATGTGGTGGGACGGTCCTAGATTCCTAATAGAAAATTTCGATTGGCCACGATCTTTTAAAACTATTGAGAACATGCCTGAAGTACGTAATTCATGTAAAACGTTTTTGATGACAAATTTACCATTCATACATTTTGAAAGATTTTCCGATGTAAATCGAATTTTACGGGCATTTGCCTATTCTTTAAGATTCATTGAGATCTTGAAAACTAAAAATGGAATTATTGGCAATTTAACGGTGTTAGAACTTGAAAACAGTTTGTTGAAATTGGTAAAACTTGCTCAAACTGAGAGTTTTGTTGATGAAATATTTGCGATCAAAAATAACAAAGATTTGAAGTCAAAACACAGATTAATTTCATTAGGTCCGTTTTTGGACTCTTCGGGGCTACTTCGAGTGGGAGGAAGACTGAAACATTCTTCTCTACCATTCAATGAGAAACATCCTTTGTTGTTAGATAAAAAACATGTATTAACAAAACTTATTTTTCGAGATATGCACATCAAGCTACACCATGCTAGTCCTCAACTTTTGCTGTTTTCAGTTAGACAAAAGTATTGGGTTCCGTCAGGAATGAGTATTGCAAAACAAACCGTTAGAATGTGCGTCAAATGTTTTCGGATTAAACCTAAACCATTGAGTTCCTTGATGGGTGATTTGCCGAAACATAGAGTTCAAATTTCTAGACCTTTTTCAATCACAGGAATTGATTATGCGGGACCAATGATACTACGTGATCGCAAAGGTCGTCCTTATAAAACGTACAAGGCATACATTTGTCTATTTATCTGTTTTGTGACAAAAGCTCTACACATAGAGTTAGTTACAGATTTGACATCCGAAGCATTTTTAGCCACTTTTAGAAGGTTTGCCGGTCGACGCGGCACTCCTAGTCATTTGTATTAGGATAATGGTTCTAATTTTATTGGGGCTCAAAGGGAAATAGATAAGTTATACCAATTTTTGAGAAACTCTCAAGACGATTTTGTGAGACTTTGTGCATTAGATAAAGTCACTTGGCATTTCATTCCTCCACATAGTCCCAATTTTGGTGGTTTGTGGGAATCTAACATAAAAGCGATCAAACAGCTATTATATAGGGTTAAAGGTCAAACTATTTTAACGTATGAGGAGTACTATACTTTGTTGGTGCAGATCGAGGCAACACTAAATTCGCGACCTTTATATCCGATGTCATCTGATCCAAATGATCTATTCCCACTCACCCCTGCTCACTTTTTAATTGGTCAACCATTCATAACCCCGCCTGACCCATCACTTGAAGATGTTAAAGTAAATAGACTATCACGATATCAGTTACTGCAGCATCTTAACCAAAGTTTTTGGAAGCGATGGTCCAGTTTCTATTTGGCAGAGCTACAAAGGAGATCCAAATGGAAAATTAGAAGACAAAACCTTGAAGTCGGTGAAATGGTTGTCATCAAAAACGACAATCTTCCTCCATGCCAATGGTTACTTGGAAGAATAGAAGAGGTACATCCAGGGAGCGATGGACAAGTTCGAGTTGCAACAATACGAACAGTCAATGGGACTTTCAAACGATGTATTTCGAAAATATGCCCACTTCCTCTACCCAGCGATGACAATGTTGATGGTTCTTGTTTTGAACGTGCCGTCCAAAGGGGGGAGTATGATAAGTGAACCTCTATAATTGCATAACGCAGCAGTCTACCTCTCTAATACCAGTTCGAGATCACTAGATTGAGATGGCTCTATAGTTACTATATTTTGTTCATATGTTTTCTACAATAATTAGAAAAAAGTATTGTATCAGTATTGCAATAAATGCAGTTGAAAGAAATTGCCCTGTTTCACAATTAAAAGATACAGTCCACTACGTTGAAGAGGTGCTGCAACACCAGCCACACTTTTCACATTAAATTTAGATTTGCCATCCTCAACAATGTCGGAATCGACTACAATATCGCTGGTGTGCTAGGAGGGAAATAGTTATTTTCCTAACAAGTTCGCAAAGTGATGCTTTCCCGCACGCAAAAGCAGTTGGACAAACGACGCGAAGCGGTGTTCGGAAATGCTTTAAGGGCGGGAAAGACACTTTGCGAACTTGTTAGGAACAATATTTTTTCTACGAGCGTTCACAGATTAGACACGAAAAACTTTAGATAATATATTATTTGAACGCACTTAAAAACATAGAACTTGAGAATAATGATTATTTATGCTTAACAATATATTTATATTGAAAGAAAAATTTGTGGCGGCAGCTGGAAATTGGATAATATGGATATAATCAAAATCATAATTGATTTATTTCATATTTGAAATGCAAGGGCATGTCCGATCACTGTTCATAAAATTTCCTCTTTTGTCGCCTTATTCCCTGCTATTGGCAACACTGTTTTGATTTGACATGACACTCTAGACAGCTGCGTCAGGCGTCAGTCAGTCTTCGTTTAATCGTTTATACTTTTATAAATTTGATTGTCCGTTTGTTTGTATACATGATCAGGTTTTTTTGATGCCAGTATTCAGCTCATCTTTCTTCATCAGCTTCATCAGCTTCAGCTCATCATCAGCAATCTTGCGAAGATTTCCGATAAACACAGTAGTTTGCACCGAAATCAAGCAAGAACAAATCACAAATGCCGATTGAAAGTCGTCATTATCAATGTTTGTTTACGTTACTGGCGAATTCGTTTTTAACGCAAAAAAAGAATTGTGTGTTTCATTTTGATTTTGACTGAAAAGGGAAAAGTAACAAGAACATTATTTTGTGCATTACAAAGTGCATTATCTACAGTTTGTTTGGTAAAAAGTTTAAAACAACAAATTGGTAGGTAGTTATTTGAGTTGACATTTGAGTGCGGGAAAAATTTTTCCCGCACTAGTGCGGGAAATGCCTACTTTGCACACGCAAATGAGTGTGCGAAGTGGTTACTTTGCGCACGCTCGTAGAAAAAAACATATTTTTTAAGTTAAAATCCCCCTTTCCCCTCAAAAATCAAAATGTTTGTATCATATGATATTTTTCACCTCAAATTTGAAATCGACAACATCAAATTAGCCAGAAACGACTCCTAGAACAATTATATCGGTCAGAATTCACGATTTCAATTTTTAGGAGATAGTTTACTTCCACCCCTAAAAATCCGCTCCTAAGGAATGAATCAAAAATCGCTTCGGCCAAGAATTTTCTAAATGGTCTTGAATATCAAGGTGCAAAGTCTCTTGCTGCTACCCAAAAATGCAGTATTGTTCTAAATTGTCTATCCTGGGAGATCAGAATAACGTCAAAATGGTTGAGGGGTTCCACATGGATCGGTCCTTGGTCCTACATTGTGAAACATTCTCCACGATGACGATGGACATTGAAATAGACCATGGAGTGTAGTTGACCTGCTATGCTGACGATTTGGCAATTCTCGTGATGGCTGAACACCCCAGTGAGATGGTCCAGAAAGCGAATGATGCCCTGACAGTGATCGACGAAAGGATGCGGACTAGACAACTGTCCATAGCCCCTCAAAAAACATCAGCGATTCTGCTTTCTCATAATAGAAAGATCCGGGACTGCGTATCACCATAGAGGTACCAGAATCGTCCAGGAGAACAGCGTATCCCATTTTATGACCTTGGATAGAGGGCAGGTGAACGGCTCACATGTCATGCTCTGTGCACCACGTTGGAGGCCCGGTCAACAAAGAACTATGACTTTGGCGATGCAGTCGATCCTTTTATATGAAGTTCCAATAGGGTAGCACTAGGGATAAAAGGAGTTGGGGAAACAACGAGTTTACAAAGGCAAATCGCTTTAGAGCTTGCGTCAAATTTCAACAATGAAGTACGTACAGCGAAAAAGAAAAGGGATGCGAGAGATCTGACCTTGCAGAGGTAACAGGAAGAATGGGATGAAAGTACCGTAGACCGATGGACATGGAGAATCATCAAGTCAGTCAAGGAATAAACGGACAAGACGTTTGACGTTTGACAACAGTGATTTCCGCATGGTACAATGCTTGACGAGGCATGGGTCGTTATTCTTCTACCTATGCAAAATTACTAACACATCAAGATGACAGAAATAATATATGTGGAATATTCGGGAAAACAATGTCACCGGATAACCTAATCCAGGTGATGTTCGAGGACAGTGCTGGCTGGAAGCATGTCAGCAACTCTATGAAGTCCATAATGGTCGTGAAGAAACATAGAGAAGAGAATGTTAGCCAGTTGGAGGATTTCTTTCAGAGAAAATATTCACAACCGCAACGAATGGTCCTGATAGCGACTCCTGGAAGAGAAAGGGGTTAGTGTTTTTAGCAGGTTGATACCTCACGGAAGGGTTCAATCCTGCAGATTTATTTATTCTATGCCTGCACTTTTGGGACACCTTTCCAATATCTGAGAGACATAAACATCCGCAATACACAAAAACGAAACAAAAAAAGTTCAGCGGTTTTTCCTCTTTTGTAAAAAAAAAACAAAAAAAGATTGTCTTGGTTCGGGTTAGTTTGGGTAGTTGCTGATTCGAGTTTTTTCCTTTCCGACTCCAAATTTGAAATTCCGTCTTTGAAGTCAGAATTCTTTCTTTAAAGTCAGAATTCCGACTTCGAAGTCGGAATTCCATCACAATCATTATTGTGTGTGGCACTTCTACGCTCTTGTAAAATTCCATCATCGCTTTACACTGAGATCTTGGCTTGATATTGAAAAGTTCTTGTTTGTTTTATTCGTGGAAAATATTTGGTCTTTGACAGCAATGGCTCAGAAATTGGTATTCTCTTCAAGCTTAACGTACAACGTCCAGTAGTAAGCATACCTGTCAGTTCTCCGAGGCTGCCCTGAGAGTCAGTCTTTGTAGATGTGTATATCCATCACTTCATCCTGTGGTGTTGAGGTACTCTACCAGAGGCTGTCCTCCAAAGATATTCGAGCTTACGAGCACCCTCTCCCTCACCAGAGTTCCATGCATGAAGCCTGAAAGTACTTCAAAAGGCGGCAAGCTAAGGCAGCAGCGCAATTGTTGATGTGGATTTCATTGAGCCCTTGCCAGCCAGGCATGCTTTTGTAGTTGCTGTATTCTGTTCTGAGATGCTACTTGTTTGGCCTTAGTCTACCACACATGATTTTTGATGGGTACCCTGAATGGTTTTAAGTCTAATAGTCCCTGAGATACAAAGCGTCAAAGTACCCCCTTCGACTGACAATGTTTTTCTTATATAAAATGTGAACATCTCCAAGACGGTCAAAGATGGCCATAGACAGTTTCATAAACTAATCTAGATTTTAAATAAGAAATCTAGATGTAGATTAAGAAATGGGGGTTGTCATTAGAAATAAGGAAGTTGATCGCTACTTCCGGTACAATTTTTTAAAAAGAAACATCCTGTATCTCTCTGATTTCACTGTTCAAAGGAGTCATCTACGTAATCGTGATTGAGTGTGGTCAAATTTGATTACCAACCTGTTCACGGTACAGAAAAGTTCAAATAATGTTTTTTGCATTTAGTGGCTGTGGACATTTTGAAGAATAATTTTGAAATGTCAACTAATGTAGGAGAAGAAGAGTAAACCTTGGCTCTCTTCTGCTAATCCAAATCGATAGATTAACTGTACGTCGCTGAGGAAGAACGCTATTGCGAACAGTGTAATTTGTGTGACTGTAATATTTGTATAATTGTCTAATAGATATCTAAAGTGAAACGGAGTGAAATATGTACTAATCATGTATATGTTTATCAAAAACTCTGAGCGCTTTCGGCTTAAAAGGCCATCTTCAGTGCTTCCAGCTCGAAAAATATAAAATTACTGAATGGAATGGTATGGGGCAAACATACCTCCTACATAGACAAAAAACAGAAAACTGTATCACATCACCTTCTTTAATAGATATCTATCTATAATTATCACTATCAATATGATATGAATGCCACAACGAGCTGAATTTCACTTACATAATTCAATGTACCTCTGTTCATTTTGAGTATTTTCAGCTTTTATCCCTGGCTACTCTATCTTTAGGGGTAATGTTATGCTCAAGGTTCTTCGAAGAGTCCACAATAGTTTATATGGAACAATTCAAGAGATACGGATCATATATTATTGGTATATCGTTGTTCCATGTTCTAATACTATGTCCTTTGGGCTTGTTTGGCAGTTTGAAAAAAAGAAAAAGATGTCTATTTTGGGTAAGTGGAAAAGTTTGAATATTCCATTATAAAACCTGAGTTTTTCAGTTCAATACATTTCTGATTATCTCTTTACTGGTCCACCTGAGTGCTACTTACTATTGTTTTAAATATCAGCAAATGAAGAATGCTAAAAAGCGCATAGAGGAATTCTCAAACGAGATGAACAGAACTTACGATGCCTGCTATTTACCGGACAACTGCAAGGTAAATCATAGTACAAATAATCTTTCACCATATATCTATTATACAATAGACAATAAAAGTTCAAGAGGGCGATCCTCCAATACCCAAATTAAAACTGGTAGGGAATAATTGATACAGTGTGTTGCGCATAGAAACCGACACAAAGCCGGAGAAAAATTATTGATTTATTTTATGGGGCATTAAATTCTTAAACATTTACTGCTCTTGTTTTTTTTATTTTTTTTCTACAAAAATCCAAATAACTGAAGACACGTCTTGTAGCTGTCATATTGAAGATCGTCGAAAATACAATCATCAACTATGAAATTAAATGTCAGACTTTACAATAATGTGAAAAGTTGTAATAAGAATAACATGATAGAAAAAGTAAAAATTTGAAAAATAGAGATAACATATAATCAGCACTGAGAAGTGATAGGAATAGTTCAGAATGACCACCAAAATTCTAGTTCTTTCTAGTGAGTGTGAATTTATCTGTAATCCGATTCCACAAGTCGGCACGATAAGCAACTGACGAGAAACACCCAAATTAACAGTTCCTAAAGAAAAAAGAAATAATTTGAGGTCTGGCCATCATAGAGACCAAAATTGTGAACAATAATAATTATTTCCTCATCCAATCCATCAATTTCGATAGACCTAGGGATAGACTGGTGGTTTAAAAAGTCTCTGACATTATAAATAAAATGAGGCTGTTCTATCGTGCATAAACAAATGTTTCAGTCTAAGTTGAAGTGGCATCTTGTCCAGTATATTCGGGAAAGTCTTTTGAAGAAACTCCAAATGAAGAGTGCGGTTGAATAAAGTTTTTGAACTAAATTCTTCCTGAAATAGTCGATAATTTTGCACGAGATTTTTCAAGAACGCTAACGGGTTGAGAAAATCTGTTTTATTTGGGTCCTTCATTTCTTATCAACAGCTTAGAACACCTCAATTGAACTCCAATCACTGTCGATCAATGCTCTCAAATGCCCTTAAAGCATGTACCAAATTTGGTGTTTCTGAGTTTCGGTATATCTGAGATTAAACTTTCAAAACTCAGAACGTCACTTGCGACACCAATAAATTCTAGGAATGCAACTTGGTATACAGGGTGATTGTATGTGATAAAATAATGGTGGTCTCAAAACAAACATTCGAATTCTCCGGAATATATCAATAACCAGAAAAAAAATTGATCTTTGAGAGCCGGTAACTCCGAAAATATTGAAATTTCGAATTTTTGCTAAATGACTAACCCCCATTATTTGATACATACAATTACCCCTTTAATTTTCCTGACGTTTTTCCAAGACAGGTGAGTTGCGTTACATCATTATATTTTGGGTTCTCCTACAAGCTTGTTGATGATAATAAATACTTTAAACAAAGATGTGTATAATTCTTTGCTATAACTCAGTATCTCAAAAAAATTCTTTAGTACACAAATCTCCAAAAATCTTGCCTCCAGGGTATTTGAAAAAATAAACAAATTACATGTTTGAAATACGGGGTGTTACTTGATGGTATGTCATAATTTCAAGGGGAAGTTCCTGGATAAATTTTAAAGTTGAAAAAGTCATATAAACTTGAGTCTTTAAAAAAATAAAAAAAATAAACAAAATAGAATAAAATAAAATAAAATAAAAATAAAAAAACAAAAATAAAAAAAAGTATGTTCCTATACCATAATATCCTGTAGCAAAATTCAGTTCAATATCTCAAACCGTCTTTGGAAAATGTATTAAAAACTGAAAATAAAATTAAATCTTCAATACCCTGTATCTTAAAAACCAAGCATTTTAAGACCCAAGTTTATATTACCTTTTTGACTTAAAATGTATCCAGGAACTCCCTCTTAAAATTGTGACATACCATTAAGTAACACCCTGTATACTGCATTTTATTCTTTATTCGCATACAGTAATGTGACAAATGATGTTTAAATTTGTCAGAACAATGCAAGAAAAATGTACAGGATTTTTTTGGGTATTTCGCCACACCCTATCAAAAAACAGTCAAACTAGTGTTTATATACCGGATCTTCTATATAACCTGAAAATTAGCCTATTAGTAAACAATAAAACCTATCAATATCAAACGTTCCGGAAGCGAATCTGCTTCCGTCGTCACTGGAATCTTAAAAAGGAACTAATAACTCAAATTTAAAAAATACAGATCGTTTTTTTGTGGTTTCGCAGTAGAATGATGATTAGGATATTTTTTTTCTATTTTTCATTTGTACATTAATGTTCATTTTCATTCTTATCATTGTTGCATATTGTATTCATACTATATTTTTGTAGCTATTATGCTAAATAAAGAAATTACTCACTAACTTACTAATTGGCTTTTTTGTGTTTATGTCACAAAATGTCACTTTTGCTGACATTGAAGTGTATGGTGTTGATTGTTCCACTTTACATATGTTCAGTTTTTATAATTTACTTTTTTGTGCTTTGTTCAATTTCTCAAGGAAGGTAACCATGTATTGCTTGGATTAACAGAGCAAGTTGCTACACATTCATTACAGTTTAACATAATATATGCACTTTCTTTGAGTTTACGTTTTTTAGAACATGGCTCCTTTGCTAAGATTTATGAATTATCCCATTATTCCATACACACCTGGAATTTCTCGTAAACTAAAACGTTTAGGTCAAATATACGAACCATTCTCAAAACTATTATAATAACACACTTCGCTCTAATTTAACAAATACTAGACTTAATAATATCAGTGAGTCTACTAAAAATGTAATTTATAAAATTCCTTGTGAATGTAATAAACTTGGAAAAACAGAATTAAAGAACATAAATCATACATTCAAGAAAAGCGTCCATAACTTCAAGAGACTTGGTTCAGGAAATACCGGGTTGGAAAACTCAAAGTCAAAGTTTCAAAATATTTAATTGATGGCTACATATGTTTCGCCCAGTTTAAGGGCATCATCAGGCCACAAACGTGTTTGAAATGATTAAAAAACATGGAATGGAGAATTAGAAAACATCGAAGATAAAAACATTAAAAGAACAACAACATTATAAAACGTGAATATAAAAATGTAAAAATATATGGAAAAAGTGAACTGGTTAACAATGTGTTTGTTTTGTTCAAGCATTGTTAACGAGTTCACTTTTTACATATATTTTTACATTTTTATATTCACGTTTTATAATGTTGTTGTTCTTTTAATGTTTTTATCTGGGATGTTCTCTTATTCTCCATTTCATGTTTTTTAATCATTTCATACACGTTTGTGGCCTGATGATGCCCTTAAACTGGGCGAAACATATGTAGCCATCAATTAAATATTTTGGGACTATGACTTTGAGTTTTCCAACCCGGTATAAATCATACATGAAAAAAAGGGAACTCCATAGATCGGGAATTTGTCAACATGCATTTGATAATAATCACAAAATAAATTGGGATAATTCAAAAATCTTAGCAAAGGAGCCATGTTCTAAAAAACGTGAACTCAAAGAATGTGCATGTTAAACTCCAATGAATGTGTAGCAACTTGCTCTGTAAATCTAAGCAACACATGGTTACCTTTATTTAGAAATTGAACACAGCACAAAAAAGAAGATTATAAATACTGAACATATGTAAAGTTAAACCATCAACATCACTTCAATGTCAGTAAAAGTGACATTTTGTGACATAAACATAAAAAAGCCAATTTTACTGCGAAACCTCAAAAAAACTATATATATTTTTTGAATTTGAGTTAATTGTTCCTTTTTTAGACTCCAGTGACGACGGAAGCAGATTCGCTTCCGAAGCGTTTGATATTGATAGGTTTTATTGTTTACTAATAGGCTTATTTTCAGGTAATATAGAAGATCCAGTATACAGGGTACGCCATAGTAAGTGGCCTATTAGAATATCTCGGGAAATAAAGCAATTGGGATTCTGAAAATTTGTAAAGAGATATTTTTGGAGATGCTCTTTTCATATTATGAAATAATAGTGAACGTTGCGCGACTTTCGGCTATACCGGAAGTAGGTGTCAACTCGCTTGTTTCAAATGAAACACCCTATATATTATTACATTATTTTGGATTCTACGTAAAATTCTAGGCAGATTGGATGTATGATGTCCTTTGAAATACTTGAGTTTTTATGTCAGAAATGACGTTTGTAGGTTATCCTATTCAAATGTAAATTTTTCGTGTGACAAAGCCTTTATTGTTTAATTGGTATTGGATCTCTTGTTGAAAGGGACCTACTTTAGAAGGTTTTTTACAATATTTTGATAACTTTTATTACAGGGTGGCCTAAAAATAAGATCAAGAATAAGATTAAGAAAACTGCTAAAAATCCATTTTTTCAAATGAAGATCCCCAATTTTTATTATTTTATCTAATGAATTATTGAAAATAGAGGTGGATTCAAATAAGATTGTCCATTCCAAAAATTCTTATTTTAATTTTTTTTTTAATTTTGGAATGGACAATATTATACAAACTCACCTTTATTTTCAATACTTAATGAGATAAACTTATAAAATTGATTGGGGGTTTCCATTTGAAAAAATTGATCATTGGCAGTTTTCTGGTTTTTATTTTTGATTTTTGGGCCACCCTGTAATAATATTTATTAAAATATTGTGAAACATCTTTTAAAATACAGCTTGTTCAATGCTTTTCTGCGGTCACGTCACAGTATTTGACGTTTGGCAGTATGTCGTAGATTGATCGCTCCACATGCCACATGTGACATTTGTCAAATTGATCCGAAAGACCCTCGTCCAGTCATTCTCAATGTAGAAAAGCACAATAACTTTAATAAGCCAAAAATTTAAAAATAAAAATAAACTTGTTACCTAGAGTGTAGAAAAAGAAGAAAAGAAGCTCCACAGAACCATATACTGGAAGACACACTCCTGACGAACGTCAGGACCACAGAAATTGGTTGTATGGCCCTGGTAGCCCAGACCAAGCAGTCTATCTGAGTACCAAACTCAGATAGACAGAAGAAGAAGAAGAAGAAGACCCTCGTCCAGACGTACGTGTTTTTTTTTTCAATGTGTGTGGGAGGGAGACCGAAAAGTATGACGTAACCGCAGGAAAGCCACGAACAGACTATAGGTCCCTTCCAACAAAAAATCCGATACAAATTAAACAATAAAGGCTTTCTTATACGAAAAATTTACATTTAAATAGGAACCTGCAAACGTCATTTTTGACATAAAAACCCAAATATTTCAAAAACGCTTTTACTTAGGTATAGTACATCATGCATTAAATCTACCTGGAATTTTACGTAGAATCCAAATACGTAATAATATATAGGGTGTTCCATTTGAAACAAGCGAGTTGACTCAGTTGACGCCTACTTCCGGTACAACCGGAAGTCGCGTAACTTCACTATTATTTCATTTGAGAAGAGCATCTCCGAAAATCTCTACTTACAGATTTTCAGAATTCCAATCGCTTTATTTCACGAATATTCTAATAGGCCACTTACTATGGCGTACCCTGTATAAACACTAGTTTGACTGTTTTTTGATAGGGTGTGGCAAAATACTCAAAAAAAACATGTAAATCATGGATGCGCCACAAAACTACAAAGCATATCTACTTGACAAGAAAAATTTGTTGAAAATGTAAACCTTATAAAAAATTATTTGAAGAAAAAAATGTGATATCCACATAACCACATAACTTTAGTAGTATGTATGATCGTCTCTTCCAATCCAGTAGTCCAACACGTCTTGGCTCTTTACCTCAGATATCTAATTTTTATTCAATTTCACTTGTAAATCACACATTTCTCTTTTTCAGGATACGACATCGCCGGCTGAATGTATTTGTGAACTTGCCAATATCAAGCCTGTTAAAAAAATACAATGGAAGTTTTCCGGTGACGTGAAGGATTTGAATGGATGCAAATCAAGAAACTCCTGTTTATTGTTCACTGATTATTTAGGAAGATTTGAAGCATTTATTGACAGGGCAAAACTTGTGTTGATGTTTTGTTTATTGATTCAGGTGAGGAATATCAATTTAGAAAATTATATCATTCATCCACAACACCTCACTAATTGTTATTATTATCAATTCTTTCCTGACTCTTCATAGATTGATCAAGATATTTTTTGACCTTTGAACCTGTCCACTATTTGTCATGTGTCATTGTCTTATCTTGATATTTGGTTGATATATCCTTAAACGGCCCACAGGTGATGATTTGAGCGTATTTTTTTTCCACCATAATTTTATGTGTCGTGGATCTCCACCAAAAAATTACTGTTGCCTTCAGCTGATCCGGTCATGTGATTTCTGGTGGAGACACCACATATACACCTCGCACTCAACATAAAAAAAACGCTTTGGTGGATAAATTGAAAATGCTGACATATAACCTCCGACTCTTTCTGTTTCGAGTGGATTCTGATGAACCTGTACATCGTCCAAGTCCCAAGTCCAACACCAATCAAGCGGAATTTCAAACGATTTTTCTCATATACACAACTCTCACCAACTTTCCAACCAGTTCCAAAATTCAACTCCAATGAAAAAACGAAACTTTCTTGAAAATACTGAATGAATTGAGGACCAAAATAATTTCGAGAACAGCAATTTGATGCCCGAAAATTCTGGACACACAAAGACGAACTTTATTCAAAAACTTGCCAACCCAACAACTCCGCTCTTTAAAAGGCGTGTTTTTTTTTCACCAAAATTTTGTGTTGATTTTCACCAAAAAATTTACTGTTGCATCAGCTCATCCTGTCACGTGACTATTGGCATCTTGTTGGTGGAGACACCACAATCAACAAAAAAAAAACGCTTTGTGAACCAAAAGAGCAAGTACATACATAACCTCGAGTCAACTTTTTTGACTTGTGCTGTCAATATACAACGTAAATAAATGAAATCCGTACTAAATCTTACTCATGAATACCTTCATATTATCATGCTTACATCCCTTCCAAATTATTTTATTGAACTCTTTTTTTTCAAATTTTATACCAATCATTTTCCAACAATATACATATTATACCAGAGCAAGTCAAGATCTTTGATAATGATTTTTGAAGTAGATGCTGCAACTCAGGCTCTGAAGCAACAGTAGGTACCTATTAACATTTTTAATCTTGATCACTTGTCTAAATTCAATTTAATTTTTGTTTAACACCAACAAAGTCGGAATGTTGTCCAATGATATTCATCAACATGAATAAATATATGTTTTGCAAATTGTCACTCTGTCGCTGTTAAAAGCCAGGTTACGTTAATCAACAGTCAACCCCAAAACTTCACACATCTATACATTCACAATATTCACACAATCAACAAGCGAAAAAAAACAGATCTTGCTTGAATCTTGAATGGAATGCCTCTCTATTTATTTATTTATTCAAACTAAATAAGAAACTTGCATGAAGCTACAAACAACGCTTATCTTCTCTATATGAAAGGTCGAGTCAATCGCAAATATGATGACGTCACTGGTTTTTTTTTAGTCACGCCCCTTTTTATGTAACTCAGCAATGTTCGCGTTTTTTTTGCTTATTTAGTGGATATATTTTTGGCTATCTTTAAAGAAAGTCTTTGCCGATGACTTTTAAATATTGGGTAGAATAAGTCATTCGAGAATGTTGAGGTATGCAAATTGACCATTAGTTTTAGGGTGTAAGGACGCTGTTTCGATTCCCTTTCTTGACGGATGTTTTCATGGAATTTCCTTGCTATTGCTAAGTTATTAAGAATCTAGTCGTGCATATTAACCCACCCATTCCAATTCTCTGTGAATATCCCTTTTCTTCATCTACAGGGTGGCCGCTTCGTTTTTTCCTACCTTCATATAGAAAACTATTTGTTCAAAAATTTTGAAGTTTTGGTTGGGTACCCAAGTCAATGAGAGCAACTCACCCCAAATTTTTTAAAAATGGTGACTCTTCCGAAAATACCGGAAGTAGGTGTCAACTTTATTATTTCAAATGGAACACCCTGTAAATTAGGTAGTGAACATTTGGATTACCCGAAAAATGTTGGACATATTTTGAAAATCTTATTTCCTATACCTAAATACTATAATAATAATAATAATAAATACATTTATTGTCCCAGTAACTCCTATACACAGACGAAGGTTAGACTAATTTATAATATCAACAAACAGACAAAAGGCCGAGTCTCAGCTTCTCAGAACCTAGGTACTGTGAGCTGTTGTAGCCCTTCAGAAAAATCGGATATTGCATAACTACAAGTAAAATACCCATAACTGTTTTCGACATATCTTGAATTTAGCAGTCTTTTTCAATCTTCATCAAACGACAGTCACTAGGTTGGTCTTAATTTGTTCGATTCGATTGTGAATCGAATAACAGGTGGATCTGACATTAATTCCTCTGTTGCCAAATGGAAAAATGAATACAAATATTAATACAATTAAAAAGTCCCAGATAGCACATAGTCCAAGCGAAGCGTACATTGACTTTGCGTTGAGATGCCATGTTTGATTTTTTTTTGTCAATCGAAGTGCGATCATTTGAAAAGCTTAAATCCAAATTTGCAAACTGTACGTTTTTTTTCCGCGAAGATATTCGCAAAAATGCGTTTTAATGAGTATCTCGGCTTCTAACTGTTGGAAAGCCAAAAAAAACATATCTATGTATTCGTTATGAAATAATGTATAACTTTTCCTAATAACTTTTTACGTTGTAATGAATAGAAAAAGAGTTATTGCGCGTCAAAGTCGAAAAATTTGGAGAAATTATTTTGATAATTTTTTATTTGCAAAAATGAGCAACGAACTTTCACTTTAGGGCAAATGTTGTCAAGTACTTTTTTGTAGGCGACGTGATTTCCAACAATTAAAAAAAAATAGCACTGTACGATTTATAGCAGCGGAGCACTACCCGCGAGAAGTTGGGCATGTTAATCATACAGTCTGTTCATGGCTTTCCTGCGGTTACGTCATACTTTTCCGACTCTCTCTTACACATTGAAAAAAAAATCACGGTCGTCTGGACGAGAGTCTTTCGGATCAATTTGACAAATGTCACATGTGGAGCGATCAATCTAAGACATACTGCCAAACGTCAAATACTGTGACTTGACCGCAGAAAAGCATTGAACAAGCTGTACTAGCGTGCATCAATGAATCGGCGACTATTTTTGTACGAAAAATTGCGGTGAAGCATGCGGATGCAGAAAGGCGGGTTTGAAATGTTCGGCAATTTGCAAAACTTGTTCTGGCCAAACCTGCACAAGCATCATGGAAAAGATATTGGATGGAAAAGATGACGATGTCGACGACGATGACGAAGACGTGTACCCACGGTAGTACCACTTCCACAACTGAGCAGAAATCTTTCTACTAATGACTTCCCCGACGAATCGAGCGAAACGGAAAGCGTAGAGAATGTACCATCAAAACCAAAAAAGATGAGAAAACGCTGAGAAAAACGAGAACATAAAGTTTGATGTGGAATAGGCCCACTGGGGAAACCACAATAAAAAAAAACACGCCAAAAACTCGACCTCCTCGACTAAAAAAGTAGCTTTTTAGTCGACGGCAGAAGAAAAATGTCCAATTGTTTATTTGATTGTTTACAACTTATTCCGTGACTATTTATGTTTCAAAAAGTGATAAAAAAATTATGGAGCGTGCAAGGTGGACAACCTCGGGAACTGATTTTTCGCGAAATAAGTTATTATTCATCAATTTTGTTTTCCTAAAATGAAATTGTCGTTAACTCTTTACACACCACCCAGGAGGTCGAGTTTTTGGCGCGTTTTTTTTTTATTGTGGTTTCCGCAGTGGGCCTATTCCACATCAAACTTTATGTTCTCCTTTCTCTCAGCGTTTTCTCATCTTTTTTGGTATTGATGGTACATTCTCTACGCTTTCCGTTTCGCTCGATTCGTCAGGGAAGTCATTAGTAGAAAGATTTCTGCTCAGTTGAGGAAGTGCTACTACCGTGGGTACACGTCTTCGTCATCGTCGTCGACGTCGTCATCTTTCCCATCCAGTATCTTTTCCATGATGCTTGTGCAGGTTTGGCCAGAACAAGTTTTGCAAATTGCCGAACATTTCAAAACCCGCCTTTCTGCATCCGCATGCTTCACCGCAATTTTTCGTACATGAGCATGAGATTATCTTCAGGAGTGACGTTGGAATTGCGGTCTCCAAAAACATTAAGGGTTCCAATTCTCCCCCGCTTCTTTTAAAGCCCAAATTCTCCGTTTTTTTCTTTTTCATTCTCATTTTCATCGCTCTGTACGGAGGAGAGGCCTCAACAATAATACCAAAGTCTATATATCCCAATAAGTCTGGTCACTCCTTTGATCCGTCTGAAAATACCGGCATTTTTTGCGAGGTATCGTAAATTATGAGCAACACCTGTTTTAGCTAGATTTTTGGTGGTATACGAGGGGCGGATACGCGGATGGTGAATCTATTTAGCAAAGCATTGTTGTTCTCAAACTCAAACTCAAAGTCAAATATGCTTTATTGTCGGAAGAGCATAATCTTATTGACAAAGCTTCTGGCTAAAGTTAACATAACATAATGGTAGTAAAACATAATGCATTGATAACAACTAATTACATGGTTAATATAAGGGTTAAAAAAAAATACAAGAAAAAAAAACAAACAAAACAACAAATTCACCACACAGATAAAATGTAACATAACATATCAGAGAAGCATTAACATTAAGGATCAAATTTGTCTTCTAGGAACTCCGCGATACTATAATATGGCCTCGTGAGTAGAAATATTTTGACTTTCTTACTAAACATTCTGCAGTCCCTAGTTTCTCGTAAATATATTCGCAAATGATTGAATAAATGGCGACCTCCATAGACTACTGCGTCCTTGATCAGCGTACTAGTAGGAATGGGTAATCTTAATTTCTTGATATGCCTTGTTTCACGTTCCGACCTTTTATGAATGACTCCTTGGAATTTTTTATGGATCAGACAGACAATTTCCAATATATAAAGACAAAACATCGTGAGTATCCTCCGATTTCTGAATAATGGTTTACAACTTTCTCTTGGCTTCGCTCCACATATATATCGTAAGGCTTTTTTTCGCAACATGAAGAGACTATTCAACAGTGTATCCGATGCCGATCCCCAAAAACAAATCCCATGTCTGAGATGCAACTCAATCAAAGCAAAATAAGAATTTCTCACAGTTGTGCCATGAAGCTCTCTAGAGATTACTTCGAGCGCATAACGGTTAGAGCTCAATGTACTGTGGAGAGTTCGTATGTGTTGATCGAACTTCAATTTGTTGTCGATTATTTTCGTTCTCGATATATTAAAACGCAATCTGTTGCTGTCGCACCACCGCTTAACATGCATACATACAACTGATCCGATCAGAATTATTAGTTCTGGATATTGTGATTATTACTTCGGCATTTTTATTGAAATTGAACTTCCAACAATTCCAGCTTCAAAGAAATTACCTATATAAACAGCCATAATCAATTTTCTTTGCTAATTTCCTTTTCCCATTTGATCAAGCACATTATCTTGAGATAATGTGGACAATTCACATACCTTCCTTCCTTCACACCCCATGGGAATACCTGCTATCCTTATACAGGGGTACAAAACTATTATACGTTAAAATTTGCAAATTCAACAATAATAACCTCTAGGAAGAATAAAGAAGATCTCAAATCGAAAATCTTGATAAATGTATAAGTATTTATCAATTGTTAAAGATGTACATGATATTTGTTTGTTTGTTTATTATTATAATAGGTTATTTGTACACGTTTTTGTCTCCAGATGTTCGATTGTGTTATTTCCGAGGTTATTTTCTCTTCCAATGATAAGATCAACACGAATATTCATTCTTTGCTGACATTTTGATCATTATATGTTCTATAAGTTATATTTTATGAAAGTTTATGTATATGAATTTTTTCATTTCATCACTCGGTATCTTCCAAAAAATTACTCAGCATTACTAGATATTTTTGACAATTTTATCTTCACGTGTGTACACACTCATCATAAACTAGTGATCAAAAAATCGTTTGTAGCATTAAAAAAATGATTTAGATTAATCGCCAATATTTTTCAAAACAAGAACGAAGTAAACATATTTTCCAATTGCACCCGGTACCCGGTAGATTTCTTCACACATCAGATGTGGGTTTTGCCGGCGGGACGGATAGTGACGGCAGGAGGGGGATTTTCGCATCTTCGAGAGTGGTCGGACTTATTGGAATATATAGACTTTGATGATACCTCTGAATGATTTCCGTTTGAAACTATCCTCACGCGCAGGAGTGAAAATCAAGTTTGATCTCTCTTCTCTGCCTCCAAGCAAATCTGCTGCCGAACAACATTCATATCGAACCTATCCTCGAGTGAAGACGTGGCTTGTGAATGTTTTGGAAGCGGAGGATTGGGGCTGGAAAAAAAGCGGGAGAGGATTGGAACCCATAAGGTCTTTGAATACTGCAATTCCAACGTCACTCCTGAAGATAATCTCATGTTTATGTACGAAAAATTGGGATACAGCATGCGGATGCAGAAAGGCGGCTCTGAAATGTTCGGCAATTTGCAAAACTTGTTCTTGCCAAACCTGCAAAAATATCATGGAAAAGATACTGTATGGAAAAAATGCTGAGGTCGACGACGATGATGAAGACGGGGCCATTCTTCAGGGGTGTCAAAACCCAAGGTCAAAAATTGCAAAAAAAACAAAAAACTAAAATTAATTTCGAAATAAAAGTTGAGGAATAAGACAGGATTAGGTATTAATACATACGAAAATGTATTAGTATTTCATCCAGTTACTGCCGATTCCTATGTTGCGAGAACATGTCAGGCGGTAGTTTCCTGATTTTTCCTGTTCAGTCATGAACAATACGCTGCCCGGACTGCCCGGAGCGCTATAAAAGCGATGCCGTTTTTAAACCGGCTAGTTTCCTGAACCGTGATGCTATTAGTTTTCACAATTAAAGTTATTTTTACTTTGTTAAGTGTTGTGTTGTATAATATTTTGTCTACTACTTTTTTTCTTGTTTTCTTTTCTAAAAAATTAAGTTTTGAATACGGTTTGATTTGTTATAAAATAGTAAGTCTTCCCTACTTTACTTTATAAAATGGAACTTAGCACTTTTGATTTCCGCCTCCCAGATACCACCAAAGCTTTGAGATCGTGCTGGCATGAACTACCATTTCATCATATCATTGAAAAGAGAGTTTTCTTCTTGATTTGAACTAAGAAATTGAAATGACTGTCAATTCACGGTGAGCGCCAACAAAAATGGTCGCATTATCTGACCAAATACCTGTCGGTTTGCCTCGCCTGCCGACAAATCTGTTTAAAGATGCCAGAAACGCCTTTCGACGG
Organism: Orchestes rusci; assembly: GCA_958502075.1. Classification (NCBI taxonomy): domain Eukaryota; kingdom Metazoa; phylum Arthropoda; class Insecta; order Coleoptera; family Curculionidae; genus Orchestes; species Orchestes rusci. The sequence continues at coordinate 23,489,097 of OY293309.1, forward strand.
CTTAATCTGCAAACACGCGAACTCCACTTTTTGAAGAAAATGTTTTTTTTTTTGCGCGATCGGCATAATGTCCAACAACTGTCAATCATTTTACAGAACGATATGTCCTGATTTTATTGAGAAAGTGTCAAAATTGCTAGCACGAAATCAAGCTAATTCCATCCATAAACATACCGCTTTGGAAACAGCGCCAACTCCTGATCAGTCAGCAATTTTGCATTGAGTAGTTCCTTTACATCATACTAGGTATTTTATTGAAATGAAGTTGGGCTAATTTTATTTCAAGATGCACAGAAAAGACGTCAACTCCATGCATTCCATTCAATAAAATGTTTAAAATAACAGGGCATTTAGTTCAGTAACCATTCGGAGTGAACAGGTTTGATACATAGACAAATAACTAACACATACAGGGTGTCTCACGGTCTATGGTACGTTAGACGTTTACGGAAAACAAGACATAGGATCGACCTGAAAATTTGGCTGAGCCCAGTGATGCCGCTTCTACCCAAAAGTCGTAACAACTTTCCTATTTTAAATGGACCACCCTGTATATTATTAATTTTTTGGTTTTCTTGACTGATTCTATTCACTTTTGCTTGATATACTCCTATACCTATCGGCAGCGGTTTTCGAGATATGAATTAATTTATAATATTTTTGTCGTAAAACACATCAGTGGATTGAGTTCAATAATTTCGTACTTGAAAACGGTGGAGAGTTGAAATTGCTATGCCGACTAGAGGAAGGTAGGTTTATATGGTTCCAATGAAGAAACCGATCTAAAAATATACAGGAGTGCTTCAAATTTATTAATCTTTTTCCTTCACACAAAAATGATAAAAAATCAATTTTTTGAAATGTTACCCCCTGTATATTACTTGAAAAATGAAAAGGCCAATAAATTTTCTTTCAAATCGTAAAAAAATGCATTTTACTAAAAAATAAATTATATTGGTATACATGATATGAAACATAATGTAGTTTCTGTTTCTAGGGCAACCTATAGTTGCCAGGTCACACAGCAATAACAATTGATTTTTAGTAGCAAACTGCAACTACATTATGTTTCATATCAATAATACCAATATAATTTATTTTTTAAACAAATGCATTTTTCTTGTAGAACCTGAAGGTTTAGTTATAGGAACATGAGATACCATTTGAAAGGAAATTTATTGATATTTTCATTTTTCAAGTAATATACAGGGGGTTGCATTTGAAAAAATAACTTTTTTATCATTTTTGTGTATAGGAAAAAGATTAATAAATTTGAAGCACCCTGTATATTTACAGATCGGTTTTTCCATTGGAACCATATGAACCTACCTTCCTCTAGTCGGCATAGCAATTTCAACTCTCCACCGTTTTCAAGTACGAAATTATTGAACTCAATCCACTGATGTGTTTTACGACAAAAATATTATAAATAAATTTATATCTCGAAAACCGCTGCCGATAGGTATAGGAGTATATCAAACAAAAGTGATTAGAATCAGTCAAGAAATCCAAAAAAAAAAAAAATACAGGGTGGTCCATTTGAAATAAGAAAGTTGCCACGACTTTTGGGTAGAAGCGGCAACACTGCAGAACTGAAAATATTTTTAAAATATAGATCATACTCGATTATGTGCTGAGGCAAATTTTCAGATCGATCCTATGTCTAGTTTTCCGTAAACGTCTAAGGTACCATAGACCGTGAGACACCCTGTATAAACTTTTGATTTGTCTTGCGCTGCGTGTCAATCGATCTTTTATCAAAAATGATCCCGCGTTTGGCAGATTTACCATAAGGTAACAAGAATGAGCAGGATTACATTTAAAATATATAACACAGCCTCAGAATCAGAATAAGCTTTATTATCAACGGTTTAACAGACAAACCACAGTATAACATTCTAAAATGAAATCACAAAAATAAAATTTGGAAAAAAAGCTTGAAGTACAATAACTAGAAAAAAATTATAATAACATTTGACCTAAAACCATACATGTTATTTAAAATAAAACAATGATTACAAAGAAGATACTACATTTAACGAGAGAATAAATTTGACTAGTCATAAAGTTTATCTCATAAAATTCATCCAACGAATAAAAAGCTTTATGCAATAAAATATCACAGAGTTCTTGAACTTAGGGAAACTAGATGAAGATTGCACACTTTTTGGAAGGTGGTTGATCATTTGTATTGGCTCGTGTATCACAGATCTTTTTAACATTTGGGAATTAGGGATAGGCAGATGCAACATATGTTGTTGACAAGTGGGGTACCTTGGACTTCTCTGAGGAAACTGCGATTCGTTGAAAAAAAAAGGCTCACTGATTCCAAAATATACAGACATGTGATCGTGAGGATTCCACATCTTGGGAAAAGAGTCCTGCAAGATTTACGAGGCTTAGCCTGGCATAGATAAAGAATTGCTCTTTTCTGAACCTTGAAAAGAATATCCATCAAATTATTGCTTCTAGATCCGCAGAAAACTATGCCATAACGTAGACGCGATTCGATGAGAGCGCAATAGACATGTTTCCCAACATCAAAACCAAGTTCCGCAATAACCGTGCGTAAAGCAAAACAACCCGAAGCAATCTTTTCACTCAGATCAATGATGTGAGAGCTAAACTTCAATTCATCATCAAGAAGTGGACCAAGAAACCATGTTTCAGACTGCGCAGATATTAGATAATTTCCCACAGACAAATTAGTGATATCACACTTGAAACACATTATTTTAGTTTTGTTGAAGTTCAGGAGAAGGCGATTAGAGTCACACCAGACCTTAACTAATTTTAAATCTTTCAAAATTGAAACTGTGAGCGGGGTGACTTCCGGAGCATGCCAAAAAATTGAGGTATCATCAGCAAACAAAGTGAAAGCACCCGTTATATTCAAACCAGCCAAGTCGTTTATATACAGAAGAAAGACCAGCGGTCCCAGGACTGAGCCCTGCGGGACACCACAGCTTAGACACCTCTGCTGAAATATCACCATCGACATGAAGTCGCTGTGTTCTCCCCTCCAGATACGAGCGAAACCAAGCGAGCGCAATGCCTCGAGAACCATAATGCACTTTGTGCCATAATCATAGACTAATATTATTGGCCATAATGCTCGAGCTTCTAAAAATACCTTTTTGCAAGCATTCCCACCCGCTACCCTTTTTCCTATGCCTCTACCGGGCCAAAACGTTCTTTAACTGAGACGTTTACGCGCACTACAATGATCAGCATTTTTTTTTATATGAGATGACCCTTCATGATTGAATTTGGAATGAATTTCTTGTCGTAAGATACTTCTCTGAGCACAAAAGTACACAAATTAAATCATACAAATCCTAAAAAGTCAATTTTTTCAAAATAATGTGAACCCACTATTTTCATAATTTTATCCTATTCAGCATTAAAAGTAAGTGTCCCTTTGTACTTGTCTGTCTCTCACAGGAAAAAATCGAATTGATATGATTTTTGTTTATTATTATTGAAGAGTAGCTTAATAGGTCTGTCCACAAAATTTAGTTTATCATTGAAAATGGTGGATATAGGTGTAACATGAAGCCCTATGTAGTTTTTTAAAAAATAGTCAAATAGTTTCTGCGTTATTCGCTGAACAAATTTTCCAAAACGCGTAGAGGCTAGAAAAAGAGTGTGACGTCACTTACGCGCTTATCTACTGTAGTCATAGGTAACGTACTGTAGCCATAGATAAAGATAAATAAAATATGACTGGTGTTATACACGGTTCGGCATTATAAATAATATTATGGTGGCAAGAAAGTGGAGTTTTGTGCCTGAGTGCACAAACCAACAAGTATAGATGGAACGCTTACAAAAATTCTTGTGAGTAACCAATGCAGACAGCAAAAAGAAAAATATGGTTTATGGAGTGGAACGGAATTTTGGAAAGTTTTGAAAGCCGAGAGAAAACACTTTGTCAAAAACTACATATTATCAAAAACTACGTCACCTCTACCTTCGGCAAATCATGTGAATCGCCTTTCTGGAAACCGTCCTCCATATTTGCGGAGAATAAATAATAAATCCTGATAATTGATGGCAATGCTCTATACTGTCGAGCTCAAAACACATGCAAACTTCAATATTGTTTTGACGTCTAACGTCACAACGATTGAATATAAGTACATGCCGTCTTCCCAGGAAGTATCTGACGTCACATTGCGTTTTCTTCGCTAAACCAAAGCACTCATTTTCAACGGCCGCTGTTGTATTTAGGATTGATTTTTTTGCGAGCACACTTCGAATATAGTTATCATCATATCAAATTCTTTGTTTTACAAGCATATTAATTTTTTTGTGGACAGATATATTATGCTCAAACTAGCTCGAAGAAACCGCATCTTGATATCCTGTTCCTTACTCAAAATATCGGTTAAAGAAAATTTTATACGAAGATTTCTCAATTTTTTATTTTTTTGTAACTATATTTTTTTGTTTTTTTTTGTGTGAGTTGTGGCCCTGATAAGGCCAATTTCAAAAAGAAAGTTTTTTAATGCTCCCGCATATGCTTGAAAAGCTGACTGTAATGCTATCACGTTCTATGCATTGCTGAATCCTCTCATGTAAAGAGAAGATATTTTCGCTCTTGGTATGTTCTTATTGGATCATGGATCCGGTTTTTCAAATCTTCTCTGGTCGAAGGTTGAGTCCACAGAACACATATACAAAGTTTAAAAGAAAAACGTAAATGAAGGGCGGGGCCTAAGTGAAAGCTTTGATTCGCATCCACGGAGAGGCGCTGATGTGCCTGAAGTTCGTCAGATCTCGAGAAGATGGCGGTATGTGGAATGCCACATGACCTCTTATTAGCTTGTCATGATGATCGATGAAGTCATTTGAACGTCACCCTTTACCTTCATGTTGTCATTCATGCTTTGATTCCAGAAGAAGTGTTCCCCGACGAGTTTTGTACAACCCAGCCGTCCCACACCACTTGGAGCCATGCACCGCTTTCCGAGACCTCCGGAGTGAGTGGCATTTTCTCATAATCATCATCACACACTGCTTTCCGAGACCTCCGGAGTGAGTGGCATTTTCTTATAATCATCATCACACACTGCTTTCCGAGACCTCCGGAGTGAGTGGCATTTTCTCATAATCATCATCACACAGGGAGATAGGAAGCCCACACTGACCCCATCCCCAGATGGTCCTGGACATTCAAGCAAAACCGAAAAAACCACATTTATTCAAAGCTTTTGTCTTTATTTGAAAAATAAAGACATTTTCAACGTCAAAGTCAGTGTCAGTGCTTTTATGTAAAGAGAACTGTATAATATATTACAGAAATCATCAATAATACGTTATCCAAGTCTGATAGTTCGATTCGCATCCACTTCAAGTCTTTGTCTTTATTTAAATAATAAAGACATTTTCAACGTCAAAGTCAATATCAGTGCTTTTATGTAAAGGGAACAGTATAATATATTACAGAAATCTTCAATAATACATTATCCAAGTCTGATAGTTCGATTCGCATCCACTTCATTCCGTGGCGCATTGTTCCGTAAAATGTTATACGTCAGTTTGTCTCTACATTTTGTATATGTGTTCTGTGGTTGAGTCTGAAACACGATGTCCCGTGCTCGCATGTTAAGTCTGGCGATCACGGAGGCCATGGAAACAGTTTTTCTTCCAATATTCTGTTGTTGAAAGACTGCATCATTATGCTCTCGTACATCAACAGCAAAATTTGCCGGGCAACCATCCAACTGCAAAAACCAATTTTGCCTTATTTTCAGAGGCACATTTTCCAACAACAACTGTGATTGATTGGCCAAGAAAAAGCAAGATCACTATTTAGGAATTATTGCTCGGAAAAGTGAGGGCCAATAATTCTGCCTTCCTGTATAGTAAATGGAAATCGTACTAAAAAAGGGGTGTTACCATGAAATGAGGTAGTTCTGATTTTTTGATATGTTGTATCTGATGAAGTGATGATGAAAAATCCGAGTTTTCTAACACGAACGTCTTCCGGATCATTGGAAAATTTTACAAAAACCGCTTGATTTTATCACGTTTTTGACATATTTTCAATTTTGTCCAGCAAGGATTAATTTTATGGCAAAAGTCGTTATGTACAATTTTGAAAAAGACAAAATTAAAAAAAAAACGAGAATAATCAGGTGTTTGTACAAGAAATAGTTTCTGAGATACAGAATTTTAAAGTCTCAACATCTCTAAAAAAATCAAAAGTTTTTTTTTTTTAGTTTTTCTCGATATTGACCACTAAGGACTCATTTAACGTTGTTTGTTTTATTATCTGTTATTTTATTATTTATTAAGATAACTTTAGTTCTTTAGATTTTATTATAATTATGTGCTATCAAGCTGCACTGACAACTAACTACTCAATCCTGTTACCATTGTTACTAATCATCAGTTCATCAGTATTAGTGGTTGCATAAACCATACAATTCATTATAAGAGAAACCTAACACACGTTTCATCTTTAAAAAAAAAACTAAAATTATAACATTACAAAATCTGAGAATAATGGATATAAATCAGTAACTCAACTAAATAACTATTCACAACTAAGCACTAGTAAAATAGGTACAAAACATCTAAACACTAGTGAAAAAGCTAGAAAACTTTATTCTGTATCTGACATTGAATCTAAAATGAAGTCCTTTACATAAGAAGGTTTCTTTCTAAGTCTTATTTTCAAGTCTACAGTCTAAGTCTTATGTTTCTTAGCGCTCAATGTTACAGGTTCATCAACAGGATAGTTTAGATAGATAATTGTCATAGATTGACAACCGAGAGTAATCCATTTGTATATTACTCTTATTAGATTTTTGAAAATTAGAAGTATTTTCATATGAAACTAGAAAAGGTCCGCTTTCATCACTGTCAATTGTCATTGATGAAGAGCTGAGAGTTTTATCTAAGCTGAAAGATTCAACTAGAAGAGAATCACTCAACATATTTTCAATTTCTTCATGACAACTTAAACTCTCAGACCTACATGACAAAAAGTCAGTTTCATGATTATCAAGATTGTCATTTTCAGAAATGTCACAGTCGGTATAGGCATAACTAGGTAAAAAGTTCATTGGTTGAGGCGAAGTTGTTTTTGTAGTAAAGATAGAGAATAAGGGCTCACAAAAGTCGTCGAGTTCAAAGGATATGTTATAATAATTATTATCTTCAAAACTAATCTCTTATTTAGTTGGTCTCAAGTATTTACAATTTCTTCTCAGCTCAGTACCAAAAATGTCTTTTACAAGATACGACCTTTCATTCACTATTCCCATTAATTTTCCTTTTACCTACCCATTTTTTTCTTTTTTGAATTAAAATATTTTCTCCTACTTTTAGTTCTCGTAACTCTTTTGCTGTTTGGCATATTTTCGAGATATTAGGTTTTCGATTTCTTTTGAATCTATTGTTTTGTTTTCCAAATTTTTTGTAGCTATTGGGATTTTAGTTTTTACATTGTGATTTAACAAAAGTTGTGCTGGAGTATAATTATTCATGTTGATTAAAGGACTGTTTCTATATTCCAACAACAAAAGGGGCAAATCTTTACTAGAGTCATCTTTTTTCAACATATTTTTAGCTATGTCAACATATTTTTCCGCAAAGCCGTTTGACTGATGGTGGATTGGACTACTGAATGTCAAAGCTCCATTCTTTTGCAAATTTTTTGAATTTATAAGAATCATAAGGAACATTGTCACTGAAAAATATATCTGGCATTCCAAACTGAGAAAATTTGTCTGTACAAAAACTAATCACTACAAGAGCAGTCTTTGTTTTAGTTTCTTTTATTTCTATCCAGTTTGAGTAGCTATCTGCTATTAACAGGTAGTTTTTTGCATTTATTTCAAAAAAATCTGAATAAAGGTATTGCCATGCTCGTGTTGGCACAGGGTGATTTATTAAGGGCTCTTTTTGATTAGATCTTTGATTAGTTTGACAAGTTTCACATTTAGATATATAATTTTCAATATCTTTTGATAAGTTTGGCCAATATAAAAGCTGTCTAGCTCGCATTTTAGTTTTTTGTATACCAAAATGTGGCTTATAAATCAAAGCTAACATTTTTCTTGTCTCAGTGATATTGGCACAATAATTTTGTTGTTTAAAAATAAGAAATCATTTGATAAGTGTATGAACTCTTTAAGTTTATAGTAAAACATAAAGTCTTTGTTTAAACTTTTACAATTTTGAGGCCAACCCTCTTTACAAAAAACTTTTATCTGACCAAGTACCCTATCAGTGTTCAATGCATTTCTGAAAATTATTTTCTTTTCTTCTGAAATTGAAATGTCATTAGATATTTGGTGGACAATATAATCCATTTCTGGATCATCTTGAACTTCAGTTTTTATGTATGATCTTGATAAAATATCTGCTACAACCATGTCTCTTCCAGGTAGATATGTCAACTTGAATTCGTATTTTAGAAGTCTTAACAACATTCTTTGTAAACGGGAGCTAACTTTATCTAGATCTTTGGACATTATTGGTATAAGTGGTTTATGATCAGATTGGACATTTACCTGATGACCATATACATAGAAATGAAATTTTTCAAAAGAGAAACAGATTGCCAATAGTTCTTTTTCAATTTGAGCATATCTTTTTTCACTTTTTGTGAGACATCTAGATGCAAAGGATACAGGCTGACTATTTTGCAGAAGGACACATCCAAGTCCTTCACCTGACGCATCACACTGGATAGTTATTTTTTGATCTGGATCAAAAAAATTTAATGTAGGGGCATTTGTAACCAATTTTTTTAAGAAGTCAAGTTCATTTTCATCAGATTCTGACCATACAAACTTAACATCTTTACGTGTCAAATTTCTTAGATTTGAAGTCAATGAAGAAAGGTTTGGAATATATTTCGAGAAAAATTTGACAAGACCCAATACTCTTAAACAGTTTTATTTTTTGGAGTTTCGATAGCATTCACAGCTTCAATATTACTATAAATTCTGGTTTGATACCTTCAGCTGAAATTATATGACCAATAAAAATAACCTTCTTACGTTTAAACTGATTTTTTTGAAAATTGAATTTAACATTGTTTGAAAATGCTTGATCAAAAACTTTTTGGAGAATTTGGTCATGCTCTTGATTATTCTTTGCTGAAATTATAAGGTCATCAAAGTATATATCAACACCATTAATATCTCCAAAGATTTCATACATTTTTCTTTAAAAAAGTTCAGGTGCACTTGAAATTCCAAAAGGAACCCTACAAAACTTGTACCTGCCAATTGGCGTATTAAATGTGCATAAATCAGAACTATTTTTATTTAATTTAAGCTGCCAAAACCCATCTTCAAGGTCGATAACAGTAAAAATGCTTTTTCCCGATAACCTACGTAGTATGTCATTTGGTCTTGGAATACAGAAATGTTCACGCTTTATAAATTTGTTTAGGCCCGTATTCTCCGATTCTACAGATAAACGCATTTAACTAAACGCGTTCGAATAGTTAAACGTCCTCGACTTTTTCTTGGTATGCACCGTGCTAATTTTCGCAACGTTTAGTTAAACCTAGAGAAAAGTCGGCAACGTCGGAAATTTGGGAACATTTTGGTGGTATTCAAGTTGATTGAAGACCATTTGATTTTGACAGTTGACATTAATGCCTGGTTTACATTCAATTTCACTTCGAAGTGCAAGTGATAAATTTTCCCTTGCCAAACGAGATTCATATGATACCATCTTCATTGTTTTGGCGCGATCGTGACTTTGAACACATATTCGATGTAGATGGTACCATAATGATTCCCGTTTGGCTAGCGGAAATCTGTCACTTTCTCTTCAAGGTGAAATTGAATATAAACTTTACATAATGCATGGTATATTTAAAATAATTGGAATATTTTTTGATAAATTATCATTGTTTTATTATATGGACGTAGATATGCAGAAAGGAACGAAACGAAAAATCACCAGAAATTAGATTTTTCTTCACGATGATTAAAAAATATCCATATTTGATAATGATCATGCAGAAGTGAACCACACAAAAATCTCAAAGGCATTCAGATGGTTGAAGATCATTTTCTTATTATTATATTGAATTATTTCCGCCATATAAAGTTCAACCTATAGTTTTTTTCAAGTTTAAAATTTGTCTCTGCGTCAATTTCCGTAAGTGTTTAGGTACGCATAAAATTATTTTTTTTATGATACCTACGCGATTTTGGCTTGATTTTTCTTGTCCCCTCAGGACCACCTACAGAACCAATAATTTCAGTGCTATTGATAAAATGATAATACGGGAAAAAGACAGGAAGCTAATTAATTTAAATTAAAATTACGTGGTGAATTATTATTTTACGGACATCCCAAAACGTGATATTATTTGAATAAAACCATTTTGTACTTTAATTATTTCATCAATTATTGCAAATGGCATTTTTTTATTTATCTTGAAACCACACTATACAGGGTGTCCCTGCAAGGGTGGCCACCGGCCATATCTCAGAAACTACTGGACCTAAAAGTTCAGGAAAAAAAAAATTATCACTAAAGTGGCCACGAGAAAATGCTGGGAAATATTTATAACTTAGAAATTTTTCCGCTAGGGGGCGCAATCAAAGCTTAAATATTAAAATTCGAAATTTCTCCGGAAATTCTCAGATTGAGGTATATCTTTATCAACATGGTTAGAAAACCTAGACAATTTCACGTCTTTTTGGTACAGGGCTCATTGGCGTACCGATCTTCGTGTGAGTAGGGGAAGGTAGTGAAAGTGTAATTGTTCAAGTGGCTGTAACTTATAAACGACTTGTCCGATTTTGTTGCGTATAGGCTTGTTTGGAAGATAAATGTGAGTACTTTCGTATATCGTATCCAGTGGTGCGTGATTGTTTCCAAAAAAGTTGCTAGAAGGCGTAATTTGAATTAAAAACTGTTATTTTCGTTTCACCTCAAAAATTTAAATGGTACGGTATAATTCTGATAACAGAATCGAAATGAAGATTAAATTTACAAGAAAAAACCTCAAAACCGCAGGTTGATATCTTTTCTCGTTTTCGAGTTATGGCCGAGAAAATAATCTTTGACACTCGAAAAGTTGTTTGTTGTGTAGTTTTATTTAACTTTATAAATGTTCGAATTGTCCTCCATCTTGTAAAATACATTTCTCAATTCTGTGCCTACAAATAGAAACAGCTGTTTCTATTTCAATTGGTGCAATGGAATGTATAGCATACTCAATCCGCTCAATCATATTTTCTCTTGTGGTGGGACGAGTTTTTTAAACGATGTCCTTGATTCGTCCCCACAAGTAATAGTCCAACACAGTTAAATCGGGGGATCTTGGTGGCCATGGGAACAAACTGCCCCTTCCAATCAAGCGATCTGGATAACGGTTGTTTAAAAAATCACGAACTCTCCGTGCATAATGAGCTGGGCAACCGTCATGTTGGTACCACATGGACATCCTAAGACCAATGGGAACATCTTCTAAAAGTATTTGCAAGTCATTTTCTAAAAAGTTTAAATATGATTCACCATTTAAATGGTCATCAATAATATACGGCCCAATAATTTTGTTTCCTAACACTCCGCACCAGACGTTTACACTCCACCTGTTTTGATGATCCACTTCCCGCATCCAGTGTGGGTTTTCCCGCGACCAAAAGTGCATGTTATGCAAATTAATATTTCCAGAACTAGAGAAACGGGCTTCATCGGTCCATTAAATTTGGGAGAGGAATTGAGGATGTTCGTTGCACATTTCTCGAAGCCAATAGCAATGGTCTAGTCGCCTGTTGAATTCATCTTCTGATAGAGCTTGGTGTAAGGAAAGATGGTATGGACGAAGTTTGAAGCCTCTTAAAATTCGGAGCACTGAAGAACGACTTAATCCTAGATGGTGGGAAATTTCTCTTGTGCTCAAATGCGGTGAAGCTTCCACGTAAGCGAGAACGTTTATAATAATGTCTTCATGGTTTCTTACCGGACGTCTTCTGATTGGAACTGGATTGAGCTGTACACTTCCCGTTGTTCTTAAACGTATTGCCATTCGCCGAAATACCTTTCTGCTGTAGTGCCTTCGTTCAGGATACCTTGCAGCGTATTCACGTGCCGCAATCGGAGCATTTCCAAAACATTGAAAATATACGGCGAGCATATCAAAAGCCTCGGCATTGGTGTAAGACATTTTAACAGAGAATGTTAAAATGATAATTAAGAGATTGTTATGATTGCAATATCTGTTTCAATTATCTCCATGAAAACCCGCCGATGTTTTTCCACAGCTACCTAGATTTTTTTCCAACCCATCATTGCAATATTTAATACATAATTAGATTGGGATCTATGCTCATCAAAATATTTTTCATTTATTATGAGTTTTGTTCTATTGAAATAACAAATGAAAACATTAAATTTAACATAATTTGGACTAGTTATTATTATTGAAGCCAAAAAAAAAGCAGGTTGCAATAGAACTACACAACAAACAACTTTTCGAGTGTCAAAAACTATTTTCTCTGCAATAACTCGAAAACGAAAAAAGATATCCACCTGCGTTTCAAAGGTTTTTTCTTGTAAATTTAATGTACCTTTCGATGCTCTTATCAGAATTATACCATACCATTTAAATTTTTGCGGTAAAATGAAAAACACTGTTTTTAATTCAAGTTACCCCTTCTAGCAATTTTGCTGGAGACAATCACGCACTACTGGATACGATGTTCGAAAGTACCCACATTTATCGTCTAAACAAGCCTATACGCAACAAAATCGGACAAGTCGTTAATAGGTTACAGCTACTTGAACAATCACACTTTCACTACCTTCCCCTACTCACACGAAGATCGGTACGCCAATGAGCCCTGTACCAAAAAGACGTGAAATTGTCTAGGTTTTCTAACCATGTTGATAGAGATATACCTCAATCTGAGAATTTCCGGAGAAATTTCGAATTTTAATATTTAAGCTTTGATTGCGCCCCCTAGCGGAAAAATTTCGTAGTTATAAATATTTCCCAGCATTTTCTCGTGGCCACTTTAATGATAATTTTTTTTTTCCTGAACTTTTAGGTCCAGTAGTTTCTGAGATATGGCCGGTGGCCACCCTTGCTGGGACACCCTGTATATGGCATTGCTGACGCTGTAGATAACACAAAAAAAATGAAATCTCCTGAAAATTGACATAACGTTAAAATGGTCCGCCCGCTTATAGTATTTTTCATTTTTATGTAAATCCATGCAAAAACTATTATTAGGTCGAAAATATCGGCTTCAAGTAGTAATTCGTCTTCAGACTTCTCCTAGTAGAAAATAAAATAAACACACTCACAGTGGGATGAAAAACAATCAGGTATCAGCACCAAATATCCATTATTTATAATAAATAATATGTTCGGTGGTATTAGTTCATATTATGTCAAGATATATTTTTTCAAGACGCACGCATCTTCCGCCACTTATTGAAGCCGTTTAAATCCTTAAACGCTCCAAACCGGGGGTTTAACTTTGAATGCGTTTAACCGACTTGAACGTGTCTAATTTCGCCGGTGAATACGAAATCTTGTAGTTAAACGCCGTCAAATCTTAAACGAGCTCAAGTACGAACGGAGAATACCGGCCTTAGTGGCTTAGGATCAATGCATAGCCCAAGAGATTTATCTGGTTTTTCCACAATCATTAAACTATTAACCCACTCAGTTGGATAATCTACTTTTTCTATGATTTATTTTTTTTTAAGTCTAGTCAGTGTTTCAGTTAGTCTATCCAACAATGAAAGTGGAATTTTTCTTTGGCATTGTATTACAGGTTCAGCTTTGCTAGAAAGTTCAATGTTGCATTCACCAGGGATACAACCAAGCCCTTCAAAAACTTGTTGGTATTTTCGAAAAAGCTCTTCTTTTGAACTTGGAAATGAACTGACCCAATCAACTCTCTTAATTAAGTTCAGAGAAATACAATCTGTAAGTCCTAGCAAACATTCAGCCGAAGGAAAATCTACTACGAAGAAAATTACAGTAAAAACCCTATCTTTGTATTTACAATTCAACTTGACCTCTCCCAAAGGTTGAAATTTGAAATTTCCATATGCAACTAATGTCGTACTAGGCCTCAGTAATGGGGGTTTGTTTGTGATAAGACGATAAGCACTATATGTCAATGTACTTATGTCAGCACCAGTATCAAGTTTTATTTTTACTTTGCTATCCCCTATTAATAAGGTTTCATACTACCTATCGACACTGACCTTGTTTATATTACTCATACAACATTCCGAAATGAACAAGTCAAATCCAGGTTCTTCATTTTCTTCAGCCTCTTCGCTCACTGTTCTTATATAATTATTGTCTGTAACGGTAGTTCTAGAACCCATTCCTCCATTTTCACTATCATCGACAGTATTTTTGTTCTCACTACTTGTACGATGAGCACCACCATCCTTGTTTTGTCCTCAGTATTGTCTTTCCTTATTTAAAAAGCATGCTTTAGCATGGTGACCTCGTTTCTGGCATACTGAGCAAGGCTGATTAAATGCTGAACACTGCCTTGGAAAATGTAACAGGGGACATCTCTGACAGTTGAACTTTTTCCTTATCGCATTCACTTCGGTCTCATTTTCATTATTGAGCATTTTTACAAGTTTTGTGATTGGGCTTTTGCTCAATTCTATAGACTGGCAGTATTTTACTATGTTGTCTATAGTCAAATCAGATTCTCTCAACATTCTTTCTTGTACCTCCTTGTTGAAAATACCCAAAACAATCTGATCTCGTATCATTCTATCTTCATAACTCGATTTGCACTGCTCATTGTTGCAAACAAAGTCACATAATTTTGACTGCTTCTTTAATTCATTCGAATATTGTTGAATTTCTTGATCCTCTTTCTGCATTAAATTCTTGAACTTGAAGGTCTCCATGGGGATAATTTTTCTTGGGGTGAAATGGTCATCTAAGCTTTTGAGTAGCTTTTCAAGTGTGTCTCAATAGTATTATGTATTTCAATAGCCTCATCACCAAGGAATGTTAACAAAATAGCAATTTTTATGTCTTCCGGTTGAGTACTCTTACCCGTAGCTTTTAAGTGGAGTTGGAATTTTTGCTTCCACAATCCCCAGTCTGATGAGTTTCTCACCTCAAATGTGGGCTATTGAAGTTTTATATCCATCTCTTGCATGTAGGTAGGTACCTTACAATATATCAAGCTTCAGTGGTTTACACCTGACACCATGTTTTATTATCTGTTATTTTATTATTTATTAAGATAACTTTAGTTCTTTAGATTTTATTATGATTATGTGCTATCAAGCTGCACTGACAACTAACTACTCAATCCTGTTACCATTGTTACTAATCATCATGGTTGTCTCTGGTTACTAACATAGGGTTACTAATCAACAGTTCATCAGTATTAGTGGTTGCATAAACCATACAATACATTAGAAGAGAAACCTAACACATTGATCATATACAGTATACGCGACGTTTTTGAAAACGTCACAGGCACCATATGATTGGTCGTGGCCGAATTTGGTATCCAAACAAGCTTTTGTGACTTGTGGTTTTGTATTCTGTGAGTTTTAAATCAGTGTTTGTGTTTAATTTGGACTTCTTTGGACTATATTTTTGGGTGTATTACATATATCGTGTGTCCCGTTAGTGCGTATATGATTAGCCGAGTGAAAAGTCAGCTTTTGAGGTAATAAAAAATAGCTTGTTTGGATATTTCCGTCTGACAGCTGACGTCATGACGTCACAGAAACCTAGCGTATTAATAAGGACTAGCTGTCCAAAGTTGATGAGGTCGGTAAGCAAATATTTTAAAAAAGGTCTGTGAAATAATCTACGACTGTTGAGGAAAACTTTTTGTAATATGGAATACTTCATTGAATATATTCAGCTCTTATGTACGACTGCTCTTTTTAATTCCTATAGTGTACTGGTCCTCTAAAGCCACAGCACTTCGTTTTGGGGCAGTTTGTTTTGTTAGTATTTCTTCATCGATCGGAGCAGGCAGGTCGAAATCGTTATCTAATACCTACAGTTCATTTTTTATTTAGAGTTACAGTGAAAAATCAAAATTAGAGGTTGAGGGTTGGCAAAAAAAAATTAAATGTCATAAAGTGCTCGCTAATTGAAATGAAATGATATAATATTTGATTATAAACTTCATTTTCTCGATTAAAGAAGGGTTTTGATCATCAATTTCAAAATTATCATCACCGTCTATGCTCGAAAGTTTTTTTCTTTCAAATCACATACATCTTGAACAAAGCAAGATAAAACGTATCACAGTTCAATCTATGACTATCGTAATAAAACATGTTTGCCAACCTTTAACCTACAATTTTGATCTGTCACTGTAACTTTAAATAAAAAATGAACTGTACTGGATCATCGATGAGTGAGTGATTCATCAATGTCGTCACAAGGTCTGGTATGTTTTCACAAGATTGACCACCACAATTGCAGACGAGCGGTCAAGTCCTGCTTTCTTACAACGTAATTGTTGGTTCAACCATTTTTGCAGTTGCATCAAATCATGTTTGGTAGGGGTTGAAGAGCTGGTGGTCTCGTCATCGATTGCGGAATGAGGCCTAGTTTACTTCGTATCCAGCATCAATCGAGGGGATCCTTTAACAACAGAATTAAAAACAATATCTTAGGAAAATCAATAGTGGCAACAAGTAAAATTCAATATTTTCAAAACCCTCTGCTTTGGAGGTTGAAAAAACATTTTTTTTTACTTGTTGTTAGGTTCGCAGAGGGTGAAATATTGATTTTCTTGAAATGTTGATCTTTATTTTGTTGTTGATTTCTTTTCAGATAGAGAAGTGGCTGGGAAATGATAGAAAAATCCCCTCGATTGGAGCTGGATGCGAAGTAGACCAGGCCTCATTTCTCAACTGATGACAGAACCACCAGCTCCTCAACCCTTACTAAACATGATTTGATGCAACTGCAAAAATGGTTGAACCAACAATTACGTTGTAAGAAAGCAGGACTTGAACGCTCGGCCGCCACTGTGGTGGTCAACCTTGTGAAAACATACCAGACCTTGTGAGACTTAATCACTCACTCAACGATGATCCAGTATCAGATAACGATTTCCACTTGCCTGATCCGATCGATGAAGAAATACTAACGAAACAAACTGCCCAAAAAAGAAGTACTGTGGATTTAGAGGACCAGCCTGGTCCATCAAAAATGTACAAGAATTGAGAAAAGAAATAGAACATAAGTACTGAATATATTCAAGTATTTCATATTACCAAAAAAATTCTTCAACAGTCGTAGTTTATTCCATAAACCCTTTTTCAAATATTTGCTTACCGACCTCATCAACTTTGGACAGCTGGTCCTTATCAATGATGTATATGATCACTTTTACCGTTTTATGGGTCCTTAGTGGTCAATATTGAGAAAAGCTAGAAAAAAAAATGTGAATTTTTTTTTTTTAGAAATGAACTTTGAACTGCTGTATTGAGAAAATGTCAAAAAAGTGGCAGAATCAAGTGGTTTTTGTAGACTTTAGCGATGATCCGGAGGGCCTTCGAAGTCGAAAACTAAGATTTCCCATCATCACCTCATCAGATATAACATATAAAAAAATCAGAACTACCTCATTTCATGCAAGGTAAAATGTACCAATTCCATGGACTAGTATGTCACACGACACTATTAAACTCTAATGTCCCTTTTAAGAGCTACAAATCACAATAGAATCGATTCCAGAAAATTATAGTTACAAAGAAATGAAAAATCGAGGAATTTTCATGCAGAATTTTCCTTACGAAATATTGTGTGCTAGGAACAAGATATCGATAGCTAGTTCAGGCATCATCAAGCAAATTGTTCATTTGAAAAAAGTCATACCGATGCATCTAATTTTTCAGAGAAAATCATTTTGTCGGAATGTCAAAAAACGCCTTCTAGCGGCGATAGACGAAACTAACAAAACTTTATATACAGGGTGTTTCAGAATAACATGCTAATAATAAAGGGGGTGATTCTTGGGCTCATTTTAAGAAAAAAAATTCATATGAACGTATGTCCTAAACGCCTTAACTTTTGAGATACAGGGTTTCAAAGTTTTAAAAAATAGATACTTTTTTTACAATAACTTTGTCATTACTGTAGATATCTTTATGAAATTTGGGTCATGTATTTTAGGCATTAATACTCATTTTTTGATGCACCAACAATTTAATTATTCTGACCAGTGCCGTCCATGCGGGTTTTGGTTTGCATATTTTTTGGGAAATAGAAAAATTTTTTAGGACATACGTTCATATGAATTTTTTTTCTTAAAATGAGCCCAAGAATCACCCCCTTTATTATTAGCATGTTATTCTGAAACACCCTGTATATTAACATTTGTAGCCTAAGAATATCAAATCGTCACTTATTATACATACGAAAAGGGCACAGGGCAATTAGCAACTACGGCTTTTTTTAGTGGTGCTGGTGGCTTAAACGTGCATAAATGCGAACATTCAAGCGATGACAATATAGTTTTCAGATTTTTTTTATTTCCAATTTTTCTCAAAAGCTCAAAAATAAATATTGCATTTTTTGTATTGACATAATATAATATTTATCATCACCATTCCATCTTTAAATCATTTATGGTGAATAAGTTTCAACTTCCAGATCATCACTTTATTCTGGACATTCCTGATTACGTTCACGCTGTCGTACCCGGACCTCTCCGATGACATCGACTCTCCCCCAATTTTAGAACGTGAAAAAGAAATCAAGAAAAAAATGGGAATGTTCAAAAAAATCCTCTTACTGTTTCTTTCAAAAACAATATTGAAGTGGACGTTTAGTATTCTGTTTATTTTGGGGCTAAGAGAGCTTTTAGGTCATGTGGGAAAAATTACGGTTACAGTACCAATGTCGGTGGATGGGAATAGTCCGGTTAACTTGAACACTACTGTTGAAAAGCTGATTATTGGTTTTAAAAAACTGCTTTTTTCTTTCTAGATCATCACCCTCTGTTTGGCCATACTTCAAATCCTAACAATTCCTTTGACGGAAAAAGAGAAAAAACGTCTAAAACAAAAATATGCAAAACGGCGAGGACTTTCGAAAAAGATATACAAAGCGAAGTATAGAATTTATCGTATATGTATGTTTGCCTTGTTGGCGATTTTGCTGAGTTTCAGTTTAATTATAGTAAAGTTAGCGATGAAAGATTTTATGCTTGAAACTGATATGGGAACAGTTGATTTAGTTGACTTAGTTATGAATTTTATTCAGCAGTTGTCACCCAAGTCATTTTGGATATACTTGACCGGGGGTGGGGAAATGATAAAAAATGATAAGAATTAAGTATTGATCGGTGGTAAGAGGATTTTCAAGTTAACTACTCTTAATAATAATATGTTCTATTATTCAATTTTTGAATTGTTGAAAATTTTACTGTAATATTTATTTTGAATTCGATTCTGTATTCATGGATGTAATGTTTAGATTATTTATAATAAAATATTGTTGTATAAAGTTGGTTTGCATTGTTTTATTATCCTTATTAGTAGTGCCTGATCATGTTTTTTCTACATATTTTATGCTTATACGATTATCATGATTTTCACTGTACAGACAATCTTTGAAAGCACGATTTACGACTGTTCTTTGAAAAAATAAATAAAAATAAATCACTACGTATTTCTATCATTGCAGCTTTATTTGGTTTTTATTTTATAAAAATACTACTCAACCCTGCAAATCTAATACCGCCTCATAATTTAATTTAATTATGCATACGTAACCTCACTAAGTCAATTTTGGGTAAATCTTCTGATCAAATCCCAAAAAATTCTGATTAGATTCCTTTTGAAAATAACAAAATAAAAATCAAACATAACCTCACTAAGACGTTTTGTAAACTTCTAGTCTAATCCCCGATAGAACTTACTGATTGTTCAATGCTTGTCTGCGGTTACAAAACGGTATTTAACGTTTGCGATTATGTCGTGGATTCATCGCTGTAGACGTGACATTTGTCAAATTGATCCGAACGAGTAACGACCATTGATTTAATTTAACGACAAGCGTCCAGATATACGTGAAATTTTTGTAAATGTGTACGAGAGAGACAGAAGGGTATGACGTACCCGCAGAAAGGCATTGAACAAACAGTACATAATATCTGATTTAAACATATCTGAAATAACAAAATCATTTTTCAAAATCCTGAATAGAACCCACATTATCTTATTTATTTATCATCTGTGTTAACTTGGCAACCCATAATAGAGTTCTCTTGTATAATATTTTTCGAATTGATAAAGTGATTTTCCAACTCTTTCTATGCATTTACCAGGCATTTTCTTTCATATTAAATAACCTTCCACTGACTAACCCGAACACAATAAAAAAAGAGTTACCATAATCGGTTTCGCCGTTCTTTAATGATTCGCGTTCGAACACTTGTTCGGGGTCATTTTTATACATACAGTGTGTCACCCTGGGTGTCACCGGATCGGCGCATCAATAAGTGAAAAAGAGAGAAAAAAAATTGAATTGAAATTGCATCTTCCGGGGTTCAGCCCTGTTTGGATTGAGACTCATTTGTGTCATAATTTTAGTTTCGGAAAATTAAGTCTTTCTCGGAAATTAACCTTGAAGCTATTTCTCTCACCAGTAAAGAACTTCTTCTATAAGAGATACGTCAAAATGTTATTGAAGAAAGCTGTTTAGATTGTTCAGAATGAAAAACTGAGTGAGAAAGCAGAATTTCAAAACCCTCTGCCTACTTTGACATTTTGTATTTTTCCATTCCAAGTTTTCACAATGGCATGGAAATACATCTAATCTTGAGATTTTGATATTTCATTGGTTTTTTCTTGGTTTTTAAATACTTTTATATTTTGGAAAACCGCGTAATTTATCATTAAAAGGAATTTGCAAATGATTTTTTTTTATTTCTTCAAAATATCAAAGTAGGCGGAGGGTTTTGAAATTTTGCATTCTCACTCAGTTTTTCATTCTGAACAACTGAGTCCGGGGACACACTGTATATAAGGTGTTTCTCAATCGAGTACATTAAATTGAAGGGCGTATTCCTGAGCTGATTTCATGAAAAAAATCTTTATAAACATGGGTCCGGAAGTACTGTCTGTTCGTAACGTCATACTTTTCCGTCTCTCTCTTTCACATTGAAAAAAAAATCACGTACGTCTGGACTAGGGTCGTTTGGATCAATTTGACAAATGTCACATGTGGAGCGATCAATCTACGACAAACTGCCAAACGTCAAATGCTGTGACGTGACCGCAGAAAAGCCATGAACAGACTGTATATTGTTTTTGAGATTGAACTTTTTTAAAAAAATTAAAATGTACGCCTCTAACTTTATTGTAATTTTTATTCATTTATTTAATGAAGCAACCAAATAGACAACTTTCTTTACTCTTAGATTTTTTTCGTACCTAGACCAGTTTTCTTGTTCATCGTTCAAAAAATGATTAAAAATATACAGCGCAGTATAAAAGATTTTTTTTCAATAGAAAACGAGGTAAGATGCGAAAAAATGTTCAAGAGGCAAAAAAGATGTAATTTTGATTGCTTCATTTATGGAAAAAATAAAAATCACAACAAAATCAGTGGGGTTAATTTATTTTACAAAAATATTCAATATGAAAATCCGATTTTTTTTGTTAGTTTAAACAGGGTGATAAAATCTCTAGAATAATGCTTTTCCGGACCCATGTTCATATGAACTTTTTTTCATGAAATTAACTCAGGATTACGCTCTTGAATTTCATGTACGCAATAAAAAAACACTCTGTATATACTAGACTTTGAAATTATCTCGCATTTTCAAAAATTTCTTTGGCACTATAATGGAATTTCTGAAAATGGGAGATCATTTCAAATGCCATCTGATGATTGTATCAACATATCGACAACCGTGGGTGGAATGCATAAAACAAAGTATATGCCCATGCTTGAGAAATATGTTACATTTTTGAGGATTCTGCGACACATCTACATCTACTTCTCTCCGTATTTTGCTAGTATGCTGTACATACGGGTGACATAGAAGAAGGTTTTCGCACGGGGGTTACACGATCAGTTCAGTTCATGAACTTGGTCAGAATGATGGGAAACTGATCGTGTAATCCTTTATTGGGTTGACTGAATGAACCGGGCTGACCGATATTTGAATCTCAATAATTCATGTCGGTCCGGTGATGATTAACATAAAACTGATCGAGCAGTGCGGTCTATCAGTTTTGCGCTAGTATAACAATATAACTCTATGGTTACCAGCGGAAGACCATGGAACTATGACCTAAAACTTTTTCAAACAGATATCAAATTGAATGATCGTATAGAGTCGTCCTTCCGTCCATCAAATCTCCATCACTCAATTGATCACCAAAGTAACGAATTGAGCTGAAGTGAGAGTGATCGTGTAACCCAACTGTCCCACCTATAGTAGTTTAGTAGTTAATTAGTGTAACTGGAGTTAGTGATTGAGGTCAACGTGAATCAAAGTATTTTTATCAAGAAAATAGAGAAGCTTTAACGATGATATTAATACAGGGCAAGTTTTTTTTTGTTTAGTACTTACAGGGATCTCGGAAACTATAGCAGATAAGTCTTAATTGGCAAAGATTTGCGGTTTTGTAAGTTCTACTCAAAACCATTCCAAGGTTTGAAAAAATTGTCAGCTCTCGAAAGTTAATAAGAAACTGATTTTCGGCGATTTTTAAAACGCCGCTAGCTCCGCGAATATCAGCTGTATGAGAAAATGGTGAATACAAAAGTCTTAGGGAATTGTACTCTTTATAAAATGACGATAAAACTTTTCTTTTCATAGCCGTAATTTTTGACATAAGACATATGAAGTAGCGGCAAAAATTATAGCAACCGCCTAAAATCTGATGAGACTTTAACCCTGCATCAGTTATCAAAGAAGTGATGGCGCATTCAAGAGCCTCAATTCATTTATCAGCTTATGCGTCCTTGCGATTTTTTCTCATAACATTGTTCAGTACCTTTTTTTCATGCTCAAAAAAAGGCTACTTTTCTAACTTTTTCCTGTGTTACTTTTCATAAAAATTACTAGCATAGCATGACTAGCCGGAAGACCCGGCAAGTCATGCCCCTAGTGTTGGTGAAAACCAACGCTAGGCGGATCTTTGAGATCAAGGAGCTGCTCGGCGTCGATGTCAATATGGAAACCAAAAAGAAGTCACCGGAACCACGGCAGTGTTTCCGGTGCCAGCGATGGGGTCACACCCAAAGCAGGTGTCACTACGCACATCGCTGCGTCAAGTGTGCCGAGACTGCACACTCGAGAGATTCGCTAGCGGTGAACGCAACGCGAGCTGCGTGTTTTGCGGGGGGAAGGGCCACCCCGCAAGCTGGCGTGGCTGCCCATCGTACATGGGCAGAACAAACTCCAAAAATAGGGGAAGAGAAGACAAAAGCATACGCTTTTTGGTCAAAGAGAGCCCAAGCTACGTTTGAGTCTCGCGTCGACGCAGAAGTCAAGAAAAGAGTGCAAGCCCTTCAGGCTGCACAAAAAGTCAACTAGACGGCGGTCTAGAGTTCACCGCAGCGGGAGCGGAGTTAGGTCAAACACGTCGCAACCGTGTATTCACCTCTGATAGTGGTTCCAGACTTTTACCACTATTTATTTTTTTTTCTCTTTTCTTTTTCGTAACCACTAGTGTGGAGACACACGGGTAGGACGAGTTTTGCCACGATCCTACCCTGTGACCAAGAGGCCTAAGAGCTAGACTTAAGTGAGAGATTGGGACACTAAAGGACTTATCCCTGACGTCCTAATGCGAAGGAGAGGTTAAGTGGGTCTAACCCAACACTACTCTTCAGATTCCTCTCCTAGGGGCCGGAACCCCTGAACAAAAAAAAAAGAGGAGTTCAGTTATAGATTGGCCGCAGAATATAAATCGAAAAACATAAATAGGCAGCGAATGTGATATAAATTGTTAGTAAATAGTAAGTGCTATGCATAGTGACTTGAAATAAATAAATTGAAACTGGACAAGTGTTTTTTAAAGCGGAAATTCGTTACAATATGATAGGGTTATTTTTAAAAATAAAGTCTGTATTGTCTTTTTTTGTCTTTTTATTTATTTACGTTTTAGCTTCACGTAGTTGATCCCGTTACCTATAGAAAAAGATCAATACCTACTAGAAATAAAGCATTGATGGTATGGTCACCATAGTTACTCATTTGGTTTTGACAAAATATTTTCAAAAATTCCACCGTCATTAGGTATTAATGCAAACGTTGCATCTTTTCAAAATTATGAATTGGTTGAATTTCTTATAGATTGCCCATCAAGATTATTGTATTACAGCGGTTCGGGGCTTATCTATTGGAGAATAGATTTTTTTGTAAACTTTTTTTACAACACAAAAAAATCTAAAACCGAAAGCTCGTGGGTCGTAGTGGCCATAAAACAAGAGCATTTGTCTATCCAAGAATAATTAGGAAATATTCCATTTAGATAATTTCAAACTCATGGAAAATTATGAGGTGGAGCGCAATTACGTTGATACCACTGTAGATTTCTTCGAATGTATAACTCTAAATTGTCCAACATATTATTTTTTGAATCATTATGGAGAAAGTGGAGATAGCGGTCGCCTGTTGAAGTATCTTCAGAAACAAATGATTCAAAAAGTGTTGAGCCACCAAACAAAGTTTATTGTGGTATTCTGGGCAGGATGTATAGCTTGAGACACTGATAAATTGTATCGGTGAAACTAATGTTTCTTTGGCACTCTCAACGCAGTGCTCTGAGAAGTACTAGCCTCTTTAGCACTTTCTTTGGAGCAGATTCTCACAGAAAAACTCCATTTTAGCAAAGTATATTTTCAAAATAAAACAGTATTGTTATGTGTGTTACTATGGTAATCGTTCTATTATCAGTTCTTCATTTCATTCAATATTTTTTTTCCATAGATAACCAAATTAACTATGTTGAGCTCAAACATCAGAAAAATAAATAAAAGAAACGCCCATGAAATCTTTATTTTCAAAAATAACTCATCAAATATGCTATATCGTTAGCATCGTATAAAAATTCTTTATTTGATTGAGGTAAAATTTGATATGGTTTTCATTCAAATAACATAGGTTTATGTCAAAAATTATGTGAGTGACAAAAAATGTTTTTCCTACACCGATATCCGTGTGGAAAATCAGATTTCCCGCACCAGTGCGGAAAAATTGACAATATCATAAGCAAACAGCAACCAGGTTTCCAGGTAACTATGGTCGCTTAGTTACACATTTCGACATTCATTATTATTTATTTGTCATTAGTTGCATCAGAAACTTTTATATTACGAATTATATCCTTATTCGCGCACGTCTGTAGAAAAACTATTGTACCTAACACTTGCGGAAAATGTTTTTCCGCCCTCGGCTGCTCCACCGAACTCCGCTACGCGTCGGTCGGTGAACGGCAGACTCGTGCGGAAAAACTAATTTTCCGCACTTGTTAGGTAAATAGCTATTTTCTTCAACCGTCAGTAAAACGTACATTGTTCGAATGAGTATCGGCCGCAAAGTTTTACTTTCCCTCCGCCGAAGGAGAAAGTAACCATGACAACAAAAACGTGGGTCTGGCGCCGCCGCCCGAAGCTATATTCATGGCAAATCAAAAACATTATGTTTTTGCATAAATCATAAATTTGTCGACATTTGAAGAAAAAATAGCATATTTCATTTGGAGAAAAAGTTACTTATCATGACTTGCTCTCATTTATCAGCCACACTTCGTTCGGCTGCTAAACACGAGCGCGTCATGAAAAGTATCACTTTTCCTCCATATAAAATAATATTATACTATTAATGTCATTTTATTCAGAGTAGAATTTCCTAAAACATTCTTTGTAAATCAATATTCGCGGAGCTAAGGGCGTTTGAACATAGAAAAGCACACTCTGTATATTTGATCGATTACCCACATACATTGATGCAGTATGATGCGATCCATTTGTCCACTTTGTCTTAAAACATCCACTATTTACTATTTCAGGCGCAACAAAAAAAAATAGATTGTTTTTCAAAAATAATTTTCTGTTCACAACTTCTCCGTAGAAACAACCACACGATAGTGAACTTCATTCTGGTAGTGGGTGGTAGGTACTCCGATTGTGTCGTACGGGCTACCCTTGAATCACAAGAAATCGAAGGCAATTATTGTGCATTTTTTAGTGCATTCCCAATAATTCGTTATTGACATAATTGCCCTAGCTTGAACTGCAAAAAAGGTACTCTAGTTCATTATCGATGAAATGAACCGTTCTGGAGAAAAAAAAATATTTGTATTAAAAAAACGGGATTATTTTCAAAAAAATGTAAACCTATGTTTTCTTTGAATTTAACAATCTTTTTTCATGTTGATTTTCATAAACATCTCAAGGAAAACAGAGGTTAAATTTTTTCAAAAATTTTCTTCGAGGACATCACTGTATCATGGCTATCTTCGATGGTTTTTTTAATACAAATATTTTTTTCTTCAAAACGTTTCATTTCATCGATAATGAACAGGAGTACCGTTCTGTAGTTAAGGGGTTCAAGATAACCACATTTATTTTTTTGAAGTCTTCATAATATAAGGTGTTTTAAGCAATAAAATGTAGTCTGCCCCTGGTAAACTAAATGAGGTGAATGTGTTTTAAGGCCACTATTTTGAAAGACCCTTAGTAGTGTCCTCATATTTCATGATTCATTAAATCATATTGTGTACTTTAATAATTTAATAGTTATTTACGTTACTATGTCGGTAAATGACTTTTCAAATTACAAGTCGAGATGTTTATGGACGAGGCGACGAAGGAGCCAAGTCTGGAATTTCTAGACGAGTAGTTTGATGACATTTAACGGCTGTGTATCGTGCATTGTTTTGTTTCATACTGTGATAACTCTTTTTAATCGGTTTAAAGTGCTTTCTTGTCAAACCATACACTTGGAGTGGCAGTCCGCCTCAAAGTCTTACCATGAGATAGCGACTGCCAAACCATGTCACCACTTGGGTAATAGATAGGTTAATTATATATCACAAACATTCTTTGTCAAGTTACTAATTAGAATCATGAGATGGCGCCAGCCAAACCATGCTACCAATGCAATTTCACAGTCTTTGATGCGATGCAAGATGTAATTTTTGGAGGTCAAGTAATTTTTTTTACAGTCTCTGATGATGTAGTGTCATTTACCGGACTGGTTTTGGGTCCGGTAAATGATACTTTACGTACAGTATGAAATAAAAGTTATTTGCGAATGAAGATTTTCACCGGTGCCCTTTAGGAAGTCATATCTCCGTAAAGAGAGCTGTATAATATATTCATCTAGTCATCCAGTCAATCGACTACCTTCGGGTCGCATACGCAGTGACATCACCTGACGAAAGCAGCTAACCGAAGTTAGAAACAGTAACAGCACCTAGCACCCGTGGTGAGATAACCTTGAATAACATTTTTTTTTTAAATTTATTAATTCACAATCACAAGCTATCATCTGTTCGGTGCTATCATCTTCAATATTTTATATTGAAAATAATATAGACTTATGACGTTTTATTTGTTTAAATGAACACTGAGCTGAGCTAATGCCATTAATTTATTAGGTTTACCAGTCTGAAAATTCCAAATTATAAAGGAGGTAAATTTTTCAAGTCACTTATCGGAAACACTTTGAACTTCCATAGCTTTTTCTCCGACTTGGACAAATCGTTTGAATAACCTTTCAATTTCAAATTCTCGACCCCCAATCAAAATGTGTGTAGATTACATTACACATTATATTAAATTGTTCTTCAAGATATGGTGAAGGTATTTTTCTTGATAAACATTATACTCTGGTGGATGCGCCACAGGCTGAATTTGATATTGAGCCTGATGGATGAAGAACAAGGATATGCTTTTCCTCACATTTCTTGAAATAGACTTATTATACACTTCATAAACAACTGAAAAAGATAGTATTATAGTAGAAGCAAGTGCTTGACTTTATTCATTAGAGACAGTATGTTAGTAAGATCTATGCCTCGATTTATACAGAAGCGAACATGTTTTTTCTAATTCAAATCAGAAAATGGATCACCATTCAAATCATTAGAAGTAGGCACGTTTAGTAATAGTGGAGGATTTCTTTTGTTCCAGCAAAGTAGGTTCTACAATTTAAAAAAAAATCGAGCCGAATCGAATATGAAAAAAGTCCATATAAGCATATTTATATTGTAGGTAGGTAGGTACATCAATAAATTGTTTAAAGGTTTTGTACCTTAATCGAAAATCCGTTAGGATATCGAACGATAAGTTTTGGTACACGGAAGTGTATCAGTAAAGGACACATTCACATGTGCAAAATGGTCCTGGCAAGTCTCAATATAGAGCAGAAAAGCTGTACGCCACTGATTTTTGCAAAATTCGTTGTTGCTTTCTTAAAGCCAGATTAATTCTGCTTAGCGTCTTTCGTTCATACGTACCGTTTCGAAATAAGAATGATTCGGATTCCACTTTACATACTATCCTATCGATATGATTCATTTCAATTTTATTATTTTATTCTATCACTGTGATAAATATTTGCACTCCCATAGTCCCATACCTACATGTAAACTATTTCTAAGGCATATTTCTTCTGACCAAAAAACTCGGGTCTTTCGGAAACGGATAATTTTCGGACCCATGTTTATAATATAAACTTTTTTTCATATTTTGGTTGTAGAATATGCCCTCACAACATTACGTATAAGACCTTGTATAAGTTGAATTATCATGATGATCAACTTGGAGCCTCATTGACCGTAACTTACCCACAGATTACATATTATATTTCTTCTGATTTGCCCATCAGAAATAAATGATTCAGCTTCTTTGATTTTAAAATAGCAGTCCATCTCAGAGAAATTACGCAAAAATCAACACTCCACTCTTGTGACAATTACTTTCTTTCACTTTCTTTTTTCTTCTGTTTGGCAAATAATTTTTTGATATCATCTTATCGTCATCTAAAATACGGTTGAATTGTTCTTCGAAAATGTGTTGAAACACTGGAAAAGTTCAACATAAAAAGATGTTTGAGAGTTTCTATAACTACTGCCTGAAAAAAACTGAAACATATTGCATATTGCATGAATAGAAATTTGAAAATAAATGTCCCAATCTTGATGAATAATATAATACAGGCATAATATTATAAGATTCGAAAAAAAGAATACATTAATCGACAAAACATATTATAGAATAAGCGAATAATTTCCCTTTGCATCAACATGACCATCAAATTAATCCGAATCTCGTTAAGTCAAAAAAGATGATTATTTCCACACCTTATTATGTTTTTTGGGATCATCACTCAATTAATCCCGCTTCCTTTCCTATTGGCCTTCCGCCAATTACCAACGGGCATTAATATTCTTCAAACGTAGAGCTTCTTTTTTGAATGTATATTTAAAATTATCAACTCAAAAAAAAGTTATTTGTTATGTTTTAACTTTTATTCTGACCCAGAAAGGAATTAATTTGGTGTTACAATATCCGTGAACAAGGCGGAGTCGAAAGTCATTTCAAGCCATCAATCAAATCGTATCTGTGGATTGAAAGACATTGAATTAGCAGGAAATTGGCGCAGGACTAGAACCCCATCATTACTCTTTGTCACGACAGTTCACGCCTTTTTTCTCTCAATTTCCGCCAGTGAAAATACTTTTTGGTAAATCCACAGATTGTTCTTAGTATATTAAGTTAAAAAAAATGAGATTCAAGTGCGATAATCAGATTTTCCTGATTTATAATCATTTTTGTTCAAGAATTGGGCAAAGTCTTTTGACCTTAAACAAGGAGTCGTACTTATCAAGATAGTAGGTATCTACAAAAATGTCTAAATTATCTTGTTGTTTTTGGAAATACACTTGGTAGCACATATTTTAAAACGGCTTTTAGTTGATTTTTAAGTTTTGAAAACAGAATAGGTATATACAGAGTGTAAGCTATGTACTTAGGGCTTAGTTTCTCGGATACAGGGCGTCGAAAAACTATTTTATCTATTTTTTTGCTTATATTTTTGTTAAGAAATTGAACAAGATTCGAGATACTGGAGATATTAATGACGAAAAACTCGAATATCAACTTGGTTTTTTGGAAAAAAAAGAAAAAAAGAATAGATGACTTGATTCACTCTCTGTAAAAAATGAACGAGTTAAATTGGAGCCCGGATGATTGGTTCGCTAGTTTATCAGCTGTACAGAATGGTCATGCGGACTCTGTACTAGTCTATTTTTATTTGACAATATCAAGTTCAATGACAAAAATTCATTTTCTCCGTGAAACTGCAGAAAACGGTTCAATAGTCCAATCAAAGCATGAAGAATGTGAAGTACCTACCTCCTGATAATATTAGTGAACTGATCAACATCAGAGACTGTTCAAAAATAAAATATTTGCTAGCTTTCATGCTTTGTTTGGTCTATTGTACCGGTCTGGCGTGGCGGAAGGTTTTCTTGAAAAATCCTTTTTTTATGATTATTTCGGCGTTGATTTAGAGGCTTCAGATTTACCAACAATATTTGTGGCATAGATTCACATACTTGGGTACTTCTGGTTATAAAATGAGAAACCAAAGATAAAAAAATGTCATAGACGCCAATCAATCATTTTTGATCCAATGAAAAAAGTGATGATAAGTGTCTCGGTGCAGTTTACCGGTTACGCGCCCTGTAAATGGATTTTTGGAAACTCCAAATAATCTTGATCACCTGGGAAAGTCCAATGAATTATTCCATTTCATTCTATTTGGAAGATTTTCCTTGACAGTTATCAAGATCCTTATCTCATCTACTATTCAACCCCTTTTAATTGATGATGTGAAGATAATGTTTGAGTTTTGGCTCAAGTTCTTGATTTGTGTTTCGCAAGAAGCCGAGAGAAAGTTCGATTTATTCTTGCTGAGATTGTAATATCAACGTTGTGCTTGACAATAATTTGAGGTGTACTTATACCAAATGTCACCCCTCATATTTCATTTTCTGAAACTTCCATGAACACCATTTAATTCACCGCCATTTTATTCTAATTTGACTGGACAATCATCAATATGTATGCTGTAAATCAATAGATTTCAGAATATTCAGAACAGAATACAGAAAGAGCTGAACGAAATGAACAATACAATTAAATAAACGTTTATTTATGATACAGGGTGTTACCTAACTACGGTACGAAACTTCAGAGGGTTATTCGTTAGATCGTTTTAAGGGAAAAAGTTCCCATACGAACATCCGGAGTCCGGAGTTGCTTCATTTGTGAAATGAAGGGCTTTGAAGATTCAATAAAAAAATCGGTATATATAAAATATCATAAATATCCCTAAACCGATTTAGTTCATATTTGGTACAGCTATTTGATGTAACAAGACCTTTATTTAGATCCAACTGCTATGATGAAATCATCAGGTTCATTGGCGTCTCAGTGGGCATCACAGCCAAGTCTTCAATTATCGTACTAAAAAAGTTTAATTAAATCAATTTTGGGGATAATAAAGTAATAAGCATTCAATTGATATTGGAACAATATGGTTAAAATGAAATGAAACCCCATATAAGAGCAGCATCCGCTTGCGCTCAACACGCTGACTTCCGATGACTGTTGACTGGCTCTGTCACATGAATTCTAGGTTGGACTTGTTTTTTCATGAATTATACATAAAAATAAAGTAGCCCACAAATTTACAGAGTTTATTCCTACAACTTTGGCGCCTTGCTGACTTGCAGCGTCACTTAGTTGTGTGGTCTGACCGCCACCTTTCGGATTTGCATAATAAAACTAAGCTAATAACCAGTTTCAAATCATTAGAAAACTCTTGTAGTGCATTTGCTGATTAAACATAGTTCAAACTGTGCCGCCGCCGAGCGCAGCGCTAACTATCTTTGCGAGTGGGTGCTGACTCATGTACACCCTCAATACTATGGTATGTAGAAAAATTAGCCCCTAGAAAACTTTTGCCGCCAGGTCTCCGACTTTATTAATTCAATGCTGAATTTGCTTGTGGATAACCTTAACTTTATAAAAATGTACTCAAACTCAAACACATAATAACTTCAATTTGTATGATAAACAGAAGCCCTGTATTTGGATAAGTACTCACATTTTGAGTGATTATACAGTGAGGACCTAAGTTCCGTCCCACGCCCTCGAACTGATAAAGTATTTGGTATTTTGTGATGAAACTTGAAACGATATGGTATTTGTGCAAGTTCTGCAATTGCAATTTTCGACATATCAATCACAGCTCCAGATGTCAAGATGAGAACTGGACGCGCTTCCCAAATATTTTTTTAATTAAAGAAAGGGATAAATATTTTTTTTAATGAAGAGAGGGTTCATGTTGTGATACTTAGTTTTTGAGGTCTTTTTATGCCTAATGCATTCTGCAGTTTTGAGAAGGTTTGGTTGATCCAAACAAGAACCAATAATTTCGATAATTTCTACTATCGATTTCGACTCGCAGCACCAAGGTGAACTCAACCATATTGGATGTCATTATTGACTTCTACTGGCATACTTTTTGTTATACCCGCCTATATAGCTTTACTACTTTTAACTCGAAATGTCTAAAAGGAGCCAGATATGCAGTGAAAGCTGCTCCTAGGTTTGGACGGCCACAAATTGTGAAATAATTGGTCCAGGATTTGGCTGAAATGGTTGTTAATCCTCAACAGCCAACAAACATAATATGGCTGAGTCATGCAGTAGGTAATTCGCATACTTCTGTAAACATAATTTTGGAAGCCCATACATTTCATCTATACAAAATGAAAATTTCACATGAGTCAACAGAGAATATTTGACTGGAGTTTTGACAAATTATGACAGAATGAATCTCGATGAATCAAAATTATTTGCGAAATATCTGCTTTAGTGACGAAAGCATTTTTTTATATTGAATGGTTAATACTCAAGACTTTAGGTACTGGTGACAAAACTCCCGTTCTTTGCAAGAAGGGCACACCCAGTTTTCCAGAATATGAACGTTTGGGCGGGAATTGGTCCTATATTTTTTCAGAACAACATCTCACAGGCGATGATGTTGATTCCCAAAACCCACATGAGTTCCAAGGGGTTGTGTTTAAGCAAGATATTCCCATCTTTTTCGTCCCACTATTTTCAACCAGTTGGGAATTAGTGACCGTGGATGTCTTACAGAATGGCCAGTCCGATCTCCATGTCTCATGCCTCTATAGATTTCTCTCTTTGAAGATACGTTAGATGTGGGGTTAACGGAACGGTCCCTGGCACATAAGATGGATTCAAACAAACATTAGAGATGTTTGTTTGAGAATAGAATAGAATAGAAAGAATTAAGCATTTTACCCATCGAACATGTAGGTATTTGTGAGGTGGTACATAAAGGTCATCTTTTTTCAACATCTTTTAAGATAGGTTTATTGATTCTTGTTGCTATCAAGTTCGTTGATTCTTATTAAGTGTGAAATTATAAATTGTCTAGTTTAGAACCTTGAATGATTCGAAGACACTTTCGGTCAATTATTGGCACTTATCATGGAAATTACTCGACCAAAACTGGATATCATACGCGCCCCATTTTCATTTGAGAGAATAATTCGTGAGCGTGCTTTGCTCTTGAAATTGGCATG
Source organism: Orchestes rusci (assembly GCA_958502075.1). Lineage (NCBI taxonomy): Eukaryota > Metazoa > Arthropoda > Insecta > Coleoptera > Curculionidae > Orchestes > Orchestes rusci. The sequence continues at coordinate 23,522,721 of OY293309.1, forward strand.
TCGGCTTAATTTTGAATTCAAATTGGTCTGTGCGATATCATTGGTTATACAGGGTAAGTCTGAAAAAATTGGACATTTTGTCATGGTCAGTAGAGTATTGCAAGAAAATACTTTTTTATAGATAAACATTGTGTGAGCGAACTTTCAAAAAAATAAAAATAAAAATAATAATTTCGATTTTTTGTCGAAAGATACAAAATTGTCAGTTTTGTTCCTATTTATGCAAAAAAGCACAACACTTCCGGCAGTTGTTATGGAATCCATTGATTTTCCATTTTTCTTATAGTTTGAATACAAGTCAGATCTGGCATCATTACCATTAAAATGCTTTCTATTTTTTATAACGAGAAGAAGAAAAACTCAAGTTATCTTTTTTGCTTAAAATTTAACGGAAAATCAAAAAATGTTTTTTTCTACTTTGTGAAACTGAGTGACGTACCACTTTTTTCTTCAAAACTAAAACTTGAAGCTGCTCTAGGTCTTGGGAAAGTGAGACTCACACAAAAAAAATGTTCCTAATCTTTTAACACTGTAATTGTTCCAATGAAACATCTCCGGACACATGTTTTCCTACAAAAATTATTATCCCACCACACTCTCTCCACCATTTCTATGTTTAACTGTATTATTATGAGCAGAGCTATTTTTGACTTTAAAGCTATAGATCTATAGATCTGTCTATACGATCGTTTATCTCGGGCCACGCATGCGCATATGTCAGGGCAACTGACAAGAACCTCCATTTCAGCATAAGCGAAAGTCATATTTTTGACATCTTTCTCGTTCACATTGCACGACAGACGTTATACTCTACAGTGGCGACAAGGGGGTTCCTATTTTCTATTGGCTTTCGTGATCACGTGGTATTTTCCGTTCCGCCATTTTGCAATTAATGTCAAAATATGTCAAGCGAAGACAAATTAATAGCTCACATTTATCTATCTAGAATATTCAAATTACGTTACGAAAAGTTCTTTTTAAATGCAACAAGTACCTCACAACCACGATGCAAAAATATTCAGTAGTTCAGTCGTTTGCAAAATGGTGGATAAGCGGATATAACCCCGAATAATTCACTATTGTCACCACTGTCTTGTATATAGTCACTGTATTGGAATTATCCTTGTTCTACTTTCAGCTAGACAAGGAAGCACTCTCGTGAACGCGGCACTGCTTGCCTGTTGCCCTGATTAGATCGCATGCGTCTTAAGCTATCGGCGAGAAAAACAACCCTATTCAAAAACCGACAATTTTATAACTCTGAAAATGTGACAACAACTAGTCAATACCTTGGTCAATACAATTAAGGTTCTTCAAAGATCATAACAATCACAAAATCTAACAGTTCTTATGGTTGCTTCATTCCTGAAATACAGTGGCTGCATGACGTTTTAATTAAATATCATAAAGTATAAGTACCGTAAAAGGGGGCTACTTGCAACATTTTCGAAATGATTTTGATTATAACTTTTTTATTTTTTTGTCAAATTTGACTGCATTGGTGTCAAAATTTTAGTCTTGTGGTCTAGTATCCGATTTTGTTAAAAAAAGTCAATGAAATAAATATTTAATCCTCTAAAAAAAATAAAAACAGGGTGTTGCAAGTTGTACCCTTAAAGGTGGAAACTTGCAACACGTGGCTTTTTTCAGTCTTAGTTGCATTTAGTTAGAAGCGCTTATTTGTTGACTTGCAACACAAAATATGTGAAATTATGATATTTGGCTATTTGTTTCGAAGTAGTCGGAATATAAATGAAATAGAAATATTTATTTTGGTTTTTTTCAATGAAGAATACAAAAAACAGTGTAATAAACTTATTCTAATAGGAACATCTTGCCTGACTAGATGATAATATAAAAAAATATAAAATTACACTTTCTTCAAGCAACAAATTAACCAAAAACTAATATCATTCCCAAGCAGACACCATGATTAATCAAACATATTACGATAAATTTAGATATCCTGGGAATGTATAAATTCCCCGTTTTGATCTCGGTGCTGGTAGCTTCATTTTTACCTGAGTTTTATCAACAATGGATAAATCATCTATTTCTGGATATTTAAAGCCAAAATAATATTAGCAACAAATGCTTCCTCCTCTTCCTCAGAAAATACAGGCTGTCTCCCATATTTTAGAGGAAACAAATTCCTTTTTTTCCGCGAAAGTGTTGAAGGGTGAATCCCAAATCTGCGGGATGCTTCCCGAATTCCACATCCATCCTCAATGGCCCCCAATGGTTTGTGTAGGGTTTCTTCCGAATAATTCCTGTAAGTCCGGTTCCCCAACTTTTTTTTGTATAAACGAGGCATGTTGCAAGTTACCCACTGTTGGACATGAAATTAAAAAAAATATATTATATCTACTAACACTTCTCAACACAACCAAAAAATGGGTACATAAAGTTTTAGACTAAGCATCCAAGCACATCATATTAAAATTTGATCCAAATTCCACTGTAAATAAGCTCTGTGCAGGAGAAGTTATTTGATAAAAATTTAAAGTACTTACCGCAGCCGATGAAAATATCACAAAATGTCGGACAACGTGAACTTTCCCAGCGTTCTTTCCTCGCACGTGTCAAGATACTAATTTTTGCGAAATTTCGGTCTTTTTTGAATATCATCGGAAGTACAGTCTGTTCATGGATTTCCTGCGGTAACGTCACTGTAGTTGACGTTTGGCAGTATGTCGTAGATTGATCGCTTCACATGTAACATTTCTCAAATTGATCCGAAAGACCGTCGTCCAGACGTACGTGATTTTTTCTCAATGTGTAAGAGAGAGACGGAAAAGTATGACGTAACCGCAGGAAAGCCATGAACAGACAGTACAGCTGGTTTGAAAAAAACTGGTATTACTCATAGAAATGTTTAAAAAATTGAGCAGTGTAATATTTGTTTTGACAATACTATACGACAGTGACATGTCATTCAAGTGGAAAGTTTGGGTATGTCAAGATATAACAAAGTGAATAATTGATTTGAATCAGGTCGATTTAAAAATGTTGATACACATAATCGAGCAATTCAATATTTTCTCTTTAGTTCCTGTACTCATGTGTGGAACCATTTGAAAAAAATTATTCAAAAGTATCAACCTGATAAAAATATGACGTCATATTTTTTTGTTTTGTCAAAACAAATATTACACTGCTCAATTTTTTAAACATTTCTATGAGTAATACTAGTTTTTTTTTTGAACCAGCAGTACCTAATGAGAATGTTTTCAAATGTGATGATTCTCATGACAAATGAGAATGATATTTTGTTGAGCATAAAAATGCGCAACTTTGCATCCATTTGATCGACCATGTATTACTTATAATAACTGAGATCCCCTTGCATGCACCCCAATCTGTGGCACCTGTACTTATATACCGTACCTGGAATTTTCGAAAAAACCATAATTGTTTTAATGATCTGTCCTCCTTTTGTTTATTTGTTCTTTAGTTTGTTTACAATAAATTCACTCCTCGACAATAGATTCCGGACAAGAATAATTTGAGTCAAATTGATATCCCTATAACTTTTTTATTTGTTGTCCGATCTTAGTGAAATTTGTACCAAAGTGTAGCCCTATGCCTTGAGATATTACCCTCGATTTTGGTATTGGGAAAATACCGATGACTTGGTTATTATTCAGGGAGAAACAGAAGCTACCTTTTTACCCCAAAGTTTTCAACACCCTGTGGAAAAATTGGGCGGCAAAATTTAGCTCCATTAAAATCTCTTGTGAAGTGCGATCTTTTCTCAACAAAATGCTTTTTTGGTCATGTCAATATCTGCTTTTTCAGAGAAGATACAGATGTTTAAAGAAAATGCTGCAGTTTTTCGATATTTTATAACCAATGAATGAGAACATTTTTATAGACTTGCATGTACAAAATGTTTTCAAATTGATAGCGCGTATTGTCACATCGTATCCCTATGACTTCTGCCATGCGAATGGCATACTTTGGGTGCATCTTGAAAATTATTTGTTATTTTTAAAGAAGTGCTTCTCGCAAAGCAGGCAAGGCTCAAAGATGTCTATTGCGTACATGTCTACCTAGCAATCCTAGCATACCTTTCCCATGTGTTTGATTTCCCAGTTTCAATTTAAACAAGATCTGTATGGCCATGTAGTGAAAGCCCAGTCCACACCATGATACTACCGCCTCCAAAGTGTGATCGAGATGAACAATTTGCCCAATATGGAACATTGGGTAGATTGGGACAATATTGAATTTTAGAACATTTCTTCATGCAACTCTAGAAGGATGTTTTCATTCATTGTTGATAAAATATCGGAAAACTGCAGCATTTTCTTCAAACATCCGTATCTTCTCTAAAAAAGCAGATATTGACATGACAAGAAAAACATTTTGTTGAGAAAAGATCGCACTTCACGACACAATATCATGGATTTTAGTTTTGCCGCTCAATTTTTCCATAGGGTGTTGAAAACTTGAGGGTAAAAAAGTAGCTTCTGTTCCTCCCTGTATAATGACCAAGCCATCGGTATTTTTCTAAAACCAAAATCAAGGATAATACCTTAAGACATAAGGCTAAACATCATGCAAGTCTGTAAGAATCTTTTTATTCATTGTTGATAAAATATCGAAAAACTGCAGCACTTTATTTAAACATCTGTATCTTCTCTAAAAAATCAGATATTGACATGATCAAAAAAACATTTTGCTGAGAAAAGATTGCACTTAACAACAGAACATAATAAAGATGAATTCTGCCGCTCAATTTTTCCACAGGATGTTAAAAACTTGAGGGTACAAAAGTAGCTTCTGTTTCTCCCTGTATAATGACCAAGCCATCAATATTTTTCCAAAATCAAAATGAAGGGTGATATCTCGAGACATAGGGCTACATTTTGGTGAGAATTTTGCCAAAATCGGACACAAATTAAAAAACTTACAGGGATATCAAATTGACTCAAATTATTCTTGTCCGGAATTTATTGTCGGGGAGTGTATGAAAATAAACGATTTCACAAAAGTCCCTGGAAAATTGGACCGAATAAAAAATCTATTTTTACCAAGATTTTATGAATTTACTATGAACAAATTGAGTAACTACTCAACGAAATGTAGAGAAAATGTGAAAAGCATTTAATTGAACTGTCCTCAACTTGGATAAGTGAATATGATGCAAAAACAGAAATTTTCGTCGACATCGGTTGAATTCATAAGTAATAAGTTACATTAAAACAAATCAAATCAGATCAAATATGCTTTATTGCCACAGAATAATTTGAATAAATTTTATGGACAAAGCAAATACAAAAGTCAACAATTAATCCATATCGTTCTAGTAGACATGAAATGCTAATTCATATACGGGGTTTAAATTGGGTAGGTACTCGTAAAAATTTCAAAGGGTGAGTCTTTGACTAATTTTAAGACGAAAAGTTCATATTATTATGAACATGGTTCCGCAACGACTTGGTTTCTGAGATACAGGGCGTCAAAAAAAACTATTTTATTTGGTTTTTTGCTTAAATTTTTGTCAAATAATATGGAAATTGAACGAAATACGAAATGCTGGCAAAAAACTCAAATACAAACTTGGTTTTTTGTTTATTGTTAGAGGGCACAACATACAGTGTTGGTTCTGAATTTGATTAACCATAACTTTTTTGTGTCTCATTTTATGTCATTCTTGACTATGCTGATCTATTCCCATTCAATTTCACATAAAAAAATACTATTAGTATGTGTCGCTTAAAACAGCCGTTTTGAATATATATAAACGTGTTGGAAGTAAAACCTGCCTGAATTTTTTCACTCGAATCATTTCCGTGTTTTCGAAAAATAAGCGGAAAAAAATATCTTCCATTGATTGATTGTAACAAACTCAGATCATTTACAAGACTCAGACTAAACTAGTTGATAACATTTACAATAGTTGCTGAAAATGACCACCGCCTACTTCGACGCGTGCATCATTTTATCCAATTTTCATTAATTTGTTGATAGTGAAATGTAATGTGGATGTGATGGTGTAACAGCACATGATGATAAAAAAGTACTTTTTTTAAACTCTGAAATGACCCAACTTGAAAAATTCCAAGGCAGGTTCAACTTCTTACCCGTTTTTATCCAAAACGGCTGTTTTCAGCGACAAATACTAAGAGTACCTTTTTTATGAAAAATTGAATGAAGGACCTAGTCAAAAATTACATAAAATGCGACATCATAAAGTACTCTTCCTATTACCAGTGCATATTTGTCAATTATTGTTAATCTAGTTTCATACGGGAGCTATGGAAAAAATGACTCACTTGAATACACCAAAAACCATTTGCTCTCAACTTCAATTTCACTCTGGTAAAAGAACCTCATATCAACGTAAAATAAAAGTTTACTCCATTCTTATCACTCAACAGAGTAAAAAAAAATCGAGTTGAGCTGTCCTTGGCTTCGTCACTCGTTCTTCGGATTCCTTAGAGAAGCAAGGAGTAAGTACCGAGCCTCTCCACCGCGACAAGGTCTCACAGTTCTTTGGAGGAGAAAAAATATATTTTTTGTCAAACTCCATCAGTTGATTTGGCCAAATCACTCTCTGTAGTGGGTAGGGCTCTTTAACGTGCCAACATCTATGACACGGGAGCAACAGTTTAACGTCTTTTCCGAAAGACGGCGCAGGGGATAGTGTGGGACTCGACCTGTATCTAAGTGTAATGATACGGGAAAATACCCACTAAAACTCCACCTTTTCACATAACAGTTATCATAATATTAAGTTCTGTCTATACCAGTTACCCGTTGTAGAACCGAGTCTACTGCCTCAAATTGATACTCAACTCTGAGTATTGTTGTTGGAGATGATTTTCTTCTTCTCAGCTCTGGATGCCTTTTCTGAAATTTAATAATTTTTCAATGAATCGCAAACAAACAAAAATTCCCAGTTGTCCTAACCATCGTGTGCCCCTTTCCCTGTGCTACCCTCTCCAGTCGTCCAATCATCCCTCCATCCCTCGCCAATCCTTAATGCATTGCGGTCAGTTCAGATTCTTCATCAGAGATGCACATAATAATATGTCGGCCCCGGTTCGGAACTATGCCATCAAGCGAGAACTTCGCATCGCATTTGAGGTATTGAGGAAGGAGAAGGTCATGGAGGCTAATGGAGAGCGAGCGACGGGGAAGGAGGGGTTCTTTCTTTATCACTTCAATACAAAAATATCACTTACGTCAATAATTTGGTGCTGTAGCACTACTACACTCACGTCACTTCATTTATCACTTGAATAGACTAAAAATGATTTTGCACTCAACTTCACCTTCACTTAAATAAATTTCAATTTCAAAAATCCTTTATTATTGAAGAAACTTACTTCACTTGACAAAGCTTGTTACTCTGATACTGAAATAACCACAAATATATAAAATAATATAAAATAAAAATCACAACAGGTGAAACAGATTGGGTTAGTATGGTGTTCAATGTAGTTCCTCCGTCACGTCAAGACCGCTAGCTCTGGCTTTCTAACCTTAAATTCAATATATTTTTTAATTAATCAGAGACAAATATTGCGTCAATGACAATTTTTTCTACTTTACCAAATCGGCCTGTGCTTCTACTCCAGCGCTACACTTTCCAGCCGTTCAACCATTCCTCCATCCCTCGCCAATCCTCAATGCATTGCGGTCAGCTCAGATACTCCAGCGGAGATCCACATAAAATGTCGGCCCCGGTTCGGAACTATTTCATCAAGGTCTGGAGCTTCGCATCGCATTTGAGGTATTGAGAAAGGAGAAGGCAATGGGGGAGGATGGAGAGCGAGCAATGTGAGAAGGGGAGTTTTTCCATCGTAACTTCAATACAAAAAATTCACTTACCTCAATAGTGTATTCCAGTAACACTAGTTTACTTTCGTCACTCCACTTCACTTGAATACACCAAAATAAGATTCTGCACTCGAATTTCACTTTCACGACGGTTAAAGAACTTTATAACGATGTACCTACAATAAAAGTTTACTCCACTCCACTCCACTCAGTTGAAAAAAATTGAGTTGAGCTGTCCTTGGATTCATCACTCCTTCCTCCTTTGATTCCTCAAAGAAGCAAGGTATGACTACTTTGCCCCTCCACCGCGATAAGGTCTCACAATTCTTTGGAGGGGAAAAAGATTATTCTCACACCTATTCAACCCGGACATGTTTACTCAACCAACGAGCATGAAAGACGGATTGAAGTGTCAGATGTAGGGGCTTGGTTCATGGTTTGCGCACTGATAACATGTGGGGCTTGTTGTTGCGCTGTAACAATCATTATTATTCACATATACATCTTGATCCAACGAAGCACAATGATAAACTGTTCTCTTTCAACTTATTATGAGGTTTTCTTTTGCTTCGTCTTCGTTGGTCTGCGCATTGATGAAAATTATGAACCACGTGGTCTCGCTTCGACAATAGCTATTATTCACATACCCATCTTTATCCAACGGAGCACAATGATAGACTGATCCACTTTCAATCTGTTTTGGGAATTCTTTTGCTCCATTTGGTCTGCGCATTAGAAAGAATTTTGAACCACGTGGTTTTGCTTTAACAATTATTATTTACATATACACATCTTGATAAACGAAGCACAATGATGAACCGATTTTCTTTCAATTTATCATGTTTCCTTTGGTCTGCGCATCGATTAGAATTTTATACCAAGTCTTTACGCTTCAACAATAATTATTATTCACGTACACATCTTGATCCATCGAAGCACAATGATAAACTGATTCACTACCAATTTATTATGAGGTTTCTTCTGCTTCTTCTGTCCTGCGCATTGATAACAATTTTGTGCGAAGTCGTTTAACAATAATTTTTCACACACACATATTCATCCAATGAAGCACAAAGATAAACTGATCAACTTTCAATTTGTTGTGTTTTAGAGAAAATTTTGTTTTACCAAAAAACTCATACAAATCCTATATAGTATCCACTCTATTTTTAAGTGGCTCCAAAGCTAACAGTTTCTGTACATACAGTGAGGACGTAAATAGTCCCCCCCCCCCTCTAACTTTTGAACGCATTAATATTTTTGGCTCAAATTTGGAGGTGTTGTTCAAGGTAGGCTTTTCTAAGTTTTGATCTTCCAAAAACAAATTTCAACTGTCAAATTGACAGCTGGGCACCATTTTGAAACAAATTATTAAATGGAAAATTGGATCATGTGATACCTTATTTGAAAGGTCCTTCCATTTTCTTTTCACCCCCAAAGTTTGAAGTCCTTAGCATTTTTCTTAAGGAAATGGCGCCATATCGAAAATAAATTATTTGGGTCAAAATACTATCTCTAATTCTTAAAAGAACTTTATTAACAATGAAAAAACTAACCTATAACATAGGTGATTGTTCTACAACAGTATTTGATAAAAAATAAAAAAAAAAAATCGGAAACGTCGCTGCCAAAAAAAAATTTTTTAAACGTTGTCAATTTGACACCCGATAATAAATCTAATATGCAGCTAGGTGTTCTGTATCAATCTGTGCTACCATAGTTTCTTGAACAAAATAAAAGATAGTATCTACTTAGACACAAATAATTTATTTTCGACATGGCGCCATTTCCTTATGAAAAATAATAAGGACTTCAAACTTTGGGGGTAAAAAGAGAATGGAAGGACCTTTCAAATAAAGTATCACATGACCCCCAACAAAACTATAACAATCTGCACTCGTACTTAGAATAGTACTTTCAAATAGTTCATTCATTGATATTTGACGCTACACTCTATTCAACCTTGTTTTACGCAGCGTCAAAACAAACTGCCAGCTCCCTCGAAATCCCGAGCAGTCTTCTGATTGGTCGAACGACCCATAAATCGTATGACCACGCATCCAACGCATTTATCAAAGTCTTTCTCAGTTTTCCCGGATGAACTTAAAGCCGTCTTGACTTGTTCCTATTCCAAAAAGTGGTAGTGAGGTCTGATAGATCAGTCTTATTATATTCCCTACATTTTTTAACCAATCCGTATATACTCAATAAAAACATGAATTTATTCAATTCATTTATTTGAGACAAAAAAAAGTAGAATACGACCCTGGGAAGCCGCCACGTGCTTATTTTTATATCAGGTGTAACTCCAGATTTAATGTACTGCGTGATCATATCGATATTACTAATTAATGTTTGACATTATTTTTTGAACTCTCGGTATAAGTTAGAGTGACAAAACTTATCAAGTGTATAGTTCATGTCATATCTAAAGGGATGACGAGAGACTTTTTCAAAATCTCTGCTAAAATGTATACAAGCTGATAAGAAAAATTGATTTTTTCAATATTAAACCTAATTTCATCAACATCCTGTATAACATTTTATTATAAGATTATCGTTATAGGGGTTTTTCAGTATGCCAAATTCAAAAACGCTATCCGTTTCAGAAATCCATGGAAATGACATATCTCATTTATTTTTAATGTTTTCGACAAAATTGGAACAAGCACAACTAAATAGCGGCGGATTAGCGACAGATCATCAGCCTTATCACAAAAGATTTTTCGCAAGTTTTTTCACTAACTTTATGTTCATGACTGGATGGCTTTTGGATATGGAATATGGACAAGACAATGAGATTCCAAAAACGGAACATTTTGCTTTTCCTGGATAATGCTGCGTCTCATCCTGAAGAAAATCCAAATCCACAACATATCAAAAACATATTTCTGCCTCCTTAAATCTAAAACTCCAGTTTTTTCATCGCAGACTTATTTTGAGTCATGTCCTATCGAAATTGGATAACGTTTCCTCCACTTCAGAACTATCAAAAACATTTATTGTTCCGGAGACAACTTATTTTTTCAAAAAAACTGAAGCCGAAGGGGTAGTCAAAATATTTGTAGTCATGAAAAGCAATAGGTAATCGCGATATAAAAGAGTTTAAAAATGTATGTGGGTACTACATTTTTCAAAAAATGTTCATAAGTTCGTTAACCTAGCAGTAAGTATGGCATGAAACGTCATTATTTCTGGAACATTATATTTTTGTCATTTACATTTAAAGAAAATTCTTTCGAATGTCGAAAACCAAAGAGGAAAAAATGTTTTAAACAATGCTTCTGCAAAATTGAAAAGACGACATTTTTTTGACTGCAGTTTACTTCAATTATGACAAAGTTACACATTCTGGTACCTACTTCGTTGGCTAGGTAGTAGCTACCGCTGAGAAATTTGAAACATTTCGAATACTTCTGAAGAAATCCAGAAAAAACTGTCCTTTTCAAAAATGGTTTTTGTTTTTGCACAGTTTTATTTGAAAAAATATTTTAAAATTAATGTCACAGTCTACAGTCACGAGACGTCGCGCGTCGGATGAAAAATGTGATCAAATTATTTTCTGAACGTGCGAAATTATACCTACGCCAATAACGCAGTCATTTGTTTTCACGTAAAAAGCTGAACACATACAGGGTGGCGCATAAGTTTGTGGAAGTCCATTTTCTCCCTTGTAAAAAGAGATAGAAAAAAAATTTCAAGACAAAACTTATAGGGTTTCAGCAGAGTCGCAATTTAAAAATATTACTGTGTATACAGAGTGTTCTAGGAAACCGTGAAATCAAAAAATACAATTTTTTTAAATGGCAACTCAAACTTTTGATTAGAGATTTGGATTCAGCGTGATATTCTACGTATGATACAGTGATATTATTCGCCACAACGTGCAGTGTTGTCGGGCTATCGAGGATTTACTAAAATTTAGGGAAAAAACATTATGTTGGTAGATTGGCCACAAAAACAAAAGATTTGAAATTGAAATGGATCGTTGCTATGGCAGAAGAATCCGATTCAATTACCATGACAACCAGCATCACCAAGTATTAATATTGTGAGTTAAATCTCGTCAAAATTCATGTTGTAGTTAGTTGCCGCATATTACCTTAATTAAAGACAACATTTCAAAATTTCACAAAAATGAACTTTCCCAAAAATGATCTTCTTGATATGGTATTCATACTTGGAGAAAGTCATCGAAACTGTCTTTTAGCAACCAGACTCTATAAAGAAGCTTTTTCTCAAAGGAGACAGCCCAGAAAGGAGGTCTTTGAAGATCTTTTGGATAGATTTAATCCAAGATTATGAAAAGCATGAACGAACAAAAACAGCCAACTCGGAAGATAATCATCTCAAGGTTCTTCTCAAGGTTGTTGAGAATCCCCACGTTCCGCAGCGAGAAATTGAAAATGAATGTGATGTTTCCTGCACCCATACAGCATTCAGCTAATGCAGAAGCTTCATGATCAAGATCATGTCACTAGACAAGCATTTTGTGAATGGGACCAATTACGACGGGACAGGCGATCTTTTGAATACGTGCAATTTGCAGATGAAGCCACCTTCCATAAGAACGGCTGCGTCAATCGTCATAATTTCCATTACTACTCAACAGAAAATCCACACTGTATACGGACCCATTCACAAACCAAATAGTCTTTGAACTTTGGGAAGGTGTGATGGCATCTTTCGTCATTGGTCCCTCCTTTTTTATATCAACGTGTGACCGGACAAGTATATTAGCAATTTCGGCAAACTGACTTACCACGAATTATGAACTGTTTGCCAAATTACATCAAGAACAGAATGTGGTATTTACATGATGGAGCTCCGGTTCACAATACCGCACAATACCGCTTTGGTGTTTCCCAACAGGTGGATCGGAAGAGGTGGTCCAGTCCAGTGGCCTCCTTGGTCTCCCGATATAACTAAAGCTGATTTTTTTTGTGGGGCTACATCAAAGATGAAGTCTACCGTGTTTCTCCTACGACTCGAGATGATATGAAAGATCGGATAAGGGAAGCATTCCAGGATATAAACAATAATAACAACATCCTAGTTGAAGTTGGTCGATCATTTTAAAACCGTGTACAGGCCTGCATTCAAATTAATGGCGGTCTTTTTTAACATTTACTCTAGTTCCGTAGTTCACTGAACCAAAAAGTAACATGAATATAATGAAAATGTACATTCAGTCAATGAACACATTCATTATTTTTCAGCCTTTAAGAACGTATTCATTAATATAATGAACAGTCGTTCATTGAATAAATGTACTAATAGTTCATTGGTTTCTTGATTGTATTCATATTTTCAGTGAACCTTCTACATTGAATTCACGTGTATGCATACATTGTTCAGATGAAGGCAACATACAATCCAATGAACAGAGTTCATAACATCAACGTGTAAGTATTGACTGATTTAACGAATGCATCAATTGCCCCAGTGAAGTGAATTCATTGAATCAACTCATCTTAATCCATTGGTTTAACGAATGCAATGTTTGTCCAAATTAAGATAGTTCATAGTAACTTATTCCAAAAAATTGCATTCAAGAGTTTTCTGACTCTTGAATAAAACCTGAAATATAATGAAACAGCTCTAACAATCTGAAATAAAATTTATCAAGTGTAATATATACGCCAATGGATGATATTGAGGACGTTTTTGAGAAATATGATGCCTCACTTCCTATTGAGTAGCACCTACGAAGTCAACCGATGCTTACGAATCTTTTATCGTGAATTTAGTGTTAGTGCCAATTCACAATGAACGTAAGCGTAACCCAACAGTGAACGTGACCGTAAACATAACAGCAAATACTACGTTAGTGTTCACATTAAACATAAACATTATTCGTAAAATCGTTACGTGCGCCCAGTACTTGCGTCTGTTATTTCTTTTAGCATATAATTGTGAACAGACAAACCGATACAGTACATTTATTTTTACAGATTACGCTTCCGTTACGTCTTTTTTACGTATTACGTTCATTGTGAATTGGCACTTAGTCATTTCAGCTTTGTTGCGGATTTCTAAACTTGTTGGTACGAGGTAACCAGGTAGGATTCACATGCACCATCACAATCATCTGAAGAAAAAGTTGAATATTTTTTTCAAAACTAGGACATTATATTGTATTGTACACAGTCCTTGTTATGTTATACTGGAACATTCATAAAATAGGTTATTAAAACCAATATTTCTAATGTCTTTTCACTTCCGTATATCGAGATGTTGTTTACAGTTTCCAGAATAACTTTCACAATAGGATCTTTTTTGTGGTTCTCCATCGTTGGAGAAAACGCAATTTTTTGACTTTTCATCTCATTCATACAACAAACCATCTTCATTTTCTGTAGTTATCTGAAACAAAATTATCAAGTAGAACAGTGTGGAGACTGGGAAGTACCTACTCACTTGAGATGTTTTGATGTATTTAATGTGAGTCGGAATCCAGAACATGCCTTCTTTGTTGGTGAGAGACTTGGATTGACGCAAATCTAAAATAAGAAATCACTCATCAAGAAATCTAAGATCAAATCAATAAGTTACTGATTACCCTAAAAGCTAACCAGACTAGTGGCTCCTCTATGTTTGTTACCTAAAAAAGAAGATATTAGAAAATAAAAAAACTATTCAATCCCAAACGTTTGGAAGGCCAGTCTGCTTTCTTCGTTGGTGGTACCTAAAACAGAAATTAATCAGTACAAATTCAAAAATATTCCAGAGATGCCGTCTCCAAATTTTCGTTATGTAGAATAGTTATTAAATTGTTGACCAACTGCAACCTCTCCTCTTGAAAGCTCCTCTTGGAGGTGCACAATGGGCCTGCCTGCTGTGTGGCCCGAGTGCTGTGGTATTCACCCATATCAATATCAACTATATTGATGGATTCTATTGATCACAATAATAAATTGGGACCTACTTAAAAAAAAATACTATGCAAAGTTCGTTATGATGAAGAATCATTTTCATCAATGTGATGAATAGGTTTTACTGGGCTGCTGAAATACAAATCAGATTGTATAATGTATTGTACACTTTTCGTCCGTACAATGAACTACAATTAATTGTAGTGATGAACGGACACAGTAATAAAACGAAACTTTCACATTCAACTTTTGAATGCCTTTCAGTGAATCAAAAATCTAAAAATTCATCAGTATGATGAAACAGATTTCGTTATGATGAAGGATCACTTTACATCAATTCAATGTATACAGCTTTCATGACTTTACTGAACACGTATTCATAAAATTGATGACTGAGTGGTTTGGTCTATGAACATTATTTCATTGACTCAATTGAATAAATCATTCAAACAAGGAAAAAAAGTAAATGATCAACGTTCATCAATATCATGACCATAATTTTTCAGTGTTCGTTTTGTTGATTCTGTTAATGATAAGAATTGTTTCATTTTGATTATACCATGGTGGTTATTCAACTCGATTTTATATAAAGATCTTCAACCTCTTTTGTTTTCAGTCATTGTGCTGTTAGAGAATTTCAACTCGTGGTCCGAATACCCAGCCAATGACGTTTCGTCGCGTAACCTGTACCAAGAATGAACCAGAAATCCCAATTATATAGGTACTATTTTGACATAATCAAAGATTGCGAGATAACGACAAATTTTATGACGTGTAGTGGCAGAGTGGCAGGGTTTTGATTCGCTAAATTGGGCCTGCTGTAGAAAACACGCTATATAAGTTATGGCGATTCTTTTTTCAAAAATCAATCACTTTGACTCTTACATTGAAAAATACGCATATTTGCAAGATTCAATTTCAATTTTTTTGTTTTTATAAGTAATTTACAAACATAATGTTTTTATCCTAAATTTTAGTAAATCCTCGATAGCCTGACAACACTGCACGTTCTGGCAAATAAAACCACTGTATCGATATGTATAATATTACGCTGAATCCAAATCTCTAATCAAAAGTTGGGGTAGGACACTCTGTATTCACAGTAATATTTTTATATTGTGACTCTGCAGATACCCTATAAGTTTTGTGTTGAACATTTTTTCCTATCTCTTTTGACAAGGGACAAAATGGACTTCCACACACTAATGTGCCACCCTGTACATAGCAAACGTCCGTTGGTTACTCCAGGGTTTTGGATTGTGTGAATTCAACAAGAATTCATGGACCTTATATTATAATTATGGCTACTTGCTGTGGTGCTGCTTCTCTACTCAATTCAATCAATCTCAAATCAAAATCAAAAATCTAATGCATCAATAGATATGAAAATATTTCTTTTTGTTGTCCAATACTCCTCTCCAACTCACTCTCAGCTCTCCTTTCAGAGTTCAAAAACCATCAAGTTATAGCTTTATCTATCTAATTATAGTATAGGTATTGGTGAATTTTTGAAAATATGTGTTCTGGACAAGAAACATATCATAAGTTTAAATATTTTCTCTTTTATTCAATTTTGCACTTGCATGCTTCAGTTCCAGAAGCAATGCTCGATATGAAATTCTAAAACCTTGCCAATATCGCGTTGTGTCCAATAATTAATTAATGTTCACAGACAGTAATTTCAGGTAGAGCGGCCATAATTCTATTCGACGTGCACTTTTTGTCCATTCCAGTTCGCAACTGCAATTTGTCCAAAATAATGTTGATACAAAAGCAAAAAAGCGTCATTTTGGACGCGTTTCAAGCGTCGGAACGCTCCCGGCTCCCGGACACACAGGCACGAATATTCCTCCGGGATTTCGAGTGTGTGACAGTATTTTATATTATATGGCCGGACAATAGTTTACTCACAATTTATATATCTATTTCGATGATCTATCACTAAGCGTTCAGCCCAAAATTACCTTTATTGTTGTACGGATTTATGGCATGGAGGAAAATGGCGAGAAAAAAATCACCGGGGGATTTGTCCGGCTTGTAGCAGTTATTTTCAGAAACGGTGCTTTGCCATGTCTTTTTTTCAGGTCATTATTTGTGAATGAGTATATCGTTTGTTATGATTTTAGCTATATGAAAAATGTTTTAGCTGTTGGTTAATGGTCAAAGGTCACTCCTCACTCTTCTCAGTAGTTATAAAAAAAATGATGATTTTGAAAATGTGTTCAAAGAATATTCCATAATGATGTCCAGTAATAACCATATACATCAGACCTTGCGTCAAATCCGGTAGTACTGGATTGTCTGCTGACATGTTTATGATGTTGGTCCAATGAATAATCCAAGTTTTCGACCTCGAACTCCGAACGCAACATTGTCAAGTTTTGAAAAAATCCTAAAATTTCTAACTTTCCAGTTGTAGATGTAGTAGATTTCAGGTGAGGGTGGTAAGTACCACAGCACATTCTAGGCCACACAGCGGGCCCATAGCGCACCTCCAAGAGGAGCCTCCAGGAGAAGAGAAGTTGCTCTCTTGGACCATTGACGTCAAGCCTTTAGCCATTCAGCATAGGCGACAACATAGGTGTCAAGCTCCAGCATTTAGCTTAGGCGACAACGTAGCCCAAGGGCGGTCCCTCTGACCTCCCGTATGCTGCAGTTCTAACTAAGGTGCTGATTGAGAAGATCACCTAGTTTTAGTATTGAACATGCAGGATCCAAATTATTTAGGCTAATTTATTAACTTTTTGACTGACAGTTATCAATAATACTACAGCCTACTCAGTTCCATTAGCCATTGAGAGTGCCACTGAATACAGAACAGAAAATAATGTCTGCTCACGGGGATCGAACCCACGTCAATCAGAACTAACGGTCTCTCAAGCCGGCGTGTTACACGCTCGGCCACCGTAGCCCCCTTTCCAGTTTTTGGTAATTTTATTACTCTGAACAACTAAGTTTCCGATTATAACTATGAAACACTTTTTCAAAGTGAACTAAATTTGCTACAATTTGAGATTAGAATGGTTTCTGTGAATCTAATAGTATATAAAACAAACCGATTTTCAAAATTTAGCGTTATTCTTTGACACTCGGAAATGTTTACTCAATAGAACAACATTATATTATTATATGGTGCGTACCTGAAAGGTGACTCAAGGCCAGTTACTATATACTTTTCTTGTTCTGTGGGAATTTCGACCCTCAAGACCTATTTTCTTTAGAAAATTCACGCCTTGCTTATTCCGAAAGAAAAGAAGAATCATGCATAATCATATCAATTTCATTAAAAAAGTAAATCAAATACATGTTTAAAATCAACTAAAAGTAGATTTCGCCCTCTTTAAAGGACCCGGTTGAGTCTCGTCGGTCTCACAGCTCATCTCTGCAGTAGCCGGAATTAACTTGAGCCTTATGTGTAAAACGGCAGAGTAAACATGACTGCAGATCCTTTCCAGGTAGATATAATGTTGTCCTATTACCTCAGAAAATGGATTTAGATAGTCCATTATTGAAACATTTTCATGTTTGGAAATATAACGCTAAATTTTGGAAAGTTGTATCTTAAAAACTAATTGGTCCACAAAGACAGTTCTGATCTGAAATTGTAGAAAATTTAGTCTGCTTTAAGAAAGTGTTTTATTGTTATGATCGAAAACTTAGTCGTTCATGGTTGAAATTACCAAAAACTTGATAAAAGGTAGAAATCTTGGGATTTGTTTGAAATTTGACAATGTTGCGTTTGGCGCTCGAGGTCAAAATCTTGGATTATTCATTGGGCCAACATCATAAACAGGTCAGCACATAATCAGAACTACCGGATATAACGCAAGGCACCTCCCTTTTCAGACGATATGTTTACTAGAGATTCACAATAATTATTACCATTCAACCACATAGTAGATAAATAGTAAAGGACAGAAAAGAGTTTTATCAGAAAAATAATAAGAACTTGAAAATCTTCTTCTTCTTCTTCAGATTCATAGTCCCGGAGCCAGTGAATTTTTTTCGGAAAAAGTTGCCGATGCACATTTTCTTGCTATTTGTAGCGTTATACCCCGTGATCAAAGACCATAGTCTGGCAGAATGTAATGGGGATATTTGGCATACACATAATTTTGATAATTATAAGTAAGTGATAAAAAAATTCGAAATACCTTCAGAATTGTGCCACCAACAAGGCTTTAACAATTTCAGAAGGTTTTCTAGGGTTTGAGTATTTCATGAATACTTCAAGAAAATGCAGTGGCGTACTATTTTCTTCTTTGAAAAAATTCAATACAAATACTGTTCGAACGCCACTGGTGAAAATTTTTTCGTATGTTGAATGTCATCCTGTACATTACTTAAATATGGCCAAAAGTGTACTTAGGGTGTTTCTGAAATCAGTGATTCAAATGTTTTTTGTTGTGCACTCGTACTATTTTTTTTTTTTGATAAATTGATCTCTTTGCCATATAAACTTAAGAAAGGTATGGTTATGGTAATGATAAAGGTGGGGGGCAAAGCCCGGTGAGTAGGCCTGGTGGCCCTGTTTGCCATCCTCGCTTGGCCAACTCAACTACTCAAACCGGCCCGTTCTTATCGTAAGATAGGAGCAGACTATCCCTGCTTAGGTACCTCAACTTTTTCCTGGTAATGGTGGCTGTTCCCAGAACCTTCCTTCTCAAGCGATCCCACCTGTCGCAAACTCCCAGCAGGTGGTAGGAGGTCTCCTCCGCCCTTCCGCAGTGGAGGCATAGGGGTGATTCGCTTATTCCTAACAAATTCAGGTGTCTGTTGAGCCTGCAATGACCTGACAGAATGCCAACGATGATGCTCAGTGCCTTCCTGCTCTTGTTCAGCCATTGGGTCGTCCTTGGCCTGTGAGGTTCTGATATCGTTTCTTTGGCCTGCCTGTATAATGGGTTACTGTTCCAGTTCTCAACTGTCCTCTCTCACGCCCATTCGTTGAGAGTGCGCGAGATTAGTTGTTTACTAAGGCCTAGAAATGGTTCCGGTCCGGACAGTCACGTGGCAGATTTTCCTCTGGTCAGCTTGTCCGCTTGCTCCTTGCCGGTGATCCCCGCGTGCCCCGGTACCCATACTAGTTTGCCCCTTTTGTTCTCACCTAGCACCCGCAGCGCATCCCTACACTCTTGAACCAGCGGGCAGCTTATCCCTGGTTTGGTGATTGCTTGAAGTGCCGGTTGACTGTCGAAGTAGATAACAATGTTATTCTCCATTCCTCTTTTCACCTCATCCCTGGAGACAACCTCTAGGATAGCGAATATTTCCGCCTGGAAGACTGTTGCAAGTCTTCCAAGGGAAAAAGATTTACCAGTGTTTCTGTCAGCCCTGAAAATTCCAGCTTCAGTCGAACCCGTGCGTTCCGCCTTGGAGCCATCTGTGAACAAGACTTGAGTGTTGACAGGCGCCGCCATCGGTTTGGTCAGCCACTTT
Organism: Orchestes rusci; assembly: GCA_958502075.1. Taxonomy (NCBI): domain Eukaryota; kingdom Metazoa; phylum Arthropoda; class Insecta; order Coleoptera; family Curculionidae; genus Orchestes; species Orchestes rusci. Next base: position 23,542,826 of record OY293309.1, read on the forward strand.
TTCGTCTTCGGTACGTGAACCTCAAAGCTTCTTCGAATTCTGAGGCGACCATCCGTGGGTGTCAACCCGGCCGATAGAAGCGGTAACTCGCTTCGCACCAGTGATGATATTCTGGTGTGGTCAACTTTCATTCCCATGTTCCTCCATGTCTTCTGGGCAACCATCCTACTAAAGAAAATCATCGCTTCCCTCTTAACTGGCAGTCCGAGGAGGATGTCCAGTGCTGCTCCAGGAGTTGTCCTCATTGCGCCTGTTATATCCAAACAAGCCATCCTTTGCAGTCGGTCTTGCTTGAGTACATGAGTGGTCTTATCGGTTGCCGGCCATCAGACCACGGATCCGTATGAGATTGACAGCCTCATCTCTCCACACCATGTTTCAACTATTTTACAGGCTAGCTTCATCCGCTCACAGACAATCCCTAGGTGTTTGCCCCTCACTAGCACCAGGCCATCGTTCGCGTTCGCCCGAGTGTAAAATCCTTCTGAATCCAACCTTGTGTAAGAAAGGTATACTATGTCTATTTTCAACATTTTCCACTCAAAACCACATAGCAAGGATCACTAGTTTGAGTGCAAATATCTTGAAAAAGAGTAGGTACTGCAGGCCACTCTTACAAAGTATTCCATCCTTTCGTAAATATGACGGAAAAATCAATCAAGAGTAGTATTGTGTGATGAAACCGTGGCGTCAAAAAACACAATTTCTTCAAATAACAACCTAAACTTTCAATTGGAAAATTTGATTCAGCATAAAATTCTGCGTAGGTATAATACAATGGTCTTATTTGCCACATATTGCAAATCTCAAAATTTGTCGTCATCTACATGCAGTATGATTGGATGATAAACATGCATGTCATTTTCCTTAGAGCTATAGGAGACATTTTGTAATTTTTTCACTCGTTCTGGTTCTCAAAAAAGTTCTAATGTTTCTTGCCTGTTTCACTCTGCATCTTCAACAAAACGAACAAAATTTTGTTTTGGAAGAAGGCTGGAATTCGTCGTTTTCTTATCGAATTCATACATAGTTGAAATATAGTAATTTCTCGAATTAATATTGTTTATATAAATGTTCAAGGGAGAAATGTTGGATAGCTTAGCCACTAAAGGATGACTTTACGCGTCAAATATACTTTATGCTATTCATCATATGTGAAAGAATCGGCTAAAAGATATGAAACAAAATTATTTCAAATGCGGCCACGCCGATGTCGTTCATCAAGAGCATCGTTCCATGCAAGGATACAGGCTGCCTTGTTGTGGTCGCAATTCACGCATTGACTTATAAGCTTTTCAGTTTTCACTTCTGAATAGTTCGATTAAGAGATGACCTATCAATTGCCACTGTCAATGTTTGGGAACAAACAGATTTGAGAAACCCCTAGCTATTTCAGAAAAACCTTATCTCTCTGCTCTCTGAGCAGGTGTTATACAGTGTGTCCCAGATTCGCTTCTCTATACAGGGATTTTGGCTTCTATTATACCTACAGCAGAGGTTGAATGGAGAAATAAAGGAATCTTAGTGCATTCGATAACCGACTTCAGATTTACTATCGTTCAGTTGGTTTTGAAAATATCGTCGAAAAAACAAAAATGGCGGATCTCATTTTCGCCAGTAAACCCGAAACGGCTAATTTGACAGCTGTCAAAATGTGACATTATCGAAACACTTTTTGAAGATTTGTAAACAGGCGTGTATGACATATGTCGATCGTCTTTTGTTTTCCAGCAACCCGCCTCAACTTTCATTTTCCTTATGTCCGCCATATTGGAAAGAGTGTGGAATTTCGAGTCTATATCACATTTCGTAGTAATGTCTTCTTCTTTTTTTCTGAGAAGGCCATGATTCATTTGTCTGAAAATTGGTTTATAATCAAAAATTTTTTTTTTATCTAAGGAGGCTCTGATCTGTCGTTCATTAATTCATTATGACAGTTATGTTTTGATCACGAGTATCTACGCTTTTCAAATCAAGATAATAAATCTGATAAACAAATTGTCGAAACCTATTAAAGATTGCCCGGTACTCTCTATTTTCATATTCAAATAAATATAGAAAAGCTAGTCATGTAAGCGCTGTACTTGCGGTCACATAGAAATGCCGGCATTACCTCAGCAAGGTCAAGGTATATTTGGAGATGTATCCGGAACGACGACAGCCTCATAAAACACAATTTAGAAAACTCGTGACTAATTTGGTCAGCCGTAAACAGTAATAAACTTGTAAGGATTGTACGAAAAACAGTCCCAAATTGTCAAAAATGTCAAGATGCATGTCCATGTTCTATAGTGCTGTTTTTCTCGCCGATAGCGTAAAGCGCATGCGTTCTAACCAGGGCAAGTGATAAGCAGTATCGCGTTCACCAGCGTGCTTCTATCCTTGTCTAGCTGAAAGTAGAACAAGGTTGTGTCAAAACAAAAATATGACTTTTGCTCGAACTGAAATGGCGCTTCTATCGTTAAAGTTCACGTACTCACGTTTTATTTGTGTATTGTTGAATCAACAAATAGGAATGTCACTCTTCATGAAACTCAATTCAAACTCATTCAAACTTGGCACTGACACTGACAGCAATTTGGAGGTTATAAATATTGTCACATGTGACATCACCCAGCCACCATTTGTTCTGATCTAAGCGCTTGTGCGGCCCGAGAAAAATAACTCTATTGAAAAATGAAAATTCAATGCGTTCAACTCATTTGCTGCACACTAAACGCGTTGACCTTAAGCTGATACAGTATACTTATTCATATTTTGCGACAAAAAAATCATGGCCTCCTCAGATAAGACTGAGTCTCAACTACAAAGTGTGATATTTTGTTGATACTCAAATGTTTTATGCACTTGTGAGACATCACTAGACTGGAAATTTTACGCTCTTTCCAAAAATCGATAAATCCAATATGTCGGCAATAAGAAAAATGAAAGCTCAGGCGGGTTGCGGGTGAACAAAAGACGATTGAGATATATCATGTACGCCATTTTATTCGTCTTGCAAAGGTGTCCAGATAATGTCACATTTTCACAGCTGTGAAATCAGCCGCTTCTGATTTACTGGCAAAAAACAAAATCCGTCATTTCCCGATTTTCGACGATGATTCCAAAACCAATTTACCGATCGCAAATCTGCAATCGGATATCGAATGCACCAAGTTTTCTCTAGAACTCTCTACATTTAACCTTTGATGTAGGTATAATAGAAGCCAAGATCCCTGTATAAAGAAGCAAATCTGGGACAATTCATGAAGAGAGTCTGCATGCTTCGACTAACCTAATGATCCAGATCCAGAGAATTGATCAACGTGAGAGAGGTGTCCAATATCATTTTGAGCCTGACAACCTCAAACGATACAATGGTGTCTTCGCTTCACAAAAGTTCATTTGTAAGCAAACAATTGACTCTGAAAACTCAATTGACAACAAAACTACCCCAATACTTGCCATGGAGGCCATGCTTAATCTACCTCCTTTGGATATCTACATCAAAATGGAAGCAAGAATTGGAGCATATATAATTAGCAACACCGGGAACTGGAGCTACTCAAACTCCCAAGGACACACTAAGATAACCAGCACAATCACGAAACACTTAGTAACAATGAGGAGTGATATCATGCTGGAAAATATCAACTTTAGTCTCCAAAGACCAAACTAATATGGGAAGAGGAAACCGTGAAACAACTCCGGATGGCAAATGGGGCAATATGGTACACAGACGGCTCCAAAACATGCCGGGAAACTGGTGCCGGAATCGTAGAAGAAAATCCAAAGTGGAAAACATATGAACCAATTGGGATGTACGCTACAGTTTTCCAGGCAGAAGTACATGCAATAAATGTATGCGTGCAAAAGAATCTTAGGAGAGGCTACAGAGGAAGGAAAATCCTTATCCTTGGTGGCAGCCAAGCTGCAATCAAAACCATCTCCTGTCGGAAAACCAAATCCAAACAAGTCATGGACTGTCAGCAAAACCTTGTCACACTGGGAGTATCTAACGATGTTACTCTTGGATAGATACCAGGACACACAGGGATAGCTGGGAACGAGTGGGCGGATCTACTAGCACGCAAAGCTGCAAACACACCACTTATGGGTCAGGAATCTGTCATTGGTATTACAAAATCCTCTGTGAAAGGTTGGCTGAACTGTTGGTCCAAGAAATAATTGAGAGCTAGATGGTGCCAATCACCAGGACTGAAACACAGTAAATTAATGATGGCAGACGAGATCAAACCATCATTTTCTGGATGCCTACTAAAACTTAGCAGGAATCAGCTTAGAAAAGCAACAGGTATATAAACTGGACACTGCACTCTAAGGAAACACATGCATAGCATGGGTCTTTTCAACAAGGAACCCAAATGTAGGCTGTGCAACGAGGAGGAGGAAACAGCCTCCCACATTGTATTCGAATGTGAGGCACTGGCGTACTGGAGGAGAGATAACGGGGAATTCACAACCACTCCTCAAAGGACGGACAGAGAAACAGAAGGACGAGTTATAAACCTTATTCGGGCAATGGAGCTCTTCGACTGAGGGACAGGCACAGAGACGATACAATAAGCCCAACTAGAGGCTGCGGTGTCGGGACCAACATCCCAAAACTCGTAGCGCCTGTACTTCAGTGATCAGTAACCTCAAACAATACAATGGTGTCTTCGCTTCAAAAAAGTTCATTTGTGAGCGAACAATTGACTTTAAAAACTCAATTGACAACAAATGATAAATTGAATGTAGGAATATACATCCAAAAATTGTGAAGCAAAATTTAACAGTCATAGAAGACTATCGATAACACATTCTCATGTCGAGACCGTTCCCCCAATATTTCATTGAAAAAGGAAATCAAAGAAAACGTGACTATATATTAAATTGCATTCAGAAAATAGAACACCATTATATTAGTAATGAATTTTCCAAAAAGAATAAAACCGCAAATAGAAAAGTAAGATGGCTCGAGAATTTATTGACGAAAAAAGTATATTGGCTCATTGGTTGCCAAAATTCTGCATGCATTTTCGCTGTATTTTTATACAGGGTGGATTATGGAAAAATATCAGGATTGGATAAATATTTTATTCAATCAAAAAATCAAATATGCTACGATTTCTTTGAAAATTCGAAAAGAGAGCTTGAAATGGATCATCTTTACTTCAATTATTAATCCGTGAGTCACACTGAAATGTATTATGGAAGATAGATATCTTTTTTTTTTCAACAAATTTTGATATCATATTATAATGTTGTTTTTTTTCAAATACTACGCACAAGATATTTTTTTTTTACTAATGGCCATCAAATCTTATTTTTTATTTTGCTCACAGTGTATATTTATCCAATAATCAAATATCTATAATCTAACTTTTGATATTCCGTTTTATCTAAGTAATATTTTGCAAGGGCAATTTTTGCAGCCCATATACTTTTTAAATGGGACTTAAACACGCAATATGCTTTTTTCCCCCGGGAGTCATGTTTTGTCAATTTGAAGCCAAAAATATTTTTGGAAGGGAAGAATTTTTGTAGAATTAGAAAGTGTGAGGGCCCTGTGTTTTATAGCAGGCGTTTTATTTCATTTTCCTATTTGATACGACTGCACACTGTTCTTCTAACGATTACAGTTAAGAGATACCTCTAATAATACCTCAGAGATTTCTCCTTCTATTCTATTAAGATCAAAGAAAATCGTCCATTTCTCTACCTATATCAATTATTATGGGAAACACGTGTAGTCAATTCATAGAATTAAAATTAAAAGGTTGTTTTTATTAGAGACCTAGGTTTCGATTTTTTAATTTATTTGAATTTATGTTTTCCCATACATAAAATCAATCAAAATAATTCAGTGAGGTGTCTTACAGTAGGTACGTTTGAAAAACAGTGGAATGTATTTCAGAACAAATGCTTCAGCAATTAAGATAAACTCACTTTTTTGCTTGGAATTGAATGGAAAATCAAAACATGATTTTTTACTTTGCGAAAAATCCAGACCGTAGATACCACACAAAAAAAACTCTAGGTTTGGTTCTAGAAAAGTTATTAAACTCAAATGAATATCTAGAAAAGATGCTTGGGAACCTCGGAATATACTCCCTGAAAATTTGAACCATATCGCTTAAGGAGTTCCGAATCTATACAGACAAGAGTAATTTTCCCAAACTCTTTCTACTCTGTTTTTCAATTGGGACGTTTGCAACACAAATGATACTACTCTATACTCTATCCATTTACCATGAGAAATGCGCAACCATTTCGGACTCACCTCTAGCTAAAAAAAGTTGAAATATCAATCGAATAGCATCAAATAATATATTCTGTCAAGAATGTACCAAGAACTGATTATCTAAAATACAGTGACTCGATAAACTACAGTGACGCCAATGCATGTCGTCGTTTCTATTGGTCGTCCGCCATATTCTGGCAAAACATTGCTCGCATTCATAAGACGGAACAGTTGTGGAACTGTTACCGCTTCTCCTTATGAATGGAGCGGAAGTCTCATAAGGCTCAACAGTCAACTGTCAGATGCCAAAGAGCGCCCCCGGAGCGTAGTGGTAACTGTTCCGTCTCATGAACGCGACCAATGTTGATTGTTGTGTTGCCATTGACAACCATTTGACAACCATTGTTTGTTAATGTTTTGTTTATGGAGGACTGTAACTAGGAGAGTAATCGAAATGCATAAAAGTGGTCCAGGTTTCAAATCGTAATCCTGCTTCAATTTTTACCCCCAGATGGCAAAGAGTCGTTAGCGATTTCAAGTTAAACAAAAATGTTACCCAGGTAACATAATTGAAACAACGTTACGAATACTCTATCAAAATGCAACAATTTTTATTGGCTAGGTTGCATCAAAAGTCTTACTATTTGATGATAATAGGTACCTTTGAATATATTTCTTGTTATACATTATTCTGAAATTTAAAGAAATCTCCATTTTTTTTTGTTTAATTGCATTAATCGATAGAGTAGTTGAGTGACGTCATATCCTTCATTGACAACAGTCATCATTGAACAAACCATGGGCTTGAAACACGATGTTGCGACGATTCAACTTAAATTTTTTCCTTATAGAGAATGCATTGCGTGTGGAATGTGGGGTGGAAATTTGGAAAAAATGATTAAAAATGTGTTAAGAGTATCTTGACAAATTATTGACAAGCAATAAACGTAACCATCACATTGAATAAATAAAAGCGCTACCTTCTAGCAACAGCGCCCTCAAATGAACTAAGCAAAAAGAGGGACAGATTTTCAGGGATATTCGTATGTCGATTTGTCTCCTAGTCATAGTCCTCCATAGTTTTGTTTTGAGTTTGAACCTAATCTGTAATATAAAATGCCCGTCTGAAGGAATTGTCAACATTTTTTATTTTTTCGCCGAGTTGGCACAACTGTCCTCTATAATCAGGCGGATTATCATCGCATCTGTAATTTATTCTGTTGACAGTGCACGATATTGGGTGCTATGATTGAACGTTACGTAAACTTAACGTATCTGTTAAGATTGTTCACTAATGCAAATGTTCCATTTGATAACAGCGTTAACATGATGATATGGACATGTTAAGATAACGTAAACGTTCAATCATAGGACCCATTGTCAGTTCATCTCAAGTGACATCAGCAATTTTTGCAATGGACAAAATCATTGAACAAAGAAGCTGTTTCAAATTTTGCATTGCTAATGAAATTTCATCTGCCGAATCCATGAAAATATTGAGGAAGAGTAACGGTACGGTGAATCGACTTTATCAAAAACACGTGCATATGAGTGATGAAGTGCGTTCAAAAGCGGTCAAGATGTGATGAAGAGTTTGCACCACTCTGGTCGGCCATCACTGTCTCAAGTAAAGTCAACATTAAACCTATAAAACTATATACCGATCACATTGCATATCGCCATAAGCCGAGTCAAAGAACGAGAATATCATTTCTTCTCACATTTGATTTGGGACGAGTCTTATTGCGCATCGTACGAAGCCTGGTATTTCACTTACGCAAACTGCCAATAAAAAAATCAAGATCCGGTTCATGCGTAGAAACTGCAGACCCGAATCAATTTGGCCGGCTTATGCTCGGCACATTGGATAAATGTGGTGTGGTCAGTGTATAGTTTTATAGGTACTTATGAAAGGCAGTCAACATCGATAAAGCGAAAATTCTCATTCAAGTTTGAGATAAATATAGGATGAAGTTGCTGTCTCACAATGCGTTATACGACGATTCAGAGAGCACATTCGTGGAAAAGAGACAGATTTGCATTTTGCACCACGATAACGCAACATCTCACAAGGCTATTGTGAACAAATTCCTGAACAAAAACTCAACAAATCAAAAATCTATCGAATGCAACTGATGATATGGCTCCAGCTGACTTTTTTCTCTGTCCAAAACTGAAATTACCGTTTCGAGGCACCCGCGTTTTCAGTCGATAGAGGACATGAAAGAGAAATCGCCACGAGAACTGAAGTCGATTCCAAAAAAAAAAGTTTGAAGAATGATTGGATCAATCGTTGGAAAATATGTATCATTTCGGAAGGGGTACTCAAAGAAGGTGATATAGTGAATTTCCAATTACCGAAACTTTGTTGACAGAATAGCATTTCTTGAACTTGACCAAATGTTATGTAATTGTGAATAGGTCACATCCTATAGTGAACGTCAAACAACTTTCGATCTACGTCATCGTTGCCACCAAGCTCGTTGTTATGAAGTTTGCAGTTGGCCAAATTTGGTCACAAGCAAATCACATAATAACTCGCTTGATGCCAATTATGACGTGAATGGAAAGTTGTTTGGCATTTGCTAAACATCAGTTGTTATTTATCTGTCAAAATTAAAGTAAATAGCCTAACAAATGTATGGAATGTATTCAGTTTATATTATGCTGAAATAGCTCAACCTCTCTGTATCTCAATCATTTGTTGGAGTTCCTCTCTTATTACTGGCTGCATTTTATAGGCAACGGATTTGAAATGACACCATAGTGAGAAATTAAGTGGTGTCAGATCTGGTGATCTAGGTGACCATTGACTAGGCCGTCTCTTACCAATCCACTTGCTTCGGATGATGATTATCCAGCAACTTCAATAAATTATTATATAGGAATTTGAAAGTATTTAAACAGTTTCGGAGATGTTCCAAAAGGTCCTCGTTTGTAAAATTAGGGATAGGCTATAGTTGTAAACCATTTTAAACAAAGTTATTTAAAAATGATTTTATTGGGTAAGGTTGCCTTAAGATGTTCAGTATGACATTACGTTCATCACTATGCTTTTGGGAGGTGGCGGTTTTGGTGGAATATTGTTAAAGCTTGAAATATTCAATGAAAGCATGGTTATGTAAAAGAAAAGTATGTAACGTACAACTTAATGAGGAATACATAGGTACTCAATTGAAAACAAATTGAAGAGTGATCCCAACAAAATCACACTGTATCTCAAAAAATAACATAGTACTTTTTGTTGTGTATTTTTACAATAATTATTTATTTCCACAATCCATCTGTCATTCTGTTCCCCTATGCCCAGCATAGAACGACATTTTTGTTCCTGATCCAGGACAATGCCTCACGCCAACTCTCATTACCACCTTTGACCTCACTGTTTCTGATTCAAAAAGTCTCATAGCTGCTGTGCTGTCTACATAGATTGTGGCATCTTGCGATATTGTTCAGTCTTCGCAGTAGATTGGCTGCCTCTTTTATGGCAATGATTTCTACATGCAGAATGCCACATCCTTTCTCAAGTTTGAAACACTCTTGTATGTTCAGTTCTTTTGAGTATATCCTTATATACTCCTGTGCCACTATTTGTCTTTGATGTCTCGTCCACCTTTATTTTGGAGTCTTGATCTCAATCCTCCTTGGAAGGTATTTTAACCACTGCCGTATTCTCAAAAGAGCTCTTCATCATCATGCAGTCTGTTGCCATTTGTAGCATCTTCGCCTCTTAGCTGTGCTTTGAAATTTCTTTTGGCAAAATTGAATTTGCACAATTTGGTTCCCTCAGTTTGAGATTTCCCTTATGTTCTTTCAATAGACATGTTCAAGGACAGGATGCTTAGAATTGCTAGAGCTGCCTGCGGTCTGCTATTCTTTGCTCCTGTTGTACTTGGTGTTGCCAGCCGTTATACTTTTGTCTTTCTGTGGTGTCAGTGGCTTGCTTCCATTCTTCAGCTAGTTAGATAATTATGGTTCACACGATTGCTCTATACCGGGTACGCCATCATAGTAAGTGGCCTATCAGAATATCTTGGGAAATAAAGCGATTGAGATTCTGAAAATTTGTATGGAGAGATTTTGGGAGATGCTCTTTTCTAATGAAATAATAGTGACGTTGCGCGGCTACACCGAATGTAGGTATCAAATCGCTTTTTTCAAATGGAACACCCTATATATCATCACATTTTTGGATTCTACGTAAAATTCTAGGCAGATTGGATGTATGATGTCCTATGCCTAAGTATAAGCGTTTTTTAAATATTTGAGTTTTTGATTCAGAAGTGACGTTTGTAGGCTCCTAATTAAATGTAAATTTTTCGTATAAGAAAGCCTCCAGTGTTCAATTCCTATTGGATTTCTTGTTGAAAGGGACTTACTTTGAAAGATTTTTCACAATATTTTGACAACTATTATTACAGGGTGGCCCAAAAATAAGATCGAAAATAAGATTAAGAAAACTGCCAAAAATTTATTTTTTCAAATTGAGACCTCCAATTTTCATCATTTCATCTTATTAAGTATCGAAAATAAAGGTGAGTTTGTATAAGATTGTCCATTCCAAAAATTCTTATTTTTATTTTATTTTTTTTGAATTTTGGAATGGACAATAATTTATAAACTCACCTTTATTTTTAATGCTGAAGAAGATGAAATTTTGCAAATTGAAGGTTTCCATTGGAAAAAATTGATTTTTGGCAGTTTTCTTAGTTTAATTTTTGATCTTATTTTTGGGCAACCCTGTAATGATATTTAGCAAAATATTGTGAAACATCTTTTAAAGTAGGTCGCTTTCAACAAAAACTCCGATACAAATCAAATAATGAAGGCTTTCTCATACGGACAATTTACATTTAAATAGGAACCTGCAAACGTCATTTTTGACATAAAAACCCAAATATTTCAAAAACGCTTATACTTAGGTATGAGACATCTCACATCAAATCTGCCTAGAATTCTACGTAGTATCCAAATACGTAATAATATATAGGGTGGTCCATTTGAAAGAAGCGAGTAGGCGCCTTCTCCCGGTACAACCGGAAGTCGCGTAACGTCACTATTATTTCATTTGAAAAGAGCATCTCCGAAAATCTCTCAAATTTTCAGAATCCCAATCGCTTTATTTTCCGAGATATTCTAATAGGCCACTCACTATGGCGTACCCTGTATATCAAGCGGATAATATGTGGTTGGAGCCCCCGTTTCTCACCAATCATATCACTGCATTTCTCCTGAGTTCGTTTTTCAGGAGAGCTCTGAGTCCAGAAACCTTGCTCCATCAGAAAGACCAAGAGTTTGTACACCCAATAAGAGCATTGTGGTTCTAGGCACTTTGAATTTTTTCGTGAACAGTGGGTACTAAATTCGTCTTGTGAGATCAATTTGCCCTGCCCATTTAGAAAGTTCCTTCAATGCTGATCCCTTGATTTCACTGATAGTAGATAGGCTTTTGCCCACTACAAGATTTATATCCAGGGTGATTCATTTTCAGCGACAGGGTGCCAGTTCTCGTGTACTATTCATCATAGAGACCCAGAAAAAAAATATCTGTATAGTGATGTGCTGAAGAGAAAATGCTGGAAATAGATTTCAAGCTTCTAGGATCGCCACATGGGGTTGTAACAGTACTGTGAAATCAGAAAATCGAGATATTTTTGAAAAATTGTCCATTGAACCACCAAAAAAGAATATGAAGCCTTCTTTTCTCAATATTTCCAAAACCGTTCATAGTAAAATCATGAAATCTGGTTCATCATTGATGCTGAATGATAATTTGTGCTCAGAATTTTAATGAAGAGCGTACCATACTGGAGAAGTGGAGGGTAAAAATCTCATCTCAATCTCATTTTTTCATGGTATTTTTCTTCACATTCTGAGTTTGCAATACCCATGATATCTGGATGTTTTTTACGCGAAAAGGGTACTCCCAGTCCAAAACTACTAGCCTAACCAATATGATGGTAAGGCTAGTAGTTTTGGAGAAAATCGCAATTGCATCGATGCATTACGCAACCTGATGACGATTTGCGCCCCCTCCAAAACAATGAAATCTCTTACACTGAATAAGTAGCCCGATAAATCATGGGCAGAATCCTGCGAGAAGATGGTCCTTGGATGTACCGTATCTACAATTTACAAGTCCAGTGGATCTACAAAAAACTGCATTTGCAAGCTTTAAATTGACCACCGTTTTTCTTTCTTCATCAAGACAAAAAAGTCATTATTTTCTTTGATTAAACTATAATGTTCGTCATTAACAAGTGACAGTTGGATGAGTCCGCAGTTTGCGCTATTGACTTAATCAGTTTTTTTTTTAGTTTGAATGGTATAGGTTTTTTTTATAGAATATACCTTATACTACATTTTCTCAATATTTTATAAGACAAGACCAATACAATTGAAGGGTTTCATTTGAAAAACGTACTTTTTACCAGTTTTCGTAATTCCAATTTTTAACCTAATTTTTTGAACATCGGATATATTACCGTAATATGGTGGAAATCTCTCAGAGTTGGTCTATTTCAAGAAGACAATATTTGCAAATGAAGCAATAAACTGGAAACTATTATAGCAAATTGAGATTATTTAAATGCCTGTCAGTGGAATTTTTGATATAAAAACTTGATTAAAAAAAAAACTCTAGATTAAAGTATAGCATATGATGCATAAAACCAGTCTAAAATCTGAAGTGCAATCTAAAACTGTAATAGGTAAGGTGACACCCACTTTCGGTTTTTCCAGCTCCAGACAGTTTTTCATATAGGGAGGTAGAACAAAACGAAGACATATATAACATTCCAATGTTGTGCATTCGATGAAGTTACTTATAATAGTCCATCGTCATTTTAAGTAGACCAATCAATTGAGAAAGAACAATAAGAAGTTTTGAAAATCTAGAGTGAATTAGTGATAAGAATAGATTCACTACATGCGAGGAAATATTTTGGACAAAATATCCCCACCGATTATTAAACGTTCCGAATTTTAGATAATTGAAAACATATGGTGAATTTTCTCGAGACAGTTTAAGTTCAAACAAGTACCAAAAGCCTCGAAGTATCAGTTTCCTTTAACAAGTGGGAATGAAGCTTGCCGGCATCGACCTGCATGGGCAATATAAATCAGAAAGCAATTACGAGAAAACAAGTTGTCAGAAAAGACCAGAGAGCGTTTAAAATTGTTCGTTCTCTTCTTCGGGCGTGCGAGTTAATGAACGAGTACGAGTAATAAACTTCTCATCTGTCAAATAAATCTGCTCAAGGTGCGAGCTACTCACAACTAACGTTTCAATCCAGCTACCCATTTAGATTCAAATTAAATTAACCACTCGTCTTGCCTCTTTCTAGTTTCATTTCAGAAAGATTTTGTTTTACGTTGTTTGCTAATGGGTAGACTATAAGTTAAAGATAGTCAAGTCACATGAAACCAATAATTTTTGACGCACTCTCCGACTGAATAATTCTCTCCGGAGCTATTTGATCTTCGAACTGTTGTCCATCCCTTTGGCCCTTTTGGCCAATTTATTCGGATTTCTGTAGCAGAATCCGAAATACGAGAGAAGCGAATTTAAATAATCGAAGTGTTTTTCTGCTCGTTTCTTTCTGATGGATCGCAATGAATACGCAACGTGATACAATTTTAAAACGATCTATACGAACAGGTCGAGGTTGGTTTAGTTGGAGCGCGCTTCCTTGACTCGCAAAATGATAAATAATAATACAAACTTTTCATTTTTGTCTACTGATATTTCAAGTCACTGTCGGTTTTTTTGAGATTTATGTTTTCAGTTTCAATTTCAAAAACAAAAGAAATATCAGACCAAAAGCCATGGAAATTATTGATTTTCGCTATTCCGCTCACAATTTCAAAATCTCCTCAAATTTCAGTTTTCCAATTTATTTAATATTAATTCTCATACGACCAATACAATTTTTCACATGCTTTTTATTTTTCGTGTACATAAATAAAAATATTCAAAATATCTCATTCTCCATCTGATATAGCTATGCAAATTGCGGAAGTAAACTTTTTGTTATTCAAGCTGATCACGTGAGTCTCGGAAGGAAAGAGAAAAGGAATTGTTTCATAATTTTCTCCGATAAAAAAACCGTACCTTTTTGGTTTATGTCGAGGTTTATGTATAATCATCTGCATTCACTACAAATTAAGGAGGTTCCAAACAATTGAAATAAACTAAAGTTGACACAGATCACCGTTATAATTTGAAATGTCAAATAACATGTGAGTATCATTGAGTATCTTTCGTATTTTCTTTATATCTACTTCTTTCTTAGCAGTTGTATTGTTGTTTTTGTTTAGGAAAAATGGTGTTATGTTCAGATCAATGTGTTTCAATTTCATAGAGAAATTTCATGACAAAAAATTTTGTTTGAGTGAATGTTGTGAACTTCACAAGACAGGTATTCTGAGATAAAACGAAGCAAAATGTGGGTATTTTCATTTCATGTGACAATTTCTTAGTTCTTAGGTAAGAAAAAGTATCGTCATCGTTAAACAAACCCAAACATTGTAGTAATTTTTCTCAATTCGATAACCAAAACATTCAAGTTATTCCTGAAAAAATGCTTTCAATGTTCTTTATTCAATGCCTTATCCAGGCAGTTCCAAGAGACCAGTCTAATGTATAACTCTTATATCTATTTTTGAGGATCGAACAATTTTTCTACAAAATAAATGTCCTATGCTCCAGGAAAACTGGACGACATAAGAAACGTGCTCTGGATCTACATTCATCCAGTCATCCTACCCATATCCCCAAAAGGGTTCGTGAGCATGTACCCCACAAATAGATACCATATCTCAGATGAGACTCATTAAAGGCGAAATAAGTGCTGTGGAGAAGTTATTTAAAATAATCTTTGGAGCATAACATTCAAATGATTACATCTCTAGTTCAGCAGTATCCAATAATCTACACAATCGAAACTTTTCGATAAATCGCAGAGCACTGCGTGGCACTTCAAAAATTCAACAATCCTTACTTTTAGGTACTAGTTTATTCACCAATTGTCTGTCACAGCCGCGATAAGGCATTACCGTTCACTACCCTTGTGTCTTTCAAGACAATTTGGAATCATTGCCTTCAGAAAAAAGGCCAACAAAATTGTAAAGAAGAGTAGCTCATACCGCGACAACCTCCATCGGCATCGATCCAAACGAGCCGGTTACAATACGCATCACTGTTGGTCGCCACACCATTATAACAATAATTGTGAAGTGCTCCAGATAAAATATCATCTGTCATCAGACCAAATTGTATGGATGGGGAATTCATCTTTCAAGTAACTATACCCATAACCTTTCCTCACTGCTATTTCGCTTTATACATACACCATAATAAAACAAGCCCATGTATTAGCCAAGTTATCATCACTTGATGACTCTATTCTTTACAGAATTTTAGAAATATTTAAACTACATTAATTTAGTGCTACTCCTTGATACAACGTTTTCAGAATTGATTTATTTATTGAATTATTCCTGTTAACTATTCACAAAGATTCATGAAAAATAAACATTGGGGTGATTCCTCATGTTCAGCCTGAACCTTTGCACGCTACTCCACTCAAACCAACCTCGACTTTTGGAAAGTACCTCTCTCCCTTACTTATTCCGATGTAAATATAAGCAAGCGGGCAAAAAGCTGCTTCGCAGCACTCGGTTACTTCAAATTCAGCTTCAGTTTCGAGCCTCGTCAGCTGAAATAAATCGAATAAAGAGATGTACGTGCAAACTTATCTGGATCCCAACGAGAAATGTACAATCAGATAAGATTGAGGTTGAGGAGGTTTGTCAGAAAAAGACTTTATAATAACAACCAACTGCGGACTTTGGGTCTTGTTGAACTAATGAAAATCCGATTCATATATTTCCCCTTTTTGTCGCCAGACACTGCAATAGAAAAATAAATTCCAATAAAAATGGCGAACCCGAGAAACAGTGTTTCTGGCATATGTGCCAGATTCTGGATGATTTTTGCAGTTTTTATTCTGGACACGTCTCGCTCAAAGTGAGCCAGAAGGGTGTCGGATCATGGACAACAATAATATATGGCTTGACTCGAATATCAAAATATACTTTCATATTCTTATACAGTATGAGGTATTTTGTACAATATTTTGACACTCTCAAAGGCAACAAAGAATTAAAGTTTATCAAACATCCAGATCAACCCTATCCACTCAATCTTCAAAAGCGACACATTGAGGCGGAACGGAATTTTATAAATGTTTCTGTCCCGCCCCCATAAATATTCAACACGAAACAAGTGACATCAATCATGGTGCAAAGTGAGCTGTCATCCCGAAATCCCCTCTTTGTTCCTGCAACACTGCTTCTTTCAAATACCTGCTCCTGCTCCCATTGTCGACTTAAGTGGAATAATGTCTTCCTTTGTTGGGTTTAAAGGAACAGCGGGAATTGGAACTGAAGATTGGTTTGACAAATTAAGTAGAAAATCACAAATCTTATTTTCATCGCCATTTAAAAAAAAGATTTAATATCGGTCAGATTTGTTGTTACATTTTGTAGTATTGTTTGATGATGATAACAAATAAACACCTAATCATTAATCAACAGAGACTAAGTATTATTATAAAAAAAGCATCAACCCTCATCGATTTGTTTTTCCGATACAGAGTGTCTCATAATTGGTGGACTTCAGCCGTGTATTTATCGGTCAAAAATAACCCAACTTTATCATGAGAATATATGTATATCAGTTTATCGAGTTTTTTTTCAGGGTGGAGTGACATTGTGAAGGAGTTCCAAGAAAAGTCCAATTCTCCACAGTTCAAACAATAATTTTATAACATCAGTCCGATGCGTTTCGGTTAAAAGTCATCACCAAGGACTGTCGATGTTCATGATGTATATAGACATTCACAAATCTATGAAAATCAAATAAATAACGGTCACTTTCGAAACAATGAGTTTGGTTATGTTTATTGTTTTGAAAGTGACCGTTATTTGTCTAATTTTTATGAATTTGTGAATTTATGTCATACATACAGTGTGACCCATTTGTTTTGGGAACACCCTGATAAAAAGTTTATTTCTTAACCGATTTGGTTCGTTTTTTTTTTGGATTGTAGAGCTCGAAAAATTGTATATTCTTGGCAAAAAGTGACCTTCGCCATTTTGACTTCAAGGCCTACTATGTTAGTTTTTAAGAGCAAAATTTCAGGAAACCATATTAGCGACTTTTTTAGAAAAAATCTGTGTGCGCCACTGGATTCAGCATCCTTTAAAACGGGTCTATACAAATTTTCAACCGAAAATATCAAGTTGAAAAAAATTAAAAATTCGCACTTTAACAATCTTTGATTCTATCAAAAGAAATGATAAATGCATTGAAGTTGATGGTGGTTTGGTAGAAGTTTCAAATTTTTAGTTTTATGTCATTTTTATTTGTTTTGATAGAATCAAAGATTGTTAAAGTGCGAATTTTTATTTTTTTTCAACTTGATATTTTTGGTTGAAAATTTGTATAGACCCGTTTTAAAGGATGCTGAATCCAGTGGCGCACACAGATTTTTTCTAAAAAAATCGCTAATATGGTTTCCTGAAATTTTGCTCTTAAAAACTAACATAGTATGCCTTGAAGTCAAAATGGCGAAGGTCACTTTTTGCTAAGAATATACAATTTTTCGAGCTCTACAATCCAAAAAAAAAACGAACCAAATCGGTTAAGAAATAACCTTTTTATCAGGGTGTTCCCAAAACAAATGGGTCACACTGTATATGTGATTTTTACATATTATGTTCCTTTTGACACAGTCCTTGAGAATGGTTTTTGACCGAAACGCGTCGGACTGATCTAATAAAATTATTATCATAATTTCGAGACAAGTGGTTTAATGACATTTAACGGCTGTGTATCGTACATTGTTTTGTTTCATACTGTGATATTTTTTTTGATCTGTTTGAAGTGCTTTCTTGTCAAACCACACATCAAGGGTGTCAGTCCAACTCACATTCCTACCATGAGATGGCGCCAGCCAAACTCAGAAGCAGTCGGGTAAATCATCATACTTCACAGTACAGTATGAAATAAAAATTGTTACAATAGAAATAATTGGTTCCTACACTTGTCACCACAAGAAGTTCGCCAAAACTTAACTGAACTTGTGAATTTAGTACTTGGTTTTAGTTTTTCTCGTCCAGTTTACGCAGGAGTTTACCTCACTTTTACATATTGATGCTCTTTCCACTACCCTGTAAAGACTAAAAACTTGTTTGGTCAAGTTTAACTTTGAACCGAAAATATACACTTATGTTCAAACCTCGGTTCAAACTCAATAAGAATAAATTTGTTTTTTTTATATAAAAGCACTCATTGAAAACTGATATTTCATCTTTTCTGTCAAATAAAATACACAAATAAGTCTAACATGGAGTTTATGCAGATTGATTCCATTCCACAGAACGTTAGTTGTTTGGTTTTCCAAGTACGGACTAGCTCTCTACCTGTGATGTTCTTTTTGGCGCCTCCCTGTGAAAACACATTAATACTATCCACGAATAAGTTGAATGAATTCGAAAAAAATATTAGACCTCCTTTTATCACATTTCAATCACTATTTTTGTCAGGGATGGACTTGTCATTGATGCTTTCTCGTTGTCATTTTTGAAAAACAGTAAAAATATAATATTTGATTCATCAAAATAAAAAAAGGCTCATCCTTGGAGTCGATGAATCTGGATTACTCATTATTCTTGCGAATAAAAGTTCACACAATATTAGGTGCTCCGAATAAAAAGTCATTTCGAAGTATTTCGTCAAAAAATCATAAATAACTAGAATGTGCGATCGCATTATATTCGATTGGTTCGCCAGAGACGGTCTAGTTTCTACAGATTATCACAGCCATGTACAAAAAGAACAAAATCGTGACGACCAAAGAACATACTGTTCTGAAAAAAGGTTCTAGTTATGGAAAAACGCTCGGACTAAAAATAAGATACAACACTGAAAAAAATGGAGGCTTTGGCTCAAAGTATTCCACGCTTTTGAACGATAATTCTTGCAGACAAGTGAAAATATTCTTCTAGAAGAGAATATGCTTTAAATGAAGAAAATTTATATTGAATCAAGGAAAATGTTTTTCTTGAAGCAAGTTTCAATTTCTCTTGAATGGTTTTTGCTTTTGACAAAGTATAAAATTCTTGTTTCAAAATCGCGAAGATTGTGAATTTCATTCAAGAATTTCAAATCCGTGCCTTGGAATGTTTCCGTAGAATCTTTTATCCAGAAATTCCACGTTTGGCTCAAAAACAATAATCCAATAGATTGGCTATGCATGGTTATGACTTTTTTTTCTTCTTATTTCAAAACAGAATAAAACAGGGTACTTTCTTAGTATCATGCAGTGATCGTGATGAGACTGATCGCCTAGTAACCCTTGTTCAATTATTATTGGAGTTTCTATATTTATGTTCAGACTCGAATCTCTATAAGGTATAGAAGGATGTTTAACATTCACTATGTAAGAAATGGATTTTTTCATTCCAACGATCAAGTCGAGTTTTGTGATTCCGTTTTTATTGAATAGAAAATGTTTATGTTATCCTTATCTATGATGTAGGTTATTGGAGTTCAGGAGTTCCTATATTTATGTTTAGACTCGAATTTCTAAGGAATAGAAGGATTTTTTATACCTTTATTTTGTAAGAAATGCTTGTTTCATTTCAACGATCACGAAACTTGTGATTTTGTTTTTACTGAATAGAAAGTGTTATAATTATTCATGATGTAAGTGTTAGTGATTGGAGTTCCTATATTTCAGATTACTTGAATATTTAGTATTTATTTTTGCAATAAATGTTTGGAAATATGTTTGTTCTTTCTTTTCAAGGTATTTTTCTGTCGATTGGGTATTTTTCAATTCCGAAAAATGAACTGAGGACGTTTCAACTATGATCCGAAACGTCCTGTAATGCCACTCTTGACTCAAGAGAAGTTATTTTTCTCTTGAGTCAAGTACAACCGCTTTTGGTTTTAGATATTTCATGCTCTAGAATCAAGAGATAGATCTTGGGCTAAGACAACTTGAATTTGGATGTTTCTTTGGACAAGAAAAATATCTCTTGGAAGCACATCATACGATCGTATTTTGAGATATTTTCTCTCTTCTACTGAATTTTTCTTCGCAATTGAACCAAGATGATTCGCTATTGAACCAAGAGAATCGGCTATTCTTCCAAAAAAAGGGTCAATTGTTGACAAGAGAATCATGGTTTTGGTTCAAGACCCTTTGCATTTGGACCTATTTAAAACCGAAAAGCTCTTGGCCGAATGTCATAATCCTTTGATTCAAAGGATTTGTTTTTTCAGTAAACCGACAACTTAATTTTTTCAAATCGGAACCACTATTTTATATTCCATTTCCGAATTCTATATCCAAGTCTTAGCAGAATTCATGCACCATGTCCTGAACCCAACCTCAACACTTCATGAAATTTACAATTATTGATCTAAGAACTAAGACTGTGTTTCTGATCAAATCTCTCGTATTTTTGATTGTCGATTTGTGACTGCTCACATGAAAACTGGTACAATAATATGTCAGGTGAAACTGAAAAGTTTGAAAAATTGATCGTTTCAGTGAAAATCAACAAATCGAGATTCTGATGATGCTAGGGTTTGGCGACGGCGACAGAGCTAGGACAAAGGCTGGAGAATGCGAATTCTGAAATTAGGTAATCGAGCATATCCACCCGCTTAGTGTAAAGAAGTTAATGATCAACAATTTAAGCATTTGTTTTCATTTGTTTTCATTTGTTTTCATTTGTTTTTCAATTTCACTTTTGAGGTGAAGTTGAGAACATGATACATGAAACCTCGTATAAAACTCACTCCAAATTTGATGTATAATTCGAAGATGCAATGAAAAATGGGGGTCACCATTTAAAAAATAAAAGTTGATGGTCTTTACTTGTTCTTGGTTTACACTGTCTGTATACATAAAATTACTTAAAAAAAAACGCAGTCCAGAATGAAACACGGCGTATTCGGGCATTTTTCTCAAAACAAACCCCTCCAACCACTGTATATTAAGAAAAGTACAGGTCCAAGCACTGATCCTTGAGGGATACTATCCACACCTGATATTCAAGGCTATTGATCGGGTTCCTCCGACAACAACTGATACAGTTCTGATAAATATTTCAAATATTTGAACTCAGAATCTGATTTGTCGTCAAAAGTTTTTGCAGTGGTCCAAAGCTCAATATTTGGATATGACCGGCTTTAAATATATTGAGGAAAATCTTTCTTAAGGATGTGTGTTGGGGGTGCAGGTATCATATTTATTCTGAAAGAATTTGAAAAAACAATTATATGTTTACCCTTAACCTCAGGAATTACCAAATTATAATCAAGCATTAAAAGTCAACGCGATGTACCAGACTTCATGTCTTTTTTTCGTAAAAGGTTTTGGAATGTGTTATCCTCACACTGCATTTTTCAATAGATTTTCAATATATTAGAACGAAACCATATGTGAGGACATAGTACTGACAGCTGGAAATGTCAAAATAACAGCTGTGCGCCACTTAGAACGGACAAATCCAATGGAAAGAGGGGTCGAGTCTTTGAACATTGAACCACTAGAATAAGCATAGCACCATGGACGTACGTGATTTGTTTGAGTCGATACCATCTTGTTTTTGTTTATATTTATGTTCATGTTACTTCAGCTTATTTGTTACAAGATCTTTACAATCCAACCGTCCTTCTTCATGGACGGTTGGATTGCTCCACAAACACAGCACTTTTTTGGCATAATTGCCACACTACAAATAAATTATTTTCAACTGGAAAATGACAACAACCGTCACTTTGACGGATCTATTAAGGTCATGGCAACGCATTCCAAATATCTTGATTGATGCCATTGAGTTAAGTCAATGATTGATGCCCAACGTTTCCGTTTGTGATAACAATTCCTCTTATCAACTTTTTAGTGTAAAAGAGCAAGGAAAATCGTTCGAGTATTCAACGGCAAGTAGTAATAGCAATGAAAAAAGAAAGGCTACAGTCTCCTGAATATTGAAGAGAAATACATTTATTTGATGATAGTGAACTTCAAGTCATTGTTATTAGATTGGTGACAGAAAATCTGGTGAAAGGTATTTCAAGGAATTAAACATGGCAAACCAGGAGCTTGCTTTTCCCCTTTCTCCCCAAGTTTACATTGACATGTGCGACTCACACAATAGATGTGTTTGTTATGCTCCACTAGTGCACACTTTTCTACACTACAACAGTCAGTGGTGCTTTTTCAGAATAAAATATCATCACTAAACTAGAAAAGATATTTTATCCTAAAAAACAGACATACATTTCACAAACAAGCCACACTGAGTGTTGTAGTGTAGAAAAGTGTGCACTAGTGGAGCATAACAAACACACCTAATATTGTTTGTTTATGCTTCTATATAGTGGTTCAATATTCGAAGGTTCGAGTGATACCTCATTTTAAAGGTCTTTTAATCCTTTTCACATCCTGAAAAAGTGGAAGTTTCAAGTCGCTGTCCCTTTTAGATTTTTCAAGATCAAGACAGTATTTTTTTCAAAATGGCACCCAATGGCCGTTTTGATATCCTCAGCTGTCACCACAGTGCTGACAAATGCAGAACGTGCTCATAAATTGAGGATCCAAACTTCATTTTGGCATATTAAACGATTTAATGTTAGGAGAGGGACATCAAAGAATTGATTTTGAGATGAGATCCCCAAATATGAGCACGTTCTGCGTTTTTCAGCACAGTGGTGACAGCTGCGTATGTCAAAACGGCCATTGGGTGCCACTTTGAAAAAAATACCGCCTTGATATGAAAAATTAGAAAGAGACAGCGACTTCAAACTTTCAGGGTTTACTAATAATGAAAAGATCTTTGAAATGAGGTATCACTAATCACTCGACCTCCCTTAGCATTTGATTTGTTCGTTCTAAGTGGCGCACCGCTGTTATCTCGACATTTTCAGCTGTCACTACTATGTCAAAAGAATCAGAACGTCGTCACATATTATGGTGTGTCCAAATTTCGTTTTAATATATTAAACGGTTTAAAAGTTACAAAAGGAGGGGGGCAATAAAGAATTACAATCTATAACAAATTTCAGTTTTAAAAAATTGGAACTTTGTAAAGGGTAAACGTCGAGCCATTTTTTTGAAACCATACATTTTTCAGTCCAATAATTAACATAACGACAAATCAACAGTGAAAATCCAGTTATTATTTATCTTCAAAGACTTTTAACAAACATTCTTGGGTTTATTACAGTGAGAAATCAACGTTTGGGTTTGTTAATTTTTTCAACAGATAGTTTTCAAAAAATCATTTTTTCTCATTTGGCAGTGGTGGGCCAGACATGCAGTAGCTTAGAACAGAACTAACCCAAACTAACCCAAACAACGCTTAGTGTGGATGAGAGGATTGTAGTTTGGCAAACTGGCGAGTGTAACGAGTGCTCATTTCGACTGTGCGTGAAGTCATCCACACATGTGAGTCAGCATTCTTTATTTACAGTTGGCCGATTGTTTTTGTAGTGCGCCAAAAAATATTGATTGTTTGGTTGATCTTTATTAAATTATGCAGATTAAATCATTTGAAAAAAGCGCTCAAATTTATTACAACATTTGTTCATCTATCTCTATTTGCATACTGATGATCTAGGCATCTAGGCAAACGGTAGGTGGTTCCACATATGGCTCGGAGTTTGGCAAATTCCGCGCGTGTGGGATACAAGGCCAAATTAGATTCTGTGTGTTTTGGTAGCAATCGATAGTTGGTGACCGTCCGCAGTTCGCTAACTATCGCATGTCTTACCAGGACTGGCTTCACAACAGTTGATTACCAGTGTTACCACTCACCCAAATACTGATGTTGATATAAAGACGTTGGAAATGCCATGATTTTGAGTATAAAGGCGCTGAAATCGGACTTGTTTCCACGAGACACTATATATATTGGGAGTTAACAAGATTTCTCTGTCATAAAAGTCGATCTATATCCAATCTTGTCGATGGGATTTTTCATAATTCCATTTCAATTCGGAATGGAATATTTCACGGGACGGCATCCAATAAAATAAATAGAAAGCCAAGCAATAAAATAAAGAAAACAGGGGAATCGGGAATCGAGACCGATTGTATCGTGACGTGACAATTGAGTGGCGAATTGTGGCTTTAGATCGTCTTTTATTCCTGGACTGTTTTTGTCGCCCGCTTACGCTGCACAAATTTTATTGACTTTGGAAATTGTATTGGGATTTGCATGCCGGTTCGTATGCAGAATATCCAAGATTTATGGGATGTGCAGCAAACTGACAAAAAAGAGAAATTTTGCTGAATTTGCGGACTCCATTGTGAAACTGTGATTTTAAACTTTCTGGAATCTTAAGAGAAAATGTGTTTGTGATGATAGAAGCTGTGTAACTGGACGTCAGGAAAGATTGGCGTCTTTTTACGATCCCGTTGCAGCAAAGAATGATTAGTGGGATCTTCAGAGTTTTGGTACCTAAATCATGATATTCTTTAAACTGTTTTTCTATCAATTTTTCTCCCACGATTTGTTAACTCAAACGAGTCATTAAACACAAACTCAAGACTCATGATGATCTGCTTGTAGCTGCTTTTTTTCTTATAGCCTGTGTGAGATTTTCGGCGGTTTTATGCTAAGTTCCCAATCCAAAATCATACATTCTTTTTTTAGTTGAAATTTTTGATTCATAAACGTTTGGCGCTCTTTTTCAAGTCTTGGGATAAAGGTACCTTCATCATGCGTATTAGATGCTCATGAAAGTACAACGGCTGGCAATACAAGTACAGCCGTTCTCAAAATATTTGAGTTTTAAAGTTGGTTTTTTGGTATTGCCAAATTTAGTATCTATTCAGTATAATGATTGTTTGAACATTATTTATCAATTTTCATCGTTCCAATAATCTAGAACAACGAATATAACAAG
Source organism: Orchestes rusci (assembly GCA_958502075.1). Classification (NCBI taxonomy): domain Eukaryota; kingdom Metazoa; phylum Arthropoda; class Insecta; order Coleoptera; family Curculionidae; genus Orchestes; species Orchestes rusci. The sequence continues at coordinate 23,568,046 of OY293309.1, forward strand.
TGAATACATCATATTATTAATAAATTGTTATCATAAAATTCAATTATTGAATATGCCCGCCATTATTCACAACACATTTTCTTAAAAATGCATTTCATGATATCAATTTATTAATAATATCATGTATTCACTTGTTTTAGATTATTGGAAGGATAAAAATTAATCAATGATGTTCAAACAATCATCAACTTTGAAACTCAAATATGTTGAAAACAGCTGGAAGGAATACCTACATGTTGTATATTTTTGAGATCAAAAAAATAATGTATATCTGATTATAGAATAATATATAGGGTATTCCATTTAAAAAAATGCAAGTTGTGTCGGCCCCACTTTTCTCGTGCACCCAGTATACAAAAAAAATCATTTTTTCTGGCGGTTCATGTTAATACCTACCAACTTTGTTTTCAAAATCCCTATCTATCTTGCATAATAAGCGAGGTAGACTGCAGACTAAATATACGGAAACACCCTGTACAACGGAAGCAAAGAACAACCCACCGTAGGTAGGTTCCGAGGTCATTTTAAACCTCCTGCCCATTGACTTGTTCATTAAAAGGACTGCCGCAAAGGGAGCTCTCAGACTGAGGGAGGCCTAACTGTGGGAACAGGCGACAAGTGAACACTCAATAATAGTGCTGAAGGAAATCTCAGAGTCCATGGATAACTAATAGACGAGGCTGCTACAAACGGCAACAGACTTCATGGTGACCAAGAGCTCATTTGGGAATTGGGTGATGGTTAAAATACCTTTCAGAGAAGACTGTAATCAAGGCTCCATTATAAGGGAGAAAAAGATCTCCATCTTTACAAAAGCAGTAAAAACAATTACAGATACGGGAGCACAGATATACTCAAAGGAACTCCACATCCAAGGGTCTATCAAGCTTGAAAAAGGATGTGGCTTTCTGCATGCAGCAATCATTGCGATTCAAGAAACAGCCAACCTGCTGCACAGACTGGCCAACACACAAAAGACGTCACAATCTATGCACACATAACCATTTGTACCTATAATTGATGAACAGTGGTCATCAACTTTATGAACATTGATTAAACGATTCTGTCACTGTAATGATGACTTTCGCATCATAGATTGATAACTGAGAACACAGCATCAATGAATAAGCAAACACTGATCAATGAACGTGGAACATCGAATGTTGATGAATCTTTTCATCAATTCAATGTTCAAAATTCATTAAACCTACGTATGACCAACATCAATCTATGTTTTCCATCTTCAAATCAATGAATACTCAGTCATAGATACACAAACGATATTCATAAAATTCATCAAACGTCCTTCGTTGTTTCGATGTACACCAAACGTTGATTTTACGAACCCGACCATCGATCTGCTAGAAAGACGCCAAAGTTAATGCTGTCGATTGCTGAATTCAGTTGAATTAGCCACCAAAGACATTATAACGAAAAGTAGACGATGGGTTTAATTGGCGCCAAATTTGCACTACCAGAGTTACCGAACGCCAAGCCGAGAGGTATGAAGTTTGTCTTTCTTTGCGTGAAAAAAGTTGAGTAAGTACTACTAGTGACTTCTGGTGATTAATGAAATTTTACGTTTTCCTGAATTTTAGTGATACTCGAGGAAATATCCCGACTGTGGATAAACGAAGCAAGTTCTATAAACTTGATGTTAGTCCATTTCATAATACAGAAGGTACTAGGTACTGAAAATTAGATCTTTCGGCACAAAATTAAAATTACACGTGAAATGACAATGACGTCTAGGGTTAGGGATTGGTTATTTATGGCAACCGTTGCTAAGGAAAACCTCCGTCTCTAGCGCCATCCAACGGGTAGTCCTCTAAACAAATCCGACTTGATTAACTGGTTGCCTAAAACTCTATTTACATTAGCTCCCATTCAAGTTTCCTATATATCTTGAGTGATATGATATGTGGGTGTCTATAGGTAAAATTTGTTGCCTCTCAACATCAATATATCCAATAGTTGTTCACTTATCTCTTACAGAGTTGGAGAAGAGCTTTGATATTTTATCGGCAGAATGTCCATGTTCAAAAGGCATCAAATGTCATCATATCGCTGCTCTAGCACTTTTTGGGCATCACAATATCTCTGTAACAGATTATACATGCTCATAGAACACATATCACTCAAAATATATAGGAAACTCCCATACAATAGTTTGAAATGAAATTCGCCAGCGCCCTACAACGGGTAGTCCTCGTACTTTTGACTTTTTTTTTCTCAAAAACGTGAAGAAATCTGTTTTTATTGCATACGGTGGAGCCATCTATTAAATAAAATAGGATTTATACCACGTTCGAAATTATAATAATTCAAATATCATCACATGGTATATCAAAAGTTATTCTTAAAAATTGCATAACTATTTTTTAAAAACGTTCATTTTATAATGTCTGAAAGCTTTGTCCTGGACAAATACATTTTATGCATATTTTTCAGTTTATAACTTTTGATAAGCCATGTCGATCAATATTTAAATTAAATTTCGAATGTTGAATCTATAAAATGCAAACCACAAAATTTATAGGACTTGTATACCCAGTTGTGCTTCAGTTTTGTTGTTCAAAATCGAACTTTTAACATGCTGACCCAATTTTTCTAATACAGTAGAAGAACTTCTGTGTTTTGTTGAAAATATCCACACATCCCGGAGACGATACATTTCTCAATGAACTCACGATAAGCTTACATTATAGTCCAATCCAAGGTTCAAACACAAACAAGATGATCTAGGTACTGGAAATTAGAAATTTTCGGCACAAAATTCAAATTACACGTGAATGACAATGACGTCTAGGGTTAGGGATTGTTTATTTATGGCAACCGTTGTTGAGGAAAACCTCCGTCTCTAGCGCCATCCAACGGGTAGTCCTCTAAACAAATCCGACTTGGTTAACTGGTTGCCTAAAACTCCATTAACATTGGCTCCCATTCAAGTTTCCTATATATTTTGAGTGATATGTGCTCATAGAATGCACCACCAAAGTCAAAATCTGAACCTGTGAAATCTGCTGAGGAGGTTTATCCAACAGAACCTTATACAGCTCTTGAAAGTGAAGTGTCTGATGAATCAATGTCAAGATTGATAGAAAAGTCGGGAAGTTTTGGAAATACGGTTGGTTATGGAGTGAAGAACCTGTGAATACAACCAGTTCATTTCCGATCATCGAAGTAATAATTTCTTCCAAAGCTTTTTTGGAGGCGGGAGGCGCTAGATAAAGTTTTCAAATTGAAAGAAATGTGCGCAATTGATGACGATAAAATAAAACATACTGCGATTGTGTCGACTGGTCAAGCTTCGAATGAGAAGTGGATCCTTGCAAGGACATACCGTCTGACTGCGAGTAACTCTGGTCTCATCATTTCGGAAAATTCAAAATTTTTCTCATGAGAAAAATATTTATCTGGAAACATTATAAGCTCCGACATACGTTTGTGACGTCACGACTTAGGCAATCTATTGATAAAATTATCTTTCAAAATCCACACTTTTAACTACACAACACTAGTGCTCAAAAACGAGTTCCACTTTCAACTATTTTGAATCATCTACACAGTATACAGACACACACAAATTAGTCTGTGGTACCAGAAGTATGTACCGAACATAAACAGCAAAAATATTCATGAGACGTCAGAATCAAAGAAGTAAGGTTGGGTCAAGTCTGGTCGAGTTCCGTAGTTGAGTTCGTGACAAGGTGTGTCAGATTGTTGAGTAGATCAATCCGCAAAAGTATGAAATGAAAGATAATATTGTACTAGGTTTATTTTTTGTATGTAGAACATTCCATTTTGGTGTACGCGATCTTTTTTTGTCATGTTAAGTTGTTATTTGCATCATATTTTGATCCATTGCTTAAGAAAAAATGATTATCAGTAGTGATATTCATTTAATTCTACACATTCTGGCAACATCGTTGTTTAAGAATAAGCATTACCATAACGATAAGCTCCTCCTTATTTCTCCGTAATTGAAGGAATCCGGTTAATAACAGAGACAATATAAAAAAATGAGACCAACGGATTTAATCGTGAGGACCGAAACCGTGTTCCTGTAGCGCATAGCGCATGGTGACGAAAATTAGAACTAAACTGACCATCAAGAAATATCATACTTTTATACATCTATCTCTTTTCCTATGCCAGAACCTGTTTGGTAGAAAGAGAGAGCAAGCAACATATCAAAAATTCTAATGTCGTTACCTTGGTTCCGTCAACCGTCAATCAATAATCAGTCATAGCAACACACAACACTTAACCCTGCTTCCGGCTTCTTCCTTTCATAAAAAATATTTTTGACTTTTGAGTAATACTAGATACTACTAGATACTCACTATTACTTAGTCATAGAACAAAGTTTATATATTACTTAGTTAAGTGCCGAAAGTTAATCAAAACTGGTAAGTTGACTAACTTGCATCAAGTATACATGCTTATGCTTATTTGTGCTAGTGCTATGGACGGAAGAGACGGCTATGATGGGTTATTTGAATCTCATGGTGCCTCTAGATATACCTACATGCAAATATCTAAAAAACCAACAAGGTAACATAAAAACTTATTCATTTAATTAGTGATTGAAATGAATTAAGGATGGCAAATTGAAATAGTCGTACATAAGCTTTATTGGTCCCTATTTAGTTTTCTTCATTTGTTCTTGGTAAAGCAGCAATGATTTGTTTCTCAATAATTGGGCTGCTAGCTCAGGACTCAATTTCAATTAAATTTCAAATAAATACACAGCAGACTTTGATTTATCTTATTTTTGTCAAAAAATATTTTGGAATAGCTTGTTAAATAATGATGTATATTGATTCTTGACACTGCGACTATAATCAGTTGTGTAATTTTCAAGCTGAGAAATGATAATCACTTATTGTTGTTTGTTATTTGTTAATATTATGTAAATTATTATCTAAACTAAAGATTATCAACAAAAATTAGAAAACAAGATGGAAATTTTGTCCAATTTCCCTTTTTGATATTTTCAGGTTCCTATTCTGTGATATGGAATGGATGTGGAATATTAGTAGATTCTGTGGATGTACCACGTTTACGTAGATGTACCTATAGCAATTAACTCTTTTTGTGCCAAATTATGAAGATGTATATACCTATAGTGTTAGTAGGGTTCAAATGAGATGTTTTGTTAATAGTTTTTGATATGTTTTTCTCATCAACTAAAATTTTTTTTGTGATACTTATTTACGAGGTAAGAATTGTTTTCTTTGTAATAACCATTTATAGGGTAAGAACTGTTCCTATTTTTCAAGTGAAGGGATTTTTATTTGTTTATTAATTTATTCTCAATACATTTTTTCGACACTAGACTTGTTTTATTTAAATACTTTATTTTATAGAAAATATGTTTACAATAAAGAAAAAAACCATTGGTTCTTTATTTTAAAAAGAATGTTGCATTTTTCTCAGGTAACTATTGTTGAATTTGAACTAAAATTTATTTTTACACAAAATCCATCAGAAAAGTGCAAAATCTTGTTAGATGAACACGGATTGTTGTTTGTTTCACATCGAAGTAGCATGCGAGGTGCGACTTGCAGCCAGGAAGCATGCTGCTTACTTGACCTTCTCCAACAAAGATAGTAAGAATGATTTCACATTCCAGTGGCACCATGCGATGCCACTCAGATGTGAAATCATTCATATTATCATATTTGTATAGGTTTTGAAATATTTAGCATCCTCCAGGCAAACAAGTCGCATATCACATGATAGGTACTTTGATTTGAAACAAAAAACAATACAAAATGTTGGTTCCAAAAAGCCCGCCAAGACTGTTAGTTTCTCCTGTAGCCAAGGGTGGCGCCAGCGTAACACTGTCTCCAAAGTATACCATATAATCAGTAACTCTCTTTTTTTATTATTTCTCTATGGTTAATAACGATAAAGGATTGTGATTTTGTCACTGCGCATGCTCAGAATAACGATAACCACAACGGAGTAAAACTTTAAGAGGTGCAAAAAGTCTTTATTCGAAAATGTGTCTAAACATTCAAATTGTTGCAAAAAATCCACGAAATAAATGATTTTCAAAGTGAAGACCAATGAGCATAGATCCATGCTCAACGTTTATTGATTCAACGTACAGCAGTAATAAACCAATGTAATTGGGTTCGTAAGATTAATAACCAGCGTACATGTATCGATGCTCACTGTTCATTGATTTAACGTACAGCAATAATAAGCTCATGTTCCTTAGTTCGTAAAATCAATTATTTGAAATCATAAAGGATTCATGCTCACTGTTCATTGATTCAACGTACAGTCATTGTATGAATGACCCGTGGTTGGTGCAAAAACAATGTTTTCATTCATTGGTTTGAAGTATGTTTTTATTGATAACACGTACTTTTTTCGTTCAGTGCAGACAGCGAAGCAGCATCGAGACTTAAAGAATCAGATACAGTAAGGTCCAACGCGGTTATGAGTTGCTGTGAGACATTGTCCTGGAACAAGAAGCTCGTTCTATGCTGGGTTTCTGGAAATAGCAAAATCTAAGGGAACACGATAACTGATGGATAGGTGAAACTAGGACTAAGAAAAGACGAAGTCGAAGTGGTAAACGCATCGCTAGCAACGTTCAAACTACTGAAAGATACAGTAGATAAAAACACGGTGAGGCTACACCAGCGCGAGGTAGAGCATTCGGAACGACTACAACACATCGAGAGCTCTGTGGCCAAACTTGGATATGGAAAAAACAGGCAAATTACTGAAGCAGAGCAAGTCCTTTGTAGCATCTTTGTGGGGGGACACTGTTAAATCAGAACCATGCTCCGTGCCGTGCCTGGGGACGGATGATCTCTGCAAAGACTGCATTAGATGGAATGAGACGAAAGAACAAATGATAGAACATCCAGAACATCTACTAATCCAAACTAACTCAAACTTACTCAACTCTAAAAGAAGGACCCCAACAAACAAAGAAGGTCAAATATACCGCTTCTCGACCTATAAATTGGTCGAGAGATAATAATGTCCAGTTATGAATAGGGCAAAATTACCGACATTTGTCTTCATATTTCCCTATGTGGGAAAAGAAACTAAAGTGATTTTAAAGTAATAAATAGGATGATAGATAGGTTCATGCCAATAATTAGGTTGAAGGTGAATAAAGGAATTGTCAACCGGTTTTGAGTCAAAATGTGGGAAATCTGATCAATGTAACCTATTTTTTACCTGTTGGTAAATAACAATCACAGGAAAAATACACTTGTATACAAGTGTAAATAATGAAGTATGGATTTTGTCACGTGTCGACGTGAAAGAATTACTACTCATACTTGGTATAATATCCATGTAGTAGTTTATTGATTATTGTGAGGAGATGTTACTGCAAAATAAACTTTGCTGTATAATATCGGGAAGATACTTGCAGAAAATTGATGCGCCCTAATTACATGTCCATTTCGATACATTATTACCAGAGTATGCGAAATTTTTCAAACAACCTTGAATCCAAAATAACTATAATAGCCTAGGAATGTTATAAACTTGCCAGTGGTAGTATAATCATCTTTGAATATGTGAATATCCTCAAAAGTAGTCAGAAATTCAATAAAATTCGGAAATAACACATTGTTTCTTAAAATGCTGACATTGAAACATGGCTCTCATATGTTGTGTACCTATAAGTTAATTTTTCGACCTTGATGACATTATTCCTTAACTCAGGTCAAAATTGACTAGATATCGATCTTTGTTATAACCTAATAGACAGGTAGCGATAGAGACAGAATTGTGGTTATAATTTAGTAATATTACACCTGAATTCAAAAGAAATAAAAGTCTTGTCCTCGAAGGTAACTTTTTATTTGTTTTCAAGTGATTTTAGATTTATTCTCACACCTTATATGGGTCATGATGGTACAAGAGACAATGCATGTTAATCTTTTTCTTTTCTTCTGGTCTAGAGTTTTTAAATTGTTTGTTGGGACATCAGATCAATATTTCAAATAATTTGACCACCCATAAGTTCGAGCGTTAGAGGTTTCTCATAAAGTTGAACGACCTTTGCTAAGACTCAATAGACACGTAGCGATAAAGACTGAATGCTGGTCATAATTTGGTTATATTCCACCCAAAATCAGAGGAAATATATCCTTGTCCTTGAAGTCAACTTTTTTGATCATTTTCAAGTAAGTTTAGACTTCTTCGTATACCTTATATACCGGGTGTTCATTTGAAAACTTCCCACCCCGGTTTTATCAAAAACTACTGATTAAAAAAAACGCCGAGACACTTCAAAAGATTTGTCAAGGGAGACGACTTTTTAAGTAAATATTACTTCGCCTCACTTCACCCCCTACCCCCAGGGGCACCCCCTTAAGAATATCAAATGGGAAAGTGTATCGAATTAAAGCTTGTTTGAAAGGCCTTATCCAGTGCTCTATCATGACGATTGAAATCGGTCGATTCGTTTTCGAGAAATTTGAAAAAATATTCAAACAAAAAAACAATAATAATTAAAAAAATTATTAAAGTCACAGTAAATACCCGACAGCAACACACTAAAATATCAACCTTCAAATACATCATTTTGTTAAAGCCCATTAGACCATACTTGTTTTTATAGTCATTGTCACATTGTGTTGACAACCTAACCTAACTTTAAGTAAACTAGTTGTCAAAAAGTGCCGTCCAAATGAAATTGAATATTTCAAAGTTCACTTCAGTTATTGAATGATCATAGAGAAAATACTGTTTCCTACTCGCGGGAAATGGATATTACCCACTCAGATGATTACACTACTCGCCTATACGGCTCGTGGCACAAACTTCATCCTCGTGAGTAATATATCCACCATTTTCCGCTCGTTGAATAATATACTATTATTTCAAGAAAGAAAGATGTTAATGATTATTTTTTGTCCTATTTTGTCAACTCTGTTATACACGTTATCTACACATCTTGTAAGATTCAATCACTCTATAGATCAAGCGAAAGATTAGCTCGGCATATTTGTTAAGAAAAATCTTCTCAAAAATTGTTATCAGAAAAAATATCTTTAGTTCATACTTAACTGTGAAGTGAATTATGATTTACCGGACTCAAAACCAGTCCGGTAAATGACACTTTGCATCAGCAGCGAATGTGATAGAAATTAACTTCACCACTCCGCTAAATGACACTTTGGATCATCAGAGACTGTGGAATTGAATTGGGAGAATACGAAATTTGAGTAACTTTGAAAGTGGTAGCATCGTTTGACTGACACCATCTCATGGTTTTCATTAATAACTTGATATAAAATATTGGTAACATAAGTAACGTATCTGAATTACCCAAGTGGTGACTATCACAAAACAGAAGATATGACAGTAGTGTATAGTGTAAGGTGAAAAAAGAATACCAGGCCATTTTAGCATTTTTCCATCAAGCGCCGAGTGCTCATTGGCCGACAAATGTTGAACTCAAAAAACCTGTCCTTTGATTGACAGGATACTGGTTGCGGTATATCAATGTTCTTAGGATGAAACGAATAAATCTCGCCAATCAACCACATAATCCCAAGAAGAATATCATTTTCTTACTTCAGCAAAAGTTCAATGATATACGCGTCCCACACAAAATCAAACCAAATAAATTTCTAAGAGCCCCTTCACAGACATATAGTTTTTCCTTAAGGCGATGAAATTTTTTGGACTGCACTGTCTAAATCTTGAGGAAAAACTGTAGGTCTCTGAGCGGTTGAAGGAAAGTAAAAAAATAGGAAGAACACACCTGAAAAATTATTTCCCGATCACTCCACAAAAGACCAGTTTTGAAGCTGAATGTAAGGTTTACACTGAATTTCACTTCAAAGTAGAAGTTTTGAATTTCCGCTTGGCAAACGTGTTCAAAGTCACGCTTACATCAAATTCCATGTAGATGGTATCGTATTATTTCCATTTGGCAAGCGGAAATCTGTCACTTTCACTGAAAACTTTCAGTGAAATTCAATGTAGACCAGGAAGAACAAAGAAAGAGAGAAAGTGGACGAAAAAAAAAAGTAGTCATTAAAAAAAAAATTGAATTCAGATGAAGAAAATGCGAATGATTGATTTCGTGCAAGAAATTGAAGCATCACCACTTCTAACAAGTAAAGAGCGCAAAGTTGCCGATCTTATTTTGTTCGAATCTAAACAAAGGGGAGAAAAATGTTTGCTAAGGTTCAACAAATTAGACCATTGATTATTGGACAAAATCCTATCGTGGAACACTCCTCCATAAAGTGGAAACATTTATTTTAGATTAAAAAAGATTAAAAAACATTTTTTTTTCATTATCTTATTAAACGTGTCTTGTCTAATTCTTTAAAGATAAGTAGTCTCTGTTAATGTATTGTTCATGATAATTTGTCTAGATCACAACTCCCCAACATCAATCGTCTTGTTCACCATATGAATTGGCAATGCATAGACAGAGGCAAGTATCTTAGAAGAGTGTCCTTTTTATTTTCACCAATTAAATAATGACTCAACGGAAAAACCAAGCTCAATACAAAAAAATTACAACCAAGACCAATGTATACGTAGTATTTGTTCAAACACCCCTTTGCCACCACCAAAAACCCCATTAAAAATCCAAAACCGTATCGAATCTTCTCCACACCACTTAGTTACGCAAACAGTTTTTCGTTTGACGGATCATAAATCACGACGCTGTGATATCACCAAAGTGTGTCACGTGACATGCGCGCGTGCCGTCACGTGTCGGATCAGCCTAATAGTGTTGTTAATCCGACAAGAGCCCAGACCACCCAAGAAAGGAAATTTGCCAAGGGTCTCACTAAGCCGATGAGAAAAGGGGCTAATTGATGTTATCTTGTTGAAAGGGAATGAAATTTGACATTATGTAGCAGCGATGGCATAAATAAGTTATATCCAAGCTCTGTCACCTTCCCTCTTAAACCTGAATTTTCTCCATAATAAAATGATCATTCTAAATTCCAACATCCCCCTTGCCAGCACCCCAAAGTCAAAAATCCGTCAGAAGTGATAGCGGCAGTAATAAAAGTTGTTAATCCGAGCGTATAATAAAGTTTCGACTGCGAGCAGCAGAAACTCCTGAAACTTTCCAAGTACCTAATGAAACTATAATAAAGTAACCGCATAAACTTGAAACATTCAATCTGTTTTAATCAACTTGAGTCGTCGGGTCGTGCTCGAAGCTCCCGTTATACGCAGTGGGGGAAAAGAAGCAGAAAGGAGGAAAAAATTTAATTAGAAATTATTGAGCTCATATGGAATAGGTGTGAGCTATTCTCGATGTATTTATTGTTATCATTTCACAGGCAGATTACCGACTGCCCCATGTGATGGTTTGTACTTCTTTTATAACAAGCTTTCAGGTACAATTCTATTTGATTTTTTGACAACCCACCTTCACACTAGTGATTGGATAAAATCATAATAATCACGGTAAATAAATCTGTTCCGATATGATAACAACTGGTCTATCAGTACAAAATGAGTTATGGAAAAAACTACCTGGTGTGTTTATGACCACACAACAGAAGTGAAAAGTTCATAAACGCAAGATTAATAACACGAAATACAATTCTTTTTGTTGTTCGACCACTGCGCATTCAATTTTTGTGGAATGGCATGGGCGCAGACATCTTGAACTTGATCTGTCAATTCTACTTCAATTCAATGTCATTAGGTGGGTTTGTTATTTCGGTGTAGTATGTGCAGACTGCTGGTAGAATTTATGGCTGGCAGTGTAAAGGAAATTCACCAAACGCGTTAGTGCATTCAGTGCAGATATTTTAACCAAAAAAATAATCAAAAAAACAACGATGGATGATTCGAATAGTAAAGTCAAAGTATTAGGGACTATATTGTCTGAAGTTTTTGACGATGATGATGATTCCTCATCTTCAAACTCTGATTCTGAAGACAGCTTAACCGAAATAATTTTGAATACACATGACCGCATAAAGAGAAACTGTATAAAAAGGTTTTTCGAGTGTAGTTCCTGCCTATACGTATACTGAATTCAAACGGCATAACATTAGCCGAATTAGTAACCCTGAAGACCAAAGAGTATTGTATTTGTTCAGATCCACACTGATTTTTGACTCGAGATTTTCTTTTATCTTTATTTTAGGTTAGGTTGAGAGAAGCTTCAAAACAAAATACACCAAATAGACTTCCCACCCTATACACTACAGTACACTTGTCACACCTTCTCTTGACCTGAGGTAGCGAGAGCAGTGATGCATGGGCAATCTACACTGATATAATCACTGTTTGCCATAACGGCATAAGAAAGGCTGCGATATAGACAAGTATAGATTCGTGTGCACTATGGTGAAGGATAACAAACATTCCTATAATTCTTGATTGTCAGGGATCAAAGCTTTGATTCCTCCACCCCTGATTGTGGTTTGTCATGTCATGTGTCATGTCGTCTCGAGTTTGTTCTTGTCGATGGTTGCATTAATTGATATATCTTTTTTTTTTCTTTATATGAGTAAAGTGATCTATAATGAACAATATTTTCGCGAGTCTTCAAAAAGATTTTTGTGAAACTGTTTGTGCTTTGGAGACACAGTGTTTTTTGTGAAATATATGATGATATCTACCCTGCAAACTAACCTGCTTGGTCTAAGCACCAGGTAACAGTCAACCACCAAAATACGTGAGATACAGTGAACTTCTTTGCAATAAGCAAACTGGCCCCATTTGTCAATTGGCAATTTATTTTGGTTCCAGTATCATTTTGATTCAATTGTTAAACTAAGAGAATATTAATCAGAATATTGGAGTCAAAGTAGAGTTCTATCTATAAAAATTGAGCATGATTATTGGGTGACAATTTTTTTCTAGCTCGTCCATATAAAAATGCTTCAGTAAACTAGATAATTCACAATTTTGTCTGACTTTTACAGTATTTTCACCCATATTCCCAACAAAGACAAACTCACTGTCTCGCATCGCGTTCTAAGTTACTATCGCCGAGTTTCACTTGTCTCTCGTTAATTGTATTAGTTCGGCGCTTTTCCAGGCTCGTGCCCAGTGTCCCATGCATTTTGTGTTGAAAAGCGTCGCGACGCACTCTCCAGAACCCCACTGACTGACTCGATTCATTTCAAAATGGCCGCCAAGGGTGTCGTCAACGTAATTACGAAATGAATTGTCCAATGGTGGGATCTCGGTTGCCATGACAGCCTTGATTAAAACAAGCGAATGTCTCGGGCTCGTATCACCATAGTAACTGCTGCGATGCGTCGCGACGCTCTTTTCATACACCAACGTCTCGGGAGGTGAAGCTGGAAATTAGCTGGATACGGTTTAATCGCTGCTAGACTCAATGGAAGCTCTACATGGATTGATTTGAATTGAATCCACCGTTCTTTCACATATTGATTTTTTCATTCATAGTGATATTGAATAACTGATGATAATCATCATTATCATAATCACCGCATCAACTCTGATGAACCTTGTGGTTTTGAATTAAATTTGTCGTCTTCTTTGCTTAATATATGAAGGTAACAAATCTTGTCTCTATTACAAATACAATAGAATATTTGGACAACTATGCTCATGATGGACCGCAGAGCTAGTAATATCTTTTCGTTTACCATTCTGAATTTAGAAAAAATATAAATACTACAATAATGAAGGGTCTAATGTCTATGCATTCAAGTAAAATCTATGTAGATATTCACTTTAACGATGCCAATTATTTTTATTTTTTGTTGTGAAGTGGAATATATACAGTCGCGCACAAAAGTTTGGAAACAGCCTAAAATGTTATCATAATTTTGATCCTGCAGCAGTTATCAAAGAACTGATGGTGCATTTGAAAACTTCAATCCATTTGTCCGTTTGCGTGTCCTGCATGGCGATTTTTTCCAAAGAAATGTTTAGTTCCCTTTTTTCACGTTAAAAAAAAATGACAATTATTTTCTAAAACTTTTTTCTGTGCACTTTTCACAATAATTGAACATAGGATAGTCTAGATACAAAATCGTGAACTTGGTAAAAATGATTCATTTTTGAAAAAATCATAACAATGGGTCCTTTTTGACAAGTTCACGATTTTATATCTACAGGGTGACTCATTTCAAAGCGGGCATAACATTTTCATTTATAGAGCGATTTTGTGAAATGTCGAGAGTGAAAAGGTTTATTTTGAGGCCAGACGTGAAACAATTTTTCCAATATTCAAGGCCTTCTAGATCATATTTGAAGGCTGAAAAATCCAAAATTTTAGAAGAAATCTGCCCACGCCACTGAATTCGTTACTCCCTAAAATGATTCTGTACCAAATTTAATGAAATCTATTCAAAATTAACGAATAATTTGATTATGCACCGAGAAGCATTTCACCTCGTAACTCCAGCGATAGCAAATCTATCACAACAAATGTATTCAATAACAACACTTAAAAGATATTTTTATGTCAAAATCCAATCAAAACAAAAACCAAAAAAATACACACAGGAATAATATTTTTGAATTTTGGCACAGAACCATTCAAGAAGATAAAAAAAATCCAGTGGCAAAGGCAGATTTCTTCTAAAAAAATCGCTTATAAGTTTTCTGGATTTTTCGGCCTCTTAATATGCTCTACCTAGTCCTTGATTTTGAAAAAAACTGGTTGACATAATATGGCCCCAAAATACATCTTTCTCCTCTCTCATTTGAAAAAAAAGGTCAAAATCAATCCATAAACTGAAATATTATGAGGGTGGTCGCTTTCAAATGGGTCTCTCTGTAGACTATCCTTTGTTCAACTATTGGCCTTTTTATCAAAAAGTGAAATTTCTGAAAAGTGTCTTTTTTAACATGGAAAAAGGGCACCAAACAATTTTTTGGAAAAAGTCGCCAACACACTGAAACTGACAAATGGACTAAAGCTTTCAAATGCACCATCACTTCTTTGATTACTGCTGCAGGATCAAAGCTATGATGACATTTTTTTGTGCGTGACCAGTTTGTCGTCCAGGGTGTACGGTAAGTATATGACATAATTCCGGGAACGTAAAGAGGTCAAAATAACCCTAGTTTGTCATGAAATTTCTTTTTCTGAAGTGCCTTCTAACGGAGATACAGAGCCCTTAAGGGGGGAACCCATCGATTTCATTCTTCAGCTATGACTTTTGAACTGGCTTGTATAATTGTATAATCTGATGAAATTTTAGTTGCAAAAATGCCATTTTTAAAACGCGATATCTCGATAACGGTTGAATTAAGGAACATTAGTTGTATCACAATTTTTGTTCGAAATTGAAGAAAGAATTGAAATATCAATTAATATACAGGGGGTTCCATTTAAATAATCATACTTTTTCGTGCCATACTTTTGTGACGCACCCTGTATGTTTCCAAATATTTTCAGAATGTGCGCTATTTACACCCCTTACCTGTGACGCATATTGATATTGATATTTTTCATATCCTATATGATAAAACCTACTTTACTCTATCGTTGGGACACCCTGTACAGGTGAAGAGAACCAGTGTAAACTACAATACATCCTGTGATCAACATTTGTACAATACCAGAAATAAGACTGATCCAATGGTACCATATGTAAGACTGAACAAATCTCTGATAAGCACTAGTCAATTAGGTCCTAGGTTTTATAATAAGTTACCTGATAAGAGTGATAAGTTAAGGAATTTGCCTGGGAAAGAGTTTACCACAGCGATAAAATCATATTTGTTGAAACAAGCCTTTTGATAATAATAATAATAATGATAATAAAGCGTTTATTAAGCGAAAGCTTTACAAAAAAAATACATTTCTAATCTTAATTTATAAAAATGAGTACCGATTTCTTCTGGAAGATCCATCACTTGAGAACGGCTGGGGCAATTTGAGTCATTTTTATTTTAATTGTTCCTTAAATTCTTGGGATTGAAGCTGGAAAATCCCCCGAAAAAACCTGAAAACACAACTTTTCATTCGGAATGTCACATGTCACATTTCCGTGACAAAACAAACTAATGTCAATGTCAATGAGTAGATTCAATAGGCGCGTTCGAGTTTTCGCTCTAAACACTCTGAGAATGAAGAGCGAAAACTCGAACTCACCTGATGATATTAATGTCAATTCAAATCACAGACCTCAGAAATGAAAGATACTCTGCACTCTACAGCATAGCAGTGGCGGCCATTTTCAATATCAAGACAAAAATGATATTATGAGAGAAAAGTATTTCTTCCCATAAAGGCATGTTGAGTATCGATTTCTGATGGAAGATCCATAACTTGAGAACGGCTGTGGCAATTTGAGTCATTTTTTTTTAATTGTTCCTCAAAGTCTTGGGATGGTTTTTATGGTGAGAAAAGCTGAAAAAATTTCCCAAAAAAACCTGAAAACACAACTTCCCTTTCTTTGACATAGTGAGGTTATGTTTGCATAGCTTTATTATTTGCCAATGAATTTTGTTCCAATATTTATGTAGGTTCGAATTTGTTGTTTGATCAAAACATTTAACAAAAATTGACCAAGTGCGGTTATGTTTGCTTAAGTCTGTTATTTTGTTCAAGTTAGATAATTATATCATAGGTTCTATTTGGGATTTGATCAAAACATTTAAAAAAAAATTACATAGTGCGGTTATGTTTGCATATAGTTTTGTTATTTTCCGAACGATTTTGTTCAAATAAGATATTATGTAGGTTCTATTTGGGATTTGATCAATGTTTTTTTTTTTTGAAACATTACATACATAGTGAGGTTATGTTTACCTAATTTTGTTATTTTCCAAAAAAATATTGTTCAAATTAGATAATATTATATCGTAGGTTCTATTTGAGATTTGATCAAAACATTTTTAAAAAAATGACGTAGAGAGGTTATGTTTGAGAAGTTTTGCTATTTTCCTGAGGATTTTGTTCAAATGAGATAATGAAGGATCTAATTTGAGGTCTGATCAAGAAATTTACCAAAAATTGTCTAAGTGAGCTTATGTTTGCTTAATTTTGCTATTTTTCAAAGGATTATGTTCAAATTAGATATGTAAATTCTATTCGGGATTTGAGGTGTTGTAACAATAGATACGTTTTCAGTTTAAATATTTTTTCAAAAAAAGTACGCTAGAAATGTTGTCAGATCAGATATTGAACGTATCCTAACTGAAGAATCGCTGGGAGGATTTTTATTATTTTTTATATGTTTGTTATGTCTGCGTCCCGAATAACAGACTAATTATTGAAACATCGAAAAAACTAAAAAAAAAAAATTGTGAAACAAATTCATTCAGCACAACATTCATTATTGATCATGAGGCAGTATGGAATCTGCCGGGTCAGCTAGTATTAAAATAATTGGGCAGACAAAAAGTGACGAGATAACCAAGTTTGAAACTACAAAAATATGTTTATCACAAAAACAATTAAAAATATAGTATATAATATAAAAATATAACACATTGTACTGTTACATCAAAGGCCTGACCTAACTATCACAGTTTAAAAATATAATCCCCATGATTTTGAACAAGTTCTCCAGGTTGAAGTGATGTTATGGTCTAATATCAGTTAACTTTTTGAAGTGAACAAGGACCTTTCATTCTCTGCACCTGATCATAATCCCTAAGTTTGGATTTAAAAGTCTCAAATTCTCGTATATCTCTAATTTCTGATGGAAGCGAATTGTATTGCGTATAAGTCCTCCAAAGAATAGGCTACGTTGAGTTTGACTAGAGCGATTTGTTTGGACATAAAAATTAGACAAGTTTCTGGTATTGTGATTATGTACATCTCTTACAGATATAACCTCATTTGACAAATAATCAGGTACTAATCTATTCATAATTTTGAAAATCATTCCATATGTTCTATATAAAACAATCTGACGTACATTCATAACTCCTAAAATTTCTAACATTACCTTAGTCGGGGTATATCTATTACATTTCAATATGACTCTAAATGCCCTATTTTGGATTTTTTGAATTTGAGACACTTTCTCCTGTGATAAATTAAAAAGAATTGTTGAACAGTCTGTATTGAACATGGGGAACTATCAGGGATTTGTACAGAAGCGTTTTTATGTAAGGTGTCAGTTGTCTTCCAATTCGTCTAAGAAAACCAACTTTTTTCGACATTTTGGAGGATACATAGTCCGCATGCGCCTTGAAATTTATATTTTCATGTAACAATACTCCTAAATATTTTATCTCTCGCAGCCTTTCTGAAGTTTGACCATTTAAAGCTATTTTAATATTTTGATCAAGCACTTTACGAATCCTACTAGGTGATCTACAAACAATATATTTACACTTCTTAATATTTACAGACATACTATTATTATCTAACCAATTACATATGTTTGCTTAATCATTCTCAATTTTTTCCAGCATATCAACCATGTCTGTGCCCGTGATCAGTGGCGGCTCGTGGTAATTTTTTTTGGGAGGTCAAAAATTAGGGTAGGAGTTTTGCGCTGCAGGCAATTTTTTTAAAAGATCTTCTCTTCTTTAAAATAATTTCCCCTCATTTCCAGTAGAGTAAGTTCCGTTCTTTTCACCGCTTATGTGTTAAGTTCGTCAGCGATTGGTCCGAGATTCATATTAGAAAATACGGGACAATATGGTTATGCGTTGGGTACACGGGACATTTTTTTAAAATACGGGATAGTACGGAAATCTTTAAGTCCTAGAAAAACTCCTGGATTTTCTGACAAATGCGTTTTATCACGGTCACGAAGTACCAGCTCATATGCCACACAAAATATAACGATTTTTCTGAACATTTTCAATTATTCAGTAAGCAGGCAGTGTCTAGGTGAGTGCAAATAACAACACTCCGGCACCCCAACACTTCCAACTGTTGCATATTTGCGAGTGATTCATGTGATCTACTAAAGAATCTTTTTTTTTTAAATTTTCTCTTTCAAGTCTTTAACTTCGGTTTTGCACTATAACGAGTCGGATGAGTGATTAGAAAAAGTTAAACAAACGAAACAGTAAGACAAGTTAACAACCAGATATCTACTTGGCTTATTCGACAAACCTTTGCGAAAGTTTCGATAAACTTGTTTATTTTTGTCTTCAGTGGATTGTCGTATAAGTTCAGGTACTTTTCTTGAATTCACTTATTTTTGCAAACCCAAGTTCGTTGGCATATTTTAGTAGTTTGATTTTCTGCTCTACCGACATTTTATTATCTATAAAAGTAGACTCGACAGTTCATAACTAAAAATCATAAAAAAAACACTCTACCGATAATAAAATTATCATTCTACTATTGGCAAACTATTACATACTAACCTCACAGAAAAAAAGATATCGTAAATATAGGGATGCGCTTCGCAATAAGCGAATCCGTTAAAACGCGTATCCATTTGGTCGAAAAGACAGTTGTCGGATATGTTCCATATTTAGGCTGGCTGTTGACCCAAATCTAAATTCAAATAAGCTTTTTTGTCGTGAGATCAAAGATACTCATTGACAAAGCACACCAAAAATACATACAAAAACTCAACCCCACACACGGTTTAATTTTCCAATTCGCTTTGACGTTCTGCGGTCAACTTCGACAACCAGCCCAAATCATAGATAAATATTATATACTGGACGGGCCCAAGAGCCAAGCCGCATTTCTGAATTCTGACTGTGCCTGATTGACTCTACTAGAATTAGTAAATTTGAAAAAAAATAGATTTTTTTTGAAAATTTTGATTTTTTTTCCAATTTTTATATAATTTTAGTACAGTCAATCACTCTAGGGCCCGGTACTTTCACATTCAAGTAGTTGATTTTATTCCGTCAGAATAGCCTCCAAATAGGTTCCTCCATGGTAACGCTCCATTTATTATGTGACGGATAGTTATTCGACAGCAAAACAAAAACCAATTTTTCTCGAAAACGGCTAGTTTTATCGAAAAAAAAAGAAGAGTACGTTTCTGTTGAGATAAGGTCAGAGTATTTGAAAAAGTAGTTTTCAGCTCTGTAGAATGACACTCGTCAAAGTTGGGCAGAAAAGGTTTGGTGGCAAGTCCGTTTCTGGTACCCTCTACAATTTGAAATATTGACTTTACTATACATAGTTTCATTAGCCCTCATGGCCTACACAACATACTAAAATTTCAGCAAATTATACAAGCCGGTTTAAAAGTTAGAGTTAAAAAATGAAATCGATGGGAATTTTTTTTTATGACAATCGCTCCGGATCATGCCCCAGGTCATGCCGGAAGTGTGTAACCCTTTGTCCGTCGCATGAATAGATAACGAGCAAACGTTTTTTCCCTGTCCTCACCGGTAAGCGCGAGACCACTTGCCCCGCAGAATACAACTCCACTTTAGAGAGGAGGTAGTGGCCAAGGCTACTTAGGCACCCTCTCTGTCCTGCGTACTCGTGTGAACCTTTGACAAGTGAGGGTTGTGAGATCGCAAGCAATCCCACTTCCACCTATCGACCTCACGCAACTAATCTCTCAGGTGGTGATTGCTGACGGTCGCATGGTTTGCTCTGAAACCAGAGATCCCAAGGTTGAGTTTTGAGCTTTGGGGGTAGTGCCATGTGGTCTACAGGAATATCATGGAATACTAGTGCTCATGCAAAGCACCGACCTCCTCCAACACATTCCGCTTAACTACCCAGCAAGTTTATTTGTTCCGCAGAACTACTCGATATTGACTTTTACATCCAGCCAGACGAGATTCACCTTCGTAACTCAGACTATACCGAAGCATTATGTGATAACTACTCATAAAGTTTAAAGTCAAAATAACCCTATTTTGACCTTCCCTATACGCTTCCAAGATTATGCCATATACTTACCAGACACCCTGTATATCTTGAGAACTTCATACAATATGAGCTTCTTCTTCTTTATCATTTATTTGTTCAGGTGTATGTGTTGATTTTTGTATAAAATTAAAAAAAGTGGAATATTTACGTTGTCTACACTCATCAATTTGTAAAAAACAATCGAGTATCCGGTTGTTAATAAATATGAGGATGTTTTCACCAAATTTGAATGAATTTATAACATTCCTGTAAATTCTGTTGAACAAAACCTGAGATTGTTCCACTTTTGTTTTTAAATAAACATCAATTAATAATAGTCAGTATCACCTCCTCTTATATCATAAACTTTTCAACACTCAAATCAAGTTATTCATTGTTCCCTGAGAAAAATTGTTCCATTCTTCTACTGCTGCCACAATAAACTCATCAGCATTATTGGAGATGCGTTGATGATCCAACTGGTCTGGAGACAAAATCCAACATGGGAGTTTTTGATTCGATGAGTCAAGGCAGTCTGACAATATGTAGAGGATTGAATCTGATACCTTCATCAATGTATGTACTCCTTATTTGTCATAATCTGGCGGCGATCCGCTTAGATCGGTCGGTGGCTGTTCATAATTCCCCCCCCCAAAACATTACCATTCCTACTTGATAGGGAGCAGCTACTAGGGCTAAAGTTGATCTTTGTTGGTTATGAAATTCAATATGGCGCTCATAAGAAAAATCAGAGTTCACCTCGGCTGGACGCAACATAGTAAGTCTACATTTTTGTAAGAAACGTCGTATCCTCTTACCCATATCCTGAAAATTTAAAAATGTTTTTATTTTTAAATTAAATTTTTATTTTTCACCATGTATGTTCCTTTTCAACTTCAAATTGGGACTAAACAACTTCAAGTTGGAAATTAACAAAATCAAATTGGAAATCTCTAATTTGGAACTAATCAATTTCAAATTGGGAAAAGTCAATTTTGATTTGAAGTTGACTAGTCCCAATTTGAAGTTGATGAGTCCCAAATTGAATATGAGTATTTCCAATTTGATTTTGTTGATTCCCAACTTGACGTTGTTTAGTCCCAATTTAAAGTTGAAAAGGTTAACATAACGGTATCGATTTAAAAGAAAATAAAAGTACAACATTTTTAAGCAAACAAATGCACAGCTCTTCTTATTTTTAAGCGACGTAGTATCTTTCACCGTTTCTGAAATCCCCATGTAGTTACTTTTAGCTAAGAAAATGTGTACAGGGTGATCAGTTATAGATAGCGAGCGGCCATATCCCGGAAACTATTCATCGTAGAGACTTGCGGCAAAACATTTTATCCTTAAAACGGCCAGAAGAGGTACCTGGAAATTATTTTTTAGCCTCTGAAATGGTCGGTAGGGAGCGTTACAACTAACACCAAGTAGAAAAATTGGATCTTTATAGAGTTTTGCCCAACGAAAATATATCGACTTTATCATTTCCATATTTACCGACTCTTTACCTACACTTTTTGTCTAAATCGTTTTTTTCTATCCATCAAAATAAAGCGATTGTGGAAGTTCAATTATTGCTTTTTTAGAGATTTCTTCCGTTTCGCTTGACTGATTTCAACGAACCTGGGCTAGTAGCATAATCTGCACTACAAAATGCTACTGGTTTTGAATGTATGACCTTGGCCGTCGCCGCTAGATGGCGCTAACTAGAACGATAGCCTCTTTTTGAGTTTTTTCCAAAAAAATCAAATGTAAAGTCATATTTTGTTTTTATAAATTCCAAAAAAAGATACATTTATTCATTAAACAATTTAAAAAAAAAACAAACAAATTAATAAAGAAAACATTTTTTTTTCATTTTAATAAAATAGTCAGTACATATGAAAATGATATATCCGATATATTTTCATTGTGCAAAATTCTATAAAAATCATATTCATCTACAACTGTCAAAATTTAGTTGTTTTATGCCACAGTCTATAGATATAAAATGTTCCACATATTACACGGCCTGAGAGAAACCCGTGGAACATAGTTCTTTATCCACGGGCAGGTTCTTTATTCACGGGCAGTGGGCCAATCATAAGCGAGTATTACCAGTAACGCAGCAACCCACCATACACTTAACTGAGCCGTCCTACGCTAAAGTGATTGTCGATTGATTCAAAATCGTTCATCACGTGACATGATATTATCATGATAATTATCATGTCACGTGATGAACGATTTTAGATGGTAAATGGAGGACCGCTCTGAACTAACGAAGGCGGTTTGTCAAATTGTCAGTGTCAACTGTCAAATCATCCACTCGTTTAGTCGGTTTACTTTTTGTTTGTTTTGTTTGAAAGTAACCAGTGTATAGCATACAGGCATATTCTTCAAAATAAATAATTTTTTCCAAATTTTTTGACAGTTGTAGATAGAGTGTATTTGACTCGCATATAATGAACATATTACACTCGAATAAAATTAATAACACTCGCCTTCGGCTCGTGATATAAATTTTAATCTTGTGTAATATTTGGCCCATTATATGCTCGTTAAATAAAATACTATTATCTACAACTGTCAAAAGTAGTTGTTTTATGCAACCATCTATAGATATAAAATGTTCCACATATTACACGGCCTGAGAGAAACTTCTTTATCCACGGGCAGGTTCTTTATTCACGGGCAGTGGGCCAATCATAAGCGAGTATTACAAGTGACGCGTGGATCATAGTTCTTTATCCACGGGCAGGTTCTTTATGTACGGGCAGTGGGCCCAAACACAACTATTTTTTTCTTTATTTAGGTACTTTTTTTTCAAATTTTTTGACAGTTGTAGATAAAACATTGTATTTGACTTGTATACAATGAACATATTACACTCGAATAAAATTAATAACACTCGCCTTCGGCTCGTGATATAAATTTTAATCTCGTGCCTCGTTGGCCCATTATAGACTCGTTAAATAAAATACTATTTTTCTGTAGGTGTTGGTTGTTACGCCCTCCAGCAACCATTTCAGAAATTTGAAAATATTTTACAGGTTTTTCTCTCAGCCGTTTAAGTGCTAAAATGTTTTGCCGCAAGCCTCTACGATGAATATTTTCCAGGAAATCGTCGCTCGCTATACCTTACTTATCACCCTGTACAGTTTATAAGGCTGATGGGTTATGTCACGCCACGTGAAATCATTTTTTTAATTTATTCTTCGAAAATACGTATCGAATAATTTTACATGATGTATTGAGTAAAAATTATTTACATCGTTTCTTAAATCATATTCTATCATACCTATGCAATATAAAAAAAAAGCAATGTTTGCAATAAAATAATACACACAACGTCAAAAGTCTTGGATACCCATGTTTTGTCCCCATTTCTACAGATAATGAAAATCTGGTCAGATACATAAGTACCCTATTTTTTTCCCAGTCTAGGTGCTCAGACTTTTTTTTTTGTTCAAAAGTCATTGCGCCTTTTTGTCCTCTGGAAGAAAAAGAGCCACTTTTGACGGTTTTTCAAAGTGGTTTAAAAAAAAAGGATAACTGCATTCGAAAAAGGGGCAAAAATTATTCCGATTGTTCGAACTTTTAGGGAGTATATCCGGGATTCTTAATCATCTTCTTGAAAAATTCGTTTGAGTTTAACTTTTCGAGGAAAGAGGTGAGTCTTCATTGGATTTTATTATAACCCATGATTTGGAGATTCTAAACAAGGGCAACAAGCCTACTTTTGCAAACCGCATACGGTCGGAAGTTATTGATGTCACTCTGTCCACCTCCCGTATTAATCCCAATATCCAGCGGTGGCGCGTATCCGATGAACCATCCCTGTCGGACCATAGGTATATACTGATGGAAATCAATAGTATTGACAAGCCGTCAGAAATGTACCGCAACCCACGCAAAACGAACTGGACTGAATACCGGGAGGAGCTGGAGGCGGGGTTGAGCGGGATCAAGGAACGTATGCGTAACAGATTTGATGTTGAGGTGGTAGCAGAACAACTACAAAACGCTATAATTTACTCATATCATCAAAGCTGTCCACTAATCCGGCGTTCTTCATGCAAGGACACAACCTGGTGGAACGAGAAACTTGACAAGATGAAGGGGAAAACACGCAGACTCTTCAATGTGGCCAAGAAAACCGGTGAATGAAATGAATACCACCATACTCTGACGAAATACAACAAAGAAATAAGGGAAGCTAAGAGGAACTCCTGGAGGAAGTTTTGCACTGAGGTCGAAAAAACCTCGGAAGGCGCACGCCTTCAGAGAATCCTAGCTAAAGACCCCCTTCCACCAATGGGAACACTAAAGAAACCAAATGGGGAATACACGAAAAATGGCGAAGAAACCATTGAGACACTACTCAGGGCCCACTTTCCAGACTCGACCATAATCAACTCGCAACAGGGAGTCAACTCCCTATCTCCTGAGATCCTCCGGATGAGAAGATCAAGAGATGATTGGGTCATAGCCCGACAGATTGTGACACCAAATAGAATTGAATGTGCCATAAAATCATTCGAACCATACAAAGCACCTGGATGCGATGGGATAATACCGGAACACCTGCAGCAGGGCGAAGCCCAACTCATATCGATGCTTTGCCAACTATTCAGAGCAAGCCTGGCAACGGGACACATACCCATGATGTGGAAACTCTCACGAGTGGTCTTTATACCGAAACCCGGGAAAGATAGCTCTCAGCCCAAGGCATTCAGACCAATTAATCTCTCGTCGTTTCTACTCAAAACGATAGAGAAAGTGATTGAAAGGCACATTAGGGAGACCTCCCTAATAGAGAGGCCACTACACAAAAACCAAAACGCCTATCAACCTGGTAAATCATGTGAAACTGCTCTGCATGAACTTGTTCATAAAATAGAGCAACCACTGAACAACCAAGGAATTGCCCTAGCTGCATTCCTTGATATAGAAGGAGCATTTGATCACACCTCCTTTGATTCAATGACCACCGCAATCAATCGGCGCGGAATTAAAGACACAGTTTGCAGGTGGATAAGAAACATGCTGAAAGGTAGGAGAATTCAAGCAACTATGCTTGACAAAACTGTAACTATAGAGGCAGCTAAAGGCTGCCCCCAGGTTGGAGTCTTGTCCCCTCTCCTCTGGAACCTAGTCGCAGATGAACTACTGGTAGAGTTGAACAGTAAAGGTTTCTACGCCCAAGGCTATGCCGATGACGTAGCAATACTTATCACTGGCAAACACACCAAGACAATATCAGAACTGATGCAGACAGCTCTGACAATCGTAGAAGATTGGTGCAGGAAGGTGAACCTGAAGGTCAATCCTGAGAAAACCTCCCTGGTCAGCTTAACGAGAAAGAGGAAGACAGCGGAATTATTCAAACCCATGTTCTTTGGACAAGAACTGCAGGTGTTAAGAAAAGTCATCCAGGATGATGCCTAGGTACATCATCCTGGATGACAAACTCACATGGAATTCACACCTACAGAAAATAGTGAATCGAGGTAAAGCCACAATAATGGCAACAAAAAGAGCGATAGGAAAGAATTGGGGCATAAATCCGCGCATGGTACACTGGCTCTACTGTACCGTGGTAAGACCCACCCTTGCTTATAGCTCTGTTGTCTGGTGGCCGAAAATCGAGCAGCGACAAGCAGCCAAGGAACTTGCAAAAGTTTAGAGGCTAGCATGTCTCTGTGTAACGGGAGCCATGAAAACCTCTCCAACACTTGCCATGGAGGCCATGCTTAACCTACCTCCTTTAGATATCTATATCAAAATGGAAGCAAGAATGGGAGCATATAGACTTAGCAACACCGGGAACTGGAGCCACTCAAACTCCCAAGGACACACTAAGATAACCAGCACAGTCACGAACCACTAAGTGACAATGAGGAGTGATATCATGTTAAAAAATATCAACTTTAGCACGTCTCCTAAAACCAAGCTAATATGGGAAGAGGAAACGGTGAAACAACTCCGGATGGCTAATGGGGCAATATGGTACACACACGGCTCCAAAACAAGCCGGGGAACTGGTGCCGGAATCGTAGGTGAAAATCCAAAGTGGGAAACATGTGAACCACTCGGGATGTACGCTACAGTTTTCCAGGCAGAAGTACATGCAATAAGCGTATGCGTGCAAGAAAACCTCGGGAGAGGCTACAGAGGAAGAAAAATCCTTATCCCTAGTGACAGCCAAGCCGCAATCAAAACCACCTCCTGTCGGGAAACCAAATCCAAACAAGTCATGGACTATCAGCAAAACCTTGTCACACTGGGAGTATCTAACGATGATACTCTTGGATGGATACCAGGACACTCAGGGATAGCTGGGAACGAGCGGGCGGATTTACTAGCACGCAAAGCTGCAAACACACCACTTCTGGGTCCAGAACCTGCTATTGGTATTACAAAATCCTCTGTGAGAGGTTGGCTGAACTGTTGGTCCAAAAAACAACAGAAAGCTAGATGATGCCAATCACCAGGTCTGAAACACAGTAAATTAATGATGGCAGACGAGATCGAATCATCCTTTTCTGGAAGCCTACTGCAACTCAGCAGGAATCAGCTTAGGAAAGTAACAGGTATATTAACTGGACACTGCACTCTAAGGAAACACATGCATATCATGGGTCTCTTCAACGAGGAACTCATATGTAGGCTGTGCAACGAGGAGGAGGAAACAGCCTCCCACATTGTATTCGAATGTGAAGCGCTGGCGTACTGGAGAAGAGATAATGGGGAATTCACAACCACTCCTCGAAGGACGGACAGGGAAACAGTAGATCGAGTCATAAACCTTATTCGGGCAATGGAGCTCTTCGACTGAGAGACAGGCACAGAGAAGATACAATAAGCCCAACTAGAGGCTGCGGTGTCGGGGCCAACAGCCCGAAACTCGTAGCGCCTGTACTTCAGTAATCAGTAATCAGTAACTTTTCGAGGACCGGACCTAGAGCGATTCATTTTTCTTTTATCAATGAAAAAGGTCGAGCTTTCACAAAGTAAAAACCATGTTTTGACTTCTCGTTGAATTTTAAGCAAGAAAGGTAGACTGAGTTTCTTATCTACGAATCTACGATGCGCTGTTTTTGAGATAAAAAATAAAAATCATAGTATTGCAGAAAAACTCGATTATTCCATTCATAAGAAAAATGGAATATCAATTGATTCCATAACAACTGCTCATTAGTGTTTCGCTTTGTTGCTTGGAAAAGAACAAAATTCCGAAAATCTTGATAAAATCTCGAGACGTTTCGAAATTACTTTTATAAAATCGAAATGATTATTCTTATTCTTATTATCACTATTTTAACGAAACATTTGCGGTTTCATGTTCATTTACAAAAAGTGATTATCCTGCCATCCTCTATCAACATGTCAAAATGCACACGTTTTTCAGACTCACTCTGTTTAATACAAATAGTCCAATCAATAAAGGATGTGTAGAGTGCCTACGCAGGTAGCCAAGCAGTTTTTTCCAAAAGTGTTTGTGAATATTTAGTTGGTTAATAAACTTACGAAAAGTACTGACATAATAATAATAATCTTCATTTAGCACAAAGCTACAGAGGTACAGTAAAGTAGAAAGTGTAAATTGATATAAAATAGTAGACAAATTAGGGAAATATTGTATAGGTAAAAAATAACAAACATCAAGACAAAGCTATAAAATAAAGGTACAAGACTCCCCTCGCCACTTTATTTTAGCAGTAAGGGCAAAATGTTTCAAACAAAAAAAATTTAAAATTTGCTAAAGATTATGATGCTGTAACGAGGTTTCGGGTTAGCTCGTTTTCCCTGGTCGGAATTAATCCCACCCCTGTTTTTATCAATAAACTATTTATTCAATTCCCAAATATATACAACATATATACAACTATTCCGACGGGGAAGTCTGGTAATGTCTCTGGAGCCTAGGTAGCCTATTTCAGGTCACCAGCTAGTCTCTGGTAGAGGGGTTTCCTTGTTCCGTACGTCCGCAACAAACTCAGCTCGTCTGGCAGGGAGGGTTTCGGGACTCAACACGTCCGAAACAGGATGAACCAAACTCAACTCGTCTGGTCGGGAGGTTTCGGGACTCAACACGTCCGAAACAGGAGGTATCAAACTCAACTCGTCTGGTCGGGAGGTTTCGAGACTCAACACGTCCGAAACAGGATATTCTAACTAACTCAACACGTTAGTTAGAGGAGATTTGTATTTACCGACTCAACACGTCGGTGGATACCTCAGGAGCGCACCGTTTGACTCAACACATCAAGCGGTACTGCCTTCCGACATCTCCGACTCGTTCATTTATACTTTCCTCGTCGGCCCCTACTACGGTCCCCACTCTCGTCCGAGCGGGCGCGCTCGATGGGTTTCGGTGATGTGGTACGAGGGCGGTCTGATAATTACCTAAACCGGGGCTACTGGCTGTGATGATCCCTTTGGTATCATCACACACCCCCCTCTCTTTCTAAAAAAAAAAAAAATATATTTAGAGTTTTTTTTTTCCTTTTCCAACGCAACCGTCCACGATTGCAGGTGTTCTGTTGATATCTTTATGGCTTTGCCCCCTTTCACTCGCAAACGGAATTTCCCTTTTCTACCCCTCAGGTATTGTGGTACTAGTTCCGCCAAACCTATCGATACCTTGACAGGAACCACAACCTTGGAAGCAACTGTAGCTCGAGTTGTCAACAACTTTGGTGACGTCCCGAAGAGTTCCCGTACCTTGTCCAACAAGTTGACTGACTGTTCCGCGTTCCGTCTAGGCGTTGGTGGCTTGGCGTCGGTGGGCGGTGTACAGACTATCGGGGACACGTTCATCCATTCCGGTTGGTGGGGTGGTGTCGCATGACTGATAACAACGTCTGCGGTCATTGGCGTCATCGTTAAAGGGGATACAGCCATTATCGCATGGTATTCTCTGGGTGGTGTCGCTTCTCCGGGTAGTGGCGAGGGGAAGAATGGTATGTACAAAGTGTCCATGTCCATCTTGTTGAAACTGTTTCTTGATACTGATTTTGACTGAGTAATGGGGCATCCTCTTATACTGTCCTTACTACGGTGGGGGATCCGGGTGGGGTCCCGATGCGTACGCTGGTTTAAGATCCTTGATATGCACTTTGTTTATTTTTCTTCCGGTCTTATCTTTCAACTGATAAACGTTGTTTGATAATTTCTTGTATACCGTATATGGCCCTGCAAATTTCGGTGCTAATTTTGCGTTAAAATTCTTCGCTGCGTTCGACAGATTATATTCCTTTTTCATGACCAAATCACCCAACTTGGGGGCCCAATCTCGGCGTCTCAGGTTGTAATAATGGCTCTGTGATGAAAAAGCTCTTGCCAGGTTCATTTTTACTAACTCGAAAGATTCTCTTAACTTTGCCAAATATTGGCCATGTTCTGTAGGAGAACAATTTTTCCCCAATTCCGGATCAGGCATCAGAGAACTTGGCATTCTGGGTTCTTTTCCAAAATTTAGAAACATCGGGGTAAACCCAGTCGACTCGTGTTTCGCCGAGTTAATCGCGAAACTGATTTCGTTCAAGCTTTCGTCCCACTTTTTGTGGTTGTTGTCACAATATTGTGATATCATGGTCTTGATCACTCGGTTGGCTCTCTCTACCGGATTTGTCTGTGGGGAGTATGGGGGAATTTCTATTTTCTCTATCTTGAACTCTTTCAGCAGGCTCCTAAACTCACGGTTATCGTATTGTCTGGCGTTATCTGTTAAAATTTGTCTAGGTGCGCCAAATTTTAAGATTATCTTGTCTTTGAACGTCTTGCAAATCACGCTTGCTGTTACTTTGCGTGTCGCGCATATCTCTACCCACTTTGTGAATCTGTCTTGGAATACTATAACGTAGTTATTTCCTTTACTTGACGTTGGTAGTGGCCCGATTACATCTGATGAAATTGTTGCCCACGGTTGATCTGGTATGAAGGTGGAAACCATTTTCCCAGGTGTCTGCGACTGTGACAGCTTGTATCGTTGACAAATCGTGCAACTTCTCACGAACTCTGTTGCCATTTTAAACATCCCCGGCCAGTAGTACTTCTGTGCTAGGCGCGCTAAGGTCTTCGCTATACCTAGATGACCTGCTGTTTTTGCCTCATGGTTTTCCTTCAAAACCTCTTCTCTATTTTCCGATGGTACGCAGACTTTCCATGGGCTGGACATCTCGTTTTCTTTGTAGTCATATTTGTCTTAAAAATGTCGATACAGGACGTCGTCCTGTACCACATAATCTGGGCTATTCTTTGGATATCTTACCACTTCCTCTTTCTTTTTGTTGTACCAATATTCTGAAGTTGTGATTGCATTGGCTGTTAAACGAGGTTGACGGGATAAATTGTCTGCCAGGTGGTTCATAGAACCTTTTCGGTAGATGACGTCAAAATCAAATTGTTGCAGAGTCATAGCCCATCTTGCTATCCTTCCAGTGGGGTTTTCCATCGACTGAAGGTATCTCAGACTCTGATCATCTGTGATGACGGTGAAAGGGTATCCTTCGAGGTATGGTTTCATTTTCTGGATGCCAAAGACTATAGCCAAGAGCTCTTTCTCTGTGACACTGTAATTCCCCTCTGCGTCTACTAATGTGCGACTGGCGTATGCTATGACTCTATCGTGACCTTCTTCGTCTTTCTGTAATAACGCTGCTCCCAATCCAACATTGCTGGCATCCGTTTGCAAGAAGAAACGTTTGGAAAAATCCGGGCAGACTAAAATTGGTGCTTTTGTGAGCAACTCCTTCACTTTTTTAAACGCGCTGTCCTGTTCTGGATCCCATCTCCATCTTTGCTTTTTTTTTAGTAATTTGTTCAATGGTGCTGTCAAAATGGAAAAGTCTTTGATGAATCTGTGGTACCAGGATGTGACTCCCAAGAATCTTCTTAATTCTTTGACTGTACGGGGTGCCTGTCATTCTCTGATTGCTATAACCTTATCCTCGTCCGTTTTGATACCCTCTTTGTTGACCACGTGTCCCAAATATCTTATTTCCTCCTTGCAAAAATGGCATTTCTCTTCGTTAATTTGCAGGTTTGCGGCTCTCAATCGACGAAATACTTCTTTTAGGTTGGACAGATGTTCCTCAAATGTTCTCCCTAGTACCACTATGTCGTCGAGGTATGCAAAAGCTACTGGTTCCATCTCGGGTCCAATTACTGAATCCAGAAGTCTCTGGAACGTTGCGGCTGCGGAGTGAAGTCCAAAAGGTAGCACCTTAAACTGAAAGAGTCCTTCTATGAAGGCTGTGATTGGTCTGCTTTCTTCGCAGAGAGGTACTTGCCAATAACCATTCTTTAAGTCTAATGTGGAGATGAACTCGGCTGCGCGGAGTTTTTCTAGAATGTGATTCATGTAGGGCAGCGGATATGCGTCTTTTTCGGATGCCCCGTTTATCTTCCTGAAGTCCACACAAAAGCGATAAGTCTTGTTTTTCTTTTAGACGAGCACTATCGGTGAACTGTACGGGAAATTTGATATTTCTATGATGTTCTCTTCCAACATCTTGTCTACCTCGTCGTAAATAATTTTCTGCATTGCCGGATTTCGTGGTCTGTACCTTTGTTTGATCGGCCTCTTATCTTTTAGTTTGATGTGATGTTCGATCAGAGGCGTTGTCCCTGCTCGGGCGCCAACTTTGTAACGAGGTTTCGGGGTAGCTCGTTTTTTCTGGTCAGAATTAATCCCACCCCTGTTATTATCAATAAACTATTTATTCAATTCCCAAATATATACAACATATATACAACTATCCCGACGGGGAAGTCTGGTAATGTCTCTGGAGCCTAGGTAGCCTATTTCAGGTCACCAGCTAGTCTCTGGTAGAGGGGTTTCCTTGTTCCGTACGTCCGCAACAAACTCAGCTCGTCTGGCAGGGAGGGTTTCGGGACTCAACACGTCCGAAACAGGATGAACCAAACTCAACTCGTCTGGTCGGGAGGTTTCGGGACTCAACACGTCCGAAACAGGAGGTACCAAACTCAACTCGTCTGGTCGGGAGGTTTCGAGACTTAATACGTCCGAAACAGGATATTCTAACTAACTCAACACGTTAGTTAGAGGGGATTTGAATCTACCGACTCAACACGTCGGTGGATACCTCAGGAGCGCACCGTTTGACTCAACACATCAAGCGGTACTGCCTTCCGACATCTCCGACTCGTTCATTTAAACTTTCCTCGTCGGCCCCTACTACGGTCCCCACTCTCGTCCGAGCGGGCGCGCTCGATGGGTTTCGGTGATGTGGTACGAGGGCGGTCTGATAATTACCTAAACCGGGGCTACTGGCTGTGATGATCCCTTTGGTATCATTACAATGCCATCATTCATAATTAGGGGTACAAGGCAAAGATTTGTAAAAATCCCATCTTTTCATTCGCCATAGCAGTTGCGCACTCTACCAGTCGTTCTACAAACTTGAAAATAATTTCCATCAATTTTTCAATGCCTCTTCACTAATTTTTTTTCCGCATGACATACGGCCGATATTTTCCGAGATACAGCCAACAGCCAATCTTAGTGGGACACCCGGTACAAAGAAAATGTATTCACAGGCATCTTGAAAATTTGACTTTCGCCTTTTTATAGTTTATGGGTAATGTACCAATACTTTTTTTTTTTTTCATTTGGCAAACAATGCATGTTTGCAGTAACATTTAAATAGTTCATTCTACAATATTCCATGTATGGTTTGAGTTTTTATTCAAAACGGTTGCGAATTCATAAAAGTGTTAAGTAGGTTCAAAAGTTGAAGATAATAATTGTACTACCTTTCTTTTTATATGATATACTCAGTGTTATTAGAAGGGTTACACCGACTTATTTTCCATAAGTGTCAACGTAAACATGACCTAATACATAGCTTCATATCTCCTTTGAAAAAAAAAGGATATCAGAATAAAAAAAAAGCAAAATGTTCAAAAAGAATGAGACTTCAATGTTTAAGCATTTCTACCAGGAAGTTCTATAAAGTGTTTAGAATTTCCAGCACATTCCACTCAATGCTAATTGCATTACTAGTTTGACTACAAATTTTTAAAACACTATGAAGTTTCCATGGGCTAGACATCTCGTTTTCTTTGTAGTCATATTTGTCCCAAAAATGTTGATACAGGACGTCGTCCTGTACCACATAATCTGGGCTATTCTTTGGATATCTTACTACTTCCTCTTTCTTTTTGTTGTACCAATTGTCTGATGTTGTGATTGCATTGGCTGTTAAACGAGGTTGACGGGATAAATTGTCTGCCAGGTGGTTCATAGAACCTTTTCGGTAGATAACGTCAAAATCAAATTGTTGCAGAGTCATAGCCCATCTTGCTATCCTTCCAGTGGGGTTTTCCATCGACTGAAGGTATCTCAGACTCTGATGATCTGTGATGACGGTGAAAGGGTATCCTTCGAGGTATGGTTTCATTTTCTGGATGCCAAAGACTATAGCCAAGAGCTCTTTCTCTGTGACACTGTAATTCCCCTCTGCGTCTACTAATGTGCGACTGGCGTATGCTATGACTCTATCGTGACCTTCTTCGTCTTTCTGTAATAACGCTGCTCCCAATCCAACATTGCTGGCATCCGTTTGCAAGAAGAAACGTTTGGAAAAATCCGGGCAGACTAAAATTGGTGCTTTTGTGAGCAACTCCTTTACTTTTTTAAACGCGCTGTCCTGTTCTGGATCCCATCTCCATCTTTGCTTTTTTTTAGTAATTTGTTCAATGGTGCTGTCAAAATGGACAAGTTTTTGATGAATCTGTGGTACCAGGATGTGACTCCCAAGAATCTTCTTAATTCTTTGACTGTACGGGGTGCCTGCCATTCTCTGATTGCTATAACCTTATCCTCGTCCGTTTTGATACCCTCTTTGTTGACCACGTGTCCCAAATATCTTATTTCCTCCTTGCAAAAATGGCATTTCTCTTCGTTAATTTGAAGGTTTGCGGCTCTCAATCGACGAAATACTTCTTTTAGGTTGGACAGATGTTCCTCAAATGTTCTCCCTAGTACCACTATGTCGTCGAGGTATGCAAAAGCTACTGGTTCCATCTCGGGTCCAATTACTGAATCCAGAAGTCTCTGGAACGTTGCGGCTGCGGAGTGAAGTCCAAAAGGTAGCACCTTAAACTAAAAGAGTCCTTCTATGAAGGCTGTGATTGGTCTGCTTTCTTCGCAGAGAGGTACTTGCCAATAACCATTCTTTAAGTCTAATGTGGAGATGTACTCGGCTGCGCGGAGTTTTTCTAGAATGTGATTCATGTAGGGCAGCGGATATGCGTCTTTTTCGGATGCCCCGTTTATCTTCCTGAAGTCCACACAAAAGCGATAAGTCTTGTTTTTCTTTTAGACGAGCACTATCGGTGAACTGTACGGGAAATTTGATCTTTCTATGATGTTCTCTTCCAACATCTTGTCTACCTCGTCGTAAATAATTTTCTGCATTGCCGGATTTCGTGGTCTGTACCTTTGTTTGATCGGCCTCTTATCTTTTAGTTTGATGTGATGTTCGATCAGAGGCGTTGTCCCTGCTCGGGCGCCAACTTTGTAACGAGGTTTCGGGGTAGCTCGTTTTTCCTGGTCGGAATTGATCCCACCCCTGTTTTTATCAATAAACTATTTATTCAATTCCCAAATATATACAACATATATACAACTATCCCGACGGGGAAGTCTGGTAATGTCTCTGGAGCCTAGGTAGCCTATTTCAGGTCACCAGCTAGTCTCTGGTAGAGGGGTTTCCTTGTTCCGTACGTCCGCAACAAACTCAGCTCGTCTGGCAGGAAGGGTTTCGGGACTCAACACGTCCGAAACAGGATGAACCAAACTCAACTCGTCTGGTCGGGAGGTTTCGGGACTCAACACGTCCGAAACAGGAGGTACCAAACTCAACTCGTCTGGTCGGGAGGTTTCGAGACTCAACACGTCCGAAACAGGATATTCTAACTAACTCAACACGTTAGTTAGAGGGGATTTGTATCTACCGACTCAACACGTCGGTGGATACCTCAGGAGCGCACCGTTTGACTCAACACATCAAGCGGTACTGCCTTCCGACATCTCCGACTCGTTCATTTATACTTTCCTCGTCGGCCCCTACTACGGTCCCCACTCTCGTCCGAGCGGGCGCGCTCGATGGGTTTCGGTGATGTGGTACGAGGGCGGTCTGATAATTACCTAAACCGGGGCTACTGGCTGTGATGATTCCTTTGGTATCATTACAATGCCATCATTTATAATTAGGGGTACAAGGCAGAGATTTGTAAAAATCCCATCTTTTCATTCGCCATAGCAGTTGCGCACTCTACCAGTCGTTCTACAAACCTGAAAATAATTTCCATCAATTTTTCAATGCCTCTTCACTAATTTTTTTTC
The DNA here is from genome assembly GCA_958502075.1 of Orchestes rusci. Lineage (NCBI taxonomy): Eukaryota > Metazoa > Arthropoda > Insecta > Coleoptera > Curculionidae > Orchestes > Orchestes rusci. Next base: position 23,604,126 of record OY293309.1, read on the forward strand.
CGCATGACATACGACCGATATTTTCCGAGATACAGCCGACAGCCATTCTTAGTGGGACACCCGGTACAAAGAAAATGTATTCACAGGCATCTTGAAAATTTGACTTTCGCCTTTTTATAGTTTATAGGTAATGTACCAATACTTTTTTTTTTTTCATTTGGCAAACAATGCATGTTTGCAGTAACATTTAAATAGTTCATTCTACAATATTCCATGTATGGTTTGAGTTTTCATTCAAAACGGTTGCGAATTCATAAAAGTGTTAAGTAGGTTCAAAAGTTGAAGATAATAATTGTACTACCTTTCTTTTTATATGATATACTCAGTGTTATTAGAAGTGTTACACCGACTTATTTTCCATAAGTGTCAACGTAAACATGACCTTATATATAGCTTCATATCTCCTTTGAAAAAAAAAGGATATCAGATTAAAAAAAAAGCAAAATGTTCAAAAAGAATGAGACTTCAATGTTTAAGCATTTCTACCAGGAAGTTCTATAGAGTGTTTAGAATTTCCAGCACATTCCACTCAATGCTAATTGCATTACTAGTTTGACCACAAATTTTTAAAACACTATGAAGCTTCATGCATTCTGAACATTTTGTTTTTTTGGTTAATTTGATTTTTTTTTTCAAAGGAGATATGAAGCTTTCTATTGGGTCATGTTCACATTGAGTCTTATGGGAAATTAGTCGGTGTAACACTTTTGCTGTCACTGAGTATATAACAACTTGTTTGTGCGACGCGTGGTGAAAAATGAGTCCTTTCAAGAGCCCCTCTGACTTTGGCTCTTCTTATAGACATCAGGACTTGTAGTATGTTCAACAACAAAGCACATTTTTAGATCAATTTTCTGAAGAGACCGCTCACCCACCTGTTAACGCACTTTACACCTCTTTTTCAGTCATTCGTTAATAATTGAACTAAAACTAAAACTGGTCTAGAACAAATTATGATAAGATTTGACTGATGACAATGATCATAAAAACAAGTTTCAAAATTTTGTAAAAGTTTCCGGTCGCGGTTGTTAATCGCGTGCCTTTTTGCATTTTCTTATGAAAGTATTTATATAAAATAACAAATGAATAAACCTACTTCACTTTTGGTCGATTTTAATGTTTTTTCATTTTCTCAGCACATTTAATTTGATTTATTTTATGAGAATGTATGTTTCAAATAAGCCTAGTTTCTGTGACTATATACTTCACTGCAAAACACAAAATAAAATTGGTTAAAATGGGGAATTCTGAGCAATTGTTGATTTCTATCGGCTACGCGTTCAACAGGTGCAAAATTATCCAAAAATCTCTCCCTCATTTTGAATCCATGTAGCCGGTATAACGTCCTTTTTTTGAAAAGGGCTAGCAAAAGTCATATATTTCTCAAGGATGATGGATTCATCATCGCTTGTTAAGTTGCACGTTCAACAGAGGTTACCAAAGGCAACAGCCTTCTTAGTCATAAGTGCAGATCTGTGTGTTTTTGCCAGTTAGTAAGTCAGACTTCATGCCCTATGGAGCAATCGTTTGAATAATCTTATCCACTTTATCTTATCGAGCTAGTCGAGATTTGTAATATAACCTGTATGTATATGCACCACAAAGACATATATGTCAAGATAGACGAAATGCATGCAGAACTGCGAAGCTTTGATCGTCAACTTTGAAGATCAATGGTCGCTGATAGGTAACCTGTCATCCAAAGTGTTACAGTTCTCAGTAGAATCATCCAAACTTCTGAATGATTCCAGCAATAAGACGCAAAAAGTAGAAAAAGATGTGAAAGCTGGAACCTTTATCCTTGAGGAAACAATAGAAGCATCAATCTGTTAAAGAAATGATCAACATCTGGTTGCAGTTACGGGTGGTAATCCTGGATCTTGCACCATTCTGGCTACTTGCTGACTGTGAGTTGACAAATTGTTGATTACGATAGAAATACATCATAAATCTGACGTGTTTGCCAGTACCTAGTCGGATTAGACAAAAGCGTAAAGCAAGATTTTTATTTACCTATACAATTGTTCGGATCGATTGTTATTTAAAAAGTTTCGCGTATTCTCAGTCTACACGTGGAAGCCTATAGTTTCAACACTGCTAAAGAGTCTTATTGCATGGAGATTATTCCATGAGACGTAGAAAAAAGCTTATTGCCGACAACACGTTCACAGTACAGTTTACTTACAGTTTTGATCTCACTGTTTTTTCAAAAACACTTAGTAACAAGTGTTCAATAAAAAATACGATCAAGTCACCTCTGGATTTCTTTTTCCATCATGAACGTAGGTCGTGGCTAGTTTGTATGGTTTGGCATCATGGCATCTGTGACGATTGTAAAGTGGATGTCATGTCATAATTGCGATCTTAGCCAAGACATACGTTTTTTGAAACAATTGCAATCCATAGGTGACTTGATCGTAGTTTTTATTGAACACTCTGTACTACAGAGTTATTCAGGCTAACCAAGTCGGATTATTGTGGCCAAAATACGTGACTCGCAAGAACTTTGACTTTTGGGGTTTAAGGGAGTATGTTATGGTTTGTTTTTAAACTTATTTCCATATTATACAGGGTGTCTCAAAAGCCTCACTATTATCAAAGTAGTATTCTCTCAAATGAAAACCCCTTGTATGTTATTGCATTTTTGAATTCTCTTATTAATAGTATATCATTCAGGAAATGGTGGCTATTACTCACGAGAATGAAGTTTGCGTCATCAACTGAGTTGGTAATAGCCATTTTCCGCGAGTAGAATACTATACTTTTTCTATGATTATTCAATAATTAAAGCGAATTTCGCAATATTCAATTTCACTTTTGAACAACTATACTTAAAGTGAGGTTAGGTTGTTAACACTATCACTATAAAACAAGTATGGACGGTCAAATAGGCTGTTTCAAAATGATGGATTTGAAGGTTGACATTTGGTCGAATTTTCATTGGTTGAAAACAATTTGGTAATAAAAAAAAAAGTCACTGGTATAAGTAACGAGTCACATAAACCAAAAAAAAAGGATGTATAATACATCTATTATCGAATAGTCATAGAAAAAATAGGTTTATGTTTTAATCAGGCTTATAATACCTAGACCTCAAGGTTTTTTGAGTAGTCTGAATTTTGTCTTAAATAGTAGTGGTATTCAAGTTATGTGACGAAATTTGTGGAAGAGCGTCACAATATTTTATATCTTGATCTTGTTGAACTTGTTATCCTACACAGGGTGTCCAAAAATGTAAATGTATTTCTTAATCACCTATCGAATGTTATATGTCCGATACCTAAGTCTTCGCATTTTTAATGCCTAATAATAGTCTTTTGCTCCAAAAGTACAGGGTGACCCAAACTGGACGCGTTCTCATTGGAACAACCCTTATTTGAAGATATAGAAAAAATCAATGAAGGTGTTCGGAGGCCGAATTTGATGAGAAACTCACTTCGTTTTTCTGCTAGAGGATGTAATGAATCGCCTATGCCTCAGCACCTTTTGACTTTGGTAATAAGCTTGGAAATCTATTTTTTTTAAGTAACTTTTGATTCAAAACAATTTGTAATAGTAATAATCAATGATTAGCTTCAACGTTGGCTGACTTCCACGTTCTCGAGACAGTTATATTCGACACTTATTTCACCTCCATTCAGGTCATGATACTTAAACAAACAAGATATGCTCAATTGCTGGACGAAAATAGAACCAAGCCGCGAGTCAAAAATGAGGTTGGATTTGAAACATCCATAACGTTACCTAGTAACCATTTGCTGGTCAAAATTTGAACTTGTTTCACGCATGACGTCCCCGCGTGACATTGATTGGATCGGTTTGAGGTAGGTCACGTGATAACTTCTGAAGGGGGTTGTGCGAGAGTTTATCTTGTTTGTTTCAGTATCATGGTAATCCAGTTACCTGGGTAACCTTTAAATTTTGAGGTTCGGTTACGCAATGACGTCAACGAAACCTGCGTGCGATCATATCTTCTTTGTTTTAGTATCATGCATTCATGTAATTTCCATAAAGTTGTTTCTCGTTGCATTCGTCTGAACAGAGGGCGTTTCTGTGATTCCGTCGATTTCTTCATATCCTATAACCTTTCAAGAAATATGAAGATAATATGTAATTAATTTTGGTGAAAACTTTCCTGAGGCACTTTTTTGCGTAGAATTTATTGCAGTAGGCAGTTTTTTACAGGGCCTTTAAATTTTCGTGTTTCACCCCAAACAAAACAAAAAACGCGTCCAGCTTGGGACACGGTGCACATGTCAGTATAATCAGGTGTTCTGAGCCAAGATTCGTCACGTAGTTGAAAAAGGTTTATTGCCGATAAAATTTTGTCGAAACTTAATATACAGGGTGTTTTGAAGAGATGATATAGTGACAAGGTTGTTTGTAGTAATAAAGATCTAATTTCGTCCTAACCAGCTTTACACTATCCACTCCAGTATCGTACGTGGAGGCACCTTCTAATACTATTTTGAAAAATGTATTCGCCACTGAGTTTTTTCAAATTTCAAGTGTTTTGGATCTAGCAACTAAAAATAAGTACCTACATATCTTTGTCCTTTCGTGAGGTAAGAAAGCAAACACCATTTCATTGATTGTACATTCATCATACACAAATATTTTTAAAAATGGAAGGGTTCAATACTCCAATCAGGACTTGTGAAAATACACCTTGATGATTTTTGAAAAGTTGATTTGTGTCAAATCTAAAAGTCAAAAACCATGATTTGACAATAAATATGATTACAGTTGAGGCGTTTCTCGGAAAAACCTCACAAGTCCATTTTTGCCGAATTTGAGATAAGTGTGTCATTTGTTTGGTATTCTCCATATGCATGAGTAGAAATAATTATTTCTCTCAAAAATGCCATAGCTTCTATGATATTATGGTTGAAATATCGGTTTGCTCTGCTAAAAACATCACAAATCCCAACTTTTTCACGTAAAGGAGTCACATGCTTATATCTTTCGTGTTTCGTTGTTGGCCGAGCCAGTTCAAAGATTTTTGTCAGTTAACATTTATAATTTTGGAACTTTTTATATATTTTACGTAAGATACTACTTGTTCATTTTTTCGTTTTTAAATGTGTTGATTTGTCTTCATCTGAAATAATCATTGTTTTTTTGACAGCCTGATTTTTTGTTTTTTTGTGGTTTGTGTTTTAAAACGTTAACTTTTTTTCTAAAAACGTCATATGTACATGTTTTTTTTGTGTTTTTTCAAAAAACCTTTGATAAAAAAGCCATAAGTGATCGTAGACAGGGACTCATTCAATTTTATTCTTATCAGGCATGCCACTGAAACACTCTCATCAAAAAAGAAAATGTATATAGGAGTTTTTTTCATTTTCTCAAATATGTTGATTTTGGACAAATGATGTTTTTTCAAGAAACGCATCAGTTTATAAATCTTGACAGCAGAACTCTCTCAAATATATCAAGATTGTTCATGATTATTCACAGTCACCAATGATTCAATTTCTTCAGTACAACTTATCTCTTTATCTTATATCTTATCTCTATCTTACACCAAGGACTGTGTCTCCATAGGATGCCCCATAGGAAAAATCAAAAGGAGTCTGATGATCGTGAAAGAGTGCGGATGGGTACATGCTCCATAAACCCAAAAAGCGTTTTTTGAAAAAGTTTGGTCTCCATATAATAAAAAGACATGACATTTTTTTATCTCGAAAACGAAACAAGACACGACAAAAATTCCATGAACAAAAAAGTTATGTTGAATTTGATAATTTCAAAATATTACTCATTTCATAATATGATAATATATTTCAAATATGGAAAAAAATAGATATCTATTCAAAAAAACTTCCATACCAAGAACTTCTTTTCATAAAATGAGCTCAGAGTTCCCCTTGAATGGGGCTCCATCTTCTTCAATTTCCCTGTATAACCTGAAAAAAACTTCCATGAATAATAAAAATTTTTGATATAAGTGAAAATTTCCAAATTAACTGCGTTAAGAAAATATTCAGAAATAAATGTCGCACATTCATCTTTTTGTTGCGATAATTTTCATCATAACCTCTTCCTATACAGTATGTCCAGAATAAAATGATGTACATGAGGACATTGGTAACGGTAAAAGATATGGCGTGGCTTAAATGAAAAAAAAGTTTCGTATTTGTATGCCCAAAAATATTCTATCTTATTTTATTTTGAATCGATACCGTGATTTAGAAACAGGGTGAAAAAGGAAAATGTCCATATTTGAAAAATCACAATATTTTGCTTATCATAAAAGCCGGGATAAAAGCTAACATTTCCAAATGTTTAGGATATGTGTGAGAAGATAGGACAATTCTCAGACGTCTTGAGAAAAATTCTGGGACTACTATGTTGCGTCCGGCCGAGGTCGACTTTTTTTTTCTAGTGGGGGACATATTGATTTTTTTCATTTTTCAAATCCGGATCAATAATTGTTTTCAAAAATATGGCTCCCATAAGAAAAACGGACTTGACTTTGGCAAGATACCTAGTAGGCCTTCAACTTTTTTTGACTCACCCATATCCTGAAAATTTGAATTACTAATATCAATAAATTCGCAAAAAATAAAAAACACACCGCAAATATGTCACTAAAATTAATATCATGTTCTATATCATCCGTGCTCCAGACCGCCAATGTTGTGACATGATAATTTAATTAAGTGCTATCCAGATTATTATTTACTATGCAAATATTTGCATTGGTTCGATTTCAACTAATTGCGCCGCGGGAACAGCTTTGATTTTAGTGTTTGTCGCCGTTATTTAAGCATAATAATGTACAATAATCTAATGTATATTGTATCTTTGTACGTAGATTTCTGCCTGGTTAAAATTGACCTGCAATAATGATAATCTCTTTACACTACATTAAATTTTAACGTCCGATAATTATAGAGTGCGTCGGATGAGTTTATTAAATTGAGGAAGCCATAAAATGTTTCACTTACGAGTGGAGCCAAAAGCCACCGATACGAAGGATCATGTTTCCCTCATTACGTCATTATCGTTACGCCCTTAACATAATTATTGGGTCAGTCATTCAAATTGGAAAAGCGATCTAGGTTGATTGATAGTATCACTTTAATTGATGGAATAGCATGAATCCAATTGTAACTTTTAGTCTAAAACTATGCGCATTAGATTTTGATTTATTCTGAAACTGATAATGCTATCTTTTTGGAATTCAAATCAGAATTGGATTTTGGATCAGAGTGAGTGCCCATTTGACAGTGTTTAGTAGCCCCACACTCCTGCTGAGTAGGAATAGTTGACTGTGGGTACCGAATTTAAACTGTCCGTTAAAAAACGTTATGTAATTTTTTGTATACTTAGCAGGAATAGAATAGCTACATGGATGCCAACATGGACCAATGATTTTCTACACATAGGAGTGAACCACCATGGTACTTACTATAACTGCCTGATATAGCATTTGTGATGTTTCGCAAATACAAAATTTTCTATAGATACAAAAAACGTGATTTCATGGTCGAAGACTAGGTACCAAACATTATCAAAATCGATTTGTACGTTTTTGAAAGATGTAGGAAAAACCAATTTTTGTTTGAATCTTTGACGCCCTCTGTAGACTCAACGAAGCAATTTTGGATGGGGTAAGTTTTCCTAGATCGCTTCTTTTTTGGTAAAGGAGTTTGTGGTTGGACGTTGTACAGTCATTTCAGGGATACCCTGTAGAATCACGACTATTTGATAAGACAACATTTAGGTCACTTCCATAATCTCATTCGATATGATACGCCGTTTCCGGTTCGAAAATGTTTTTTCACCGTACTTTTAGCCTTTCCGGGAAAACCTGAAAACACAACTTTTTTTGCGCTGATTTGCTAGCAGTGGTGGTTCAAAACAATAACTGCACATACATATCCAGGCTAGGATATCCGTTGAGAGAAGTAGGTTCTATTTGTATTTGGGTACAATAATTTAAGATTGGATCAAGAAATTGGAAAAAAATAATAACTTGGTGAGGTTATGTTTGCATAGTTTTGCCGTTTTCCAAATAAATTTGTTCAAATCAGCTATAGTATTGGGTTCTGTTTGGAATCTGATTAAAAAAAAAAATGACAGTGAGGTCATGTTTTCATAGTCTTGTTATTTTCCAAAAGATTTTGTTCAAATAAGGTATGTAGGCTCTCTTTGGGATTTGATTAAAAAAGTAAAAAAAAATACTTAGTGAGGTTATTTTGGCATAGTTTTGTTATTTATCAAAGGATTTTGTTCAAATAAGATATGAAGGTTCTGATTTTGTGTTCGATCAAAAAAATTCAGCAAACATTGTGTAGGTGAGATGATGTTTGCATAATTTTGTTATTTTTCAAAGGATTTGTTCAAATTAGATATTATGTAGGTTCTATTTGGGATTTGATCAAACATTTTTTTTAAAAATGACATGGTGAGGTTATGTTTGCATACTTTTGTTATTCGCAAAAGAATTTTGTTCACAAAAGATATTATGTATGTATGTACAGAATTGGCCATAAGTGGATCATCGACCTGAAATTTTGGAAAACTTTGACCCTACATCAGTTGATAAAGAACTGATCGTGCATTCAAAAACTTCAATTCATTTGTGAGTTTGCGTGTTCTGGCGATTTTTTTGAAAAAATTGTTCATTGCCGTTTTTTCATGTTGAAAAAAGAACAAAAATACATTTTTAGCTATACGCATATGCCAATAATAAGATCCTTTTTTTGTAAGCATATTGACCTATAGTAATAGAAATCATAAATCCATAACAGTTTGTGTTTTGAAAATTTTTCATTAGAACACCGAGCAAGCACTACCAAATAAACACTCAATACAGCATACACGTGAATTACTTTTTTTTTAGTTCAATTCAACTGTAGACTAAACAGGTTGAAAAATTTGTTGTGCAATATCAGATAAATACATAAGCACGTACTTTTTACAAAATTATTTAAACATTTTCTGATAGGGCTCCTCTTACGGTAATTTTGATTTTTCTAGAATGAATGTTTTTGCTTGAAATTTTTAAATTTTCGTAATTTTTGTAACAATTTTCTCAAATACATCCAAAAACATCTTACCAAATTTTTCATCACTAGATACTTTGGTTTATGTTCTTTAAGGCCGTGTATGTCTGTCTCTACGCAGATCTGCGCTGGAGGTGTCAACTTCATCGATTCAAAGTGTGCTGCTACGTTGAAAATGCTTACTTATTTGAAATTGAGCTGTGGAACAAAAAATGCGAAGGTCAATCGGTCATGTCACCTATATGAAAGATGATGATTGAGAAAAATGATTTCTTTGGAAAGGAGAAGCCCTCAGAATATTTTCGAGCCAAATTTTGTCAACAGTGAATCTAGAGACCTCTCAGCTGCTCAGAACCAATCCAGGTGTAACAGTATGGCAAAGTTTTTTTTTCCTGGCTTTTTTAAAATTTCGTTTCAAATGGAGCTTTTTAAGTAAAGAATATGCCTAATTGAATTTTTCATTCAATTCTTGAATTTACAAGTTTTCTTGATTTATGGAAATATCCAGGTTGGAGTTTTATTTGTTCTAATAATTGCCTCATACATGTCACTTTACAGTTTTTGTTTTATTGGAATACGTTTTATAGAACAAATATGTTACGATTTTTGAACGATATATTCGAAGCACTGTGCCTGCAAGGGACGACTTTTATGATTTTTCATGATTGATATGTCTGCGCCCCGATCAACAGAATAATTATCTAAACATCGGAAAAATTTGAAAGAAGAAAAAATGTGAAACAGATAATTCATTTAGCACCACATTTATTGATTATGAGGCAGTATGGAATTTGCCGGGTCAGCTAGTGTCTACAGAGTGACCCATTTGAAAGCGGGCCACCTTCATAACCTCTTGATTAATTGATAGATTTTGACGATTTTTTTTTAAAATGTGAGAGGGAAATGGTGTATTTTGAGGCCATACGTCGCCCAGTTTTTTCCAAAAACCAAGGCCTACAAGAGCATGTTATTATTTAGAGGCTGAAAAATCCAGAAGACATATTAACGATTTTCTTAGAGAAAATCTGACTACACCACTGGATTTTTCATCCCCTGAAATGGATCTGTACCAAATTTCATGTAAAAATATTAAGAATGAAGATTAATTTTATTATGCACCTTACCTCAAAACTCTTGCGATAGCAAGTCGATCAGAAAAAAAAAATTAAAGATAAACATTTAAAAGATATTGTCATGTCAAAATACAATGAAAACAGACAAACGAGAGTGACAAAAAAAATAGAAAAAAAAATACACACAGAAATGATATTTTCGAATTGAATATTTTTTCATGAAATTTGGTAGACCCATTCCAGGGGATTCCATGGGGTGGTGGGTCAGATTTTCTCTGAAAAAATCGCTTAAATGTTTTCTGGATCTTTCAGCCTCTAAATATGCTCTAGAAGGCCTTGGTTTTTGGAAATAACTGGGCGACGTATGGTCTCAAAATACACCTTTTCCCTCTCTACATTTCTAAAAAAAAATTATCAAAATCGATCAATAGATTGAAAAGTTATGAGGGTGGCCCGCTTTCAAATGGGTCACTCTGTAAATGACTAAATCAAATAAGCAAATATGCTTTATTGTTAAAGATAAAAATCACGTAGACAGAGCTAGTATGCATAAACACTTATCACAATAATCAGTAAGACAAAAATGACACATCCTAAACTAAATAAAGAGAACTTGACAACCCAAAACACCATAAAACAGGACATACAACAATCAAGCTTAGGCTTCAGAAAAACAATGAACAAAGATGTCAGGACGCACAAACATGACAATGAATCAAGACAAAATACAAACACATGCTTAAACCAGAATGCAATGGTTACAGCTTCGAAGGTCGGTAGCGTAGAGCTCACCAAGATCATAGAAGGCACTTTCCAAAAGTAAGGTCTTCATACTCTGTCTGAATCTGACGAGATTGGGGCAATCTTTCAGTAAAGCAGAAAGATGGTTGAACAATTTGCGTCCCTCAAAGAGAATAGAGTTGCGGATCATTGAAGATGCAGGAATCAGCAATGGCAGGTTGTGAGGTCGTCGAGTATTATACGTATGTTCAGGCTTGAGTACTTTATGCCTTACTTTAAAAAGGAGACAGGCTAACTCGAGGATGAAAAGAGAGGTAAGAGTGAGTATCTTTTTCTCTCTGAAGACAGGCCTACATGACTCCCTGCAGCCAATGCCGTAGATACAACGTATTGCCCTCTTCTGGATGATGAATAGTGGATTCAGGAGACAAGTGTTGTAGTTTTCCCAAAAAGCTATTCCATATCGAAGGTGAAACTCGATCAATCTCTTTTGCCACACTCTGACCAAGCTCACTCGAAACGACTCTAACAGCATAGCATCCAGAAGATGCTTTTTTGCATTATTCAATAAACGCGTTCATAGTTGATGTGCTATTATGAATCTGAAAGTCCAAAGTTTATTTCTTGAAAAAGTGGAGTTCGCTAGCTTATTCACGAGGTTTGATTAGTATGCTACCTCACATGGATATTCAAAAAATGCTTTCTTCTACGGGTTTCCTACATCCTATTCTATCCCATTTTAATAGGTTTAACGATGCCTATAAGTTATCGCTCAATAAATATAAATCTTGTTATTCTTTTTTTCCTCTTATTTTTCAAATCGATTGTTGAAAGATGGTCTACTTCGCATCATAGTTGAAAACGTATATATGCTTTTTCGCCTATTTAATTTTTGATCTGAAGATTCAAGGATGCACAAGACATTTCCCTCCACTTAATATTTTTTTCAGAAAAAGAAACATGTTTGTAGCCTGCCCTTTGCCATCAGCTTTAACATTATGACGTAGAACTACCTTTTTCTTATCTATCGCTAATACTAGACTTCCCTTTGACTTATGGATCTAGTTAAGCCCGTTAGGCTAGCTCAACCAAGAGAATAGCTTAAGTTCTATTGAAAAATCGTGCCTACAAGAATAAGAACATTTTATTTTGAATTATGCTAATACACTCAAACATGAAAATCTAGACCTAAGATGAATACATGATACGTTTGTGATGAATGATTGAGCTCAACATCAAAAATAGAAAGCATATTATAAATGTAGATGAAAAAAATGATTTTTTTTTATTTCTTGATTCGGACCACCGATAGTTCCAAAGATCATTCGAGGAATGTGTCGGATAACATTCTGTCGATCGACATTCTGAAAATCAAACAATTCATGTGTTCCAGAAAGATTTGATGTCCCGATAAAATCATTAGCAAGGTGGTGGCAAGCAATAACTCGATAGTTCTGAGATGCACCCAAACACATCTTAACACATGATATGCGAAACGTAGCTTTTCATGATTGTCATAGTCTCATGAGAAGTATCACTTTTGTTGACGAGCGTAAGTAGCTTTTAATGGTTATTATTGCATGGCAGATGCGTGCTTGCATACCGTGTTCAAGTGTGTCGTGCTTTATCTGAATTGGTGATGAGCAGAGTGCCAAATACCTACTAGATGATATAAAAAGTACATCAACTATCATAAAAATCGTTGCATAAAATTTGTTAGTAAAATATTGACAAAATAGAAGATCACAGGAAAAACTGGCCAGAACACATTTAAAAATAGGTAGTTCTCACATAAATAATCTTTAACTTAAAAATACTTAGATGAGCTACAGAAACATTCAGGTACGATTAAGTTTGAGGCTCGGCCGAATAGAATTCATCAAGATTATAGATCACCTTTTTCAATAACAGCTTCTTCACTCTGGTTCTGAAAAGGCTTAACGATGCCGTGTTCCGTAACTCGAGTGGTAAATGGTTAAAAATCTTTTTGGAATTATGAAAAAATGAGTTTTTTATCAAAACAGTGTGCGGAATCGGTAGTGGAATAACATTTGCAGATCTCGTATTGTGTGCCTTCAATGTAGTAAAAAGGGATCTACGATACTTATGGATCAAGCAATACTCAAGATACCACTGTCAGCAAAGACTGGTCTACAGGAATCTTGCCATTTGATATTGAACACATATCCAAGGGCCCTTTTCGGAATGACAAATAGTGGGTCCAACAGGTATTGAGACGCATTTCCACAGAAAGGAATTCCATAACAGAGGTGTGATTCAAAAACAAGGCACTGGAAACTTGAGACAGTCCACTAAAGCAATGTTATTCTTCACCACCAGGATGTCATCAGAAATGCACTTGAAGTTCAGAATATTTGTTTTGTCATAGTTTCACTGCTCCAGAAGATTGTAGTATCATCAGCATATATCGTGAATTTTTCTCCACATTGCACATATGTGATGTCATTGATATAAATCAAGAACGGTAAAGGTCCCAGAATAGAGCCCTGAGAAACGCCACTAATCTTCTTCCAGCTTGATGCTTGCCCTGAAAGCTGAACTGACCTGAGCCACTTTGCAGCCACTCCCTGAAACCATACAAGTCCAACTTTTGCAAAAATATCTCATGGTCAACACAATTGAAGGCCTTGGCCAGATCACATAAGATTGCTGCTCCCTGTTCACCATCATTCAGCCTGTATGACAAGTCGTTCTAGAGATGAGAAATTTGCATCTTTGATGTCGATGTTTTCTTGGAAGGCAAACTGATCACTAATCATAATGTGATTCTTTCTTAAAAATGCCAAAAATCTTTTTCTTACTATTGTTTCAACAATTTTAGACAAAGTTACCCACTTTGGCGAGGCGAGATGGGTCTATGATTTCCCGAGGTTTCAGTATCTCCACCTGTGTGTATTCGTATAATTTTTGCTTTTTTCAAACAACTTGTGAAGTATCCATGAGCAAATTAATGATTGCGTCTGCAAGTTCCCCAACTACGTTTCCTGGGAGGCCTAACAAGATCCTGATTGATATATCATCCCGTCCAGTGTCTAAAACAGCAGCTGCACATATACCCAGATTAGGGTATCGTGCCGAGAGTTGCATTGATGTGAGTGGTGCCATGCTGCCTTGGTAATGGTAAGGGTGGGGGGACAAAAGCCCGGCGAGTAGGCCTAGTGGCCCTTTTCGCCAACCCCGTGCTTCCAACCCTCTTCACTCCAGTCGTCCTGTCTTCGTTGTGAAGCGGAGCAGGTCATCCCAGCTCAGGTCCCCCAACTCCACCCGAGGAATGGTTGCCGCTCCTAGGACGCTCCTCCTCAGGCGACCCCACCTATCACAGACTCCCAGTAGATGGTAGGAGGTTTCCTCCGCCCTTCTACAGTAGGGACATAGGGGTGATTCGCCTATTCCTAGTAAATGCAAGTGTCGGTTGAGCTTGCAGTGCCCTGTCAAAATGCCTACGATGATGCTCAGTGCCTTCCTACTCTTGTTCAGCAATTGGGCCGTCCTTGGTTTGTTGGGATGTGTGATTATCTCTCTGGCTTGCCTACAAGTCGTGTTATTCCTCCAGTTTTTGACTGTGTTCTCCCAGGCCCACTCATTCAGGGCCTCGGTGATCAGTCGTTTACTCAGGCCCAGGTATGGTTCTGGACCAGGCTGGGGTGATGAAGAGCCTAGTCTGGCTAGCTCGTCCGCGCGTTCGTTTCCAAAAATGCCCATATGTCCCGGTACCCAAACCAGTTTGACCTTCTTGCTCTCGCCTAGGGCGTGCAGAGCATCACTGCATTCTTGAACCAGCGGGCAGCTGATACTTGGCTTGCATAATGCTCTCAGTGCCGCTTGGCTGTCAGAATGGATAATTATGTTATCTTCTGTTCCCCTTTGAACCTCTTCCCTAGTTGCTACCTCCAGGATAGCAAAAACCTCTGCTTGGAAGACCGTGGTGAGCTTTCCGAGAGGGAAAGCCTCCCCGGCATTCCTGTCTTGTCTGTATACTCCGGCTCCTGTAGCCTTAGAGTTGGCCTTTGAGCCGTCGGTGAACCAGATCTGCGTGCTACCTGGTGTTTCTGCCAGCGTGGTCCGCCACTCGTCCCTGGAAGGAAGGTGTACCTCAAAACTTCTGTGAAGTCTGAGTCTTCCATCCGTGGCTGTCAGTCCCGCCGCCAGTAGCGGTATCTCACGCCTCACAATAGAAGCTAATCTAGTGTGGCCAACCTCTGTGCCTCTATCCTTCCATACTTTCTGAGCTGACATCCTTATGTATGCTGCCATCGCTTCCCTCTTTATCCAGATTGCCAGTTCTGGCAGCGCAAGGATAATGTTCAGTGCAGCTCCTGGTGTAGTCCTCATTGCACCGGTTATGCTCAGACAGGCCATCCTTTGAAGTCTGGTTAGTCTGATTTCGTTAGTGGCTTTCTCGGTGGCCGGCCACCAGACCACGGCTCCGTATGAGATCCTCGGTCTGATGACGGCTCGATAAAGCCAGTGAACGACGTGTGGTTCTAGGCCCCACCGCCTACCCACCGCTCGGCGCAGCATCCACATTGTGGCTATGCCCTTTTTAACTGTCTTTTCAATATGGGGTTTCCACGTTAGTTTACTGTCTAAGACCACCCCGAGGTACTTGACCTCCTGTTTCAGTGCTAGCGGCATCTTGTACAGAGTGGGTGGTTTGAACTTACTGAGATTCCTCCTGTTTGTGAAGAGGATCAGCTCCGTTTTTGTGGGATTCACTGAGAGCCCCATCTCTTTACACCATACCTCCAGAATTTTACACGCTGACCTCATACGCTCGCAGACAATTTCTAGATGTTTACCTCTCACGAGTATAAGGCCATCGTCGGCGTAGGCCTGCGCATAGAAGCCCTCCAACTCCAGTCTAGTCAGGAGACTGTCCATTATCAGACACCAAAGCCTGGGTGAGAGGCAGCTGCCTTGGGGGCAACCTCCTTGCACGTCTGCCTCTACATGGCAGTCTCCTAGTGACTTTTCACCTGGCGGTCCCGGAAAGCAGACCGAACCCAACTCACCAGGGAGGCCGGGGTTCCCCTGGCCGTAAGGGACTCGCAGATGACGTCCGTTTTAGCCTTATCGAATGCTCCTTCTACGTCAAAGAACAGGGTCAAGGCGACCTCTTTGTCGTTTAGAGTCCTTTCAGCTAGTTGCACTACGGCATGTAGAGCCGAGTCCGTACTCTTACCCTTGCAGTAGGCGTGCTGGTTCCTGTGAATTGGAGATCTCAAAAGAATCTCCTCCGTCAAATACCTATCGATCATCTTTTCTAGTGTTTTCATTTGAAAAGATGTCAAACTGATTGGCCTGTGGGATTTTGGTAGTCCGTAGTCTTCCTTACCAACCTTTGGGATGAATACCACCTTAGCGGTTTTCCATCGATCTGGTACGTGTCCCAAGGCGATGCTGGCTCGGAAGATGGATTTAAGTGTTGGTTTTAGCAGAGGCTCGGCTCTCTGCATCAACGCCGGGAAAATCCCATCAGGTCCTGCTGCCTTGTATGGACTAAACTCACTTAGCGCCCACTCTATGGATTCGTCGGTGACGATCTTATTCGCCGTATCCCAGTCAGCCATGAGGATAGGGGGGGGAGCTAGTGAGGGGGAGTTGATGCTTTCTCCCGGAAAGTGAGTTTGGAGGAGTAGGTGTAGTGTTTCCTCCCTATTGTTAGTCCATGTGCCATTTTCCCTTTTCAACAGCCCTATCTCTGTTGTTCCCTCTGAGCCGAGCAGCTTCATGAGTCTCGCCGACTCTGAGAGAGATTCGATCTCCCCGCAGAATCCACGCCATGCAGCCCTCTTGCTACTTCTTACCTCTGATTTGAATTTCCTCCGGGCTTCAACGAAGGTGTCCCATTCGAGCTGTCCACCCCCCTTGAGAGCTCGGCGGTGCGACCTCCTGGCGTCTTTTTTAAGCCGCTCTAGAGTATCATTCCACCATGGGACTTTTTTGGTTCTCGCCTTCTTGAGAGGACAGGATGCTTCGAATGCGGACGAGATTGCCTTGTTAAGGGCCTCTACCTCCGTCTCCGGTTCCTCCTTGGAGGTTATATGCCGGTCTCCGGTACCCACGGTCCTACTTAGACAGTTATTGAACTTATCCCAGTCGGTTGACCTCGGGTTCCGTTTGAGAGGCAAAGTTTCTCCTTCCGCCTCTAGCGTGAAGCGGATTAGCCTATGGTCTGACATTGTTATGTCGTTCGTAACACTCCAGTTTTTCACCTTACACAAATTATTTTGCGACACGACCGTTACATCTATCACCTCGCGCCTGACGCGATTGACGAAGGTCGGCTCCGCATTTTTATTGGCGACTTCAAGGTTTTCCGCTGTGAGGTACTCTAGAAGAGCAATACCTCTCGTGTTGGTGTCGGTGCTGCCCCAGATAGTGCAATGTGCGTTAGCGTCACAGCCGATAATAGCGGGAAAACCTGACTTTTTTGTGTACTCAACGATTTTAATAAGTTCCTCCGTAGGGGGTAAGCGCACAGTATCGTACGGAAGGTAAAGACTTATCAAAAACAACTTACGTATCGTTCCCTGGAGTTTGTATTGTAGAAGGATCACGGTGGCATCCCTGGTGCCCAGCTGGGGTAGGTGGGTTACCTGCAGCTCCTTGGATGCCATGATACAGGTCCGTGGTCGATCTAGTCCTCCGTTGCCGGCGTAGATGTTCATGCCGGTCACCTGGAGACCTCTGATGTTTTCCCTGAAATAATAAGGCTCCTGGATTAGTACAATTTCCCCCCTTTTTGCCACCATGATGCTCGCAAGTTCTGCGGTGGCATCTCGGCTATGTTGGAGGTTGATTTGACTTACCCGTATAGTGTCCATTGCGAGGCATACGATGGACGGGGCCCACGCTTTACTGACCTGTGGTCTGCTCCTCCACCGGGGGCTTGGAGGCTGCTGACGTGGGTGGCAGGGCGGGTCGCCGTTGGGTGCTAACCCTGAAGACCCTGAGTGAGACCAGTTCGAAGAACATGGTCCACCCTGCCGCGTCCAGCCTTTTAACCGTTTCCCGATTAACTCGGAAAACGAGTCGCCACTCCCCTGGTTTACCCTCAGTTGCTAGGTGTCGCCAGTAAGCGACACCTAGGGACCTGTTTTGAAGATCCAGCATCTCCATGATGGGCCCTACCACTGGCTTGTCCTTCCTCTTCAAGGTGAAGGTAACCTTCACCGGACGAGGAGCGTCAGCGGCACAGTATGCCCTGAAGGTTCGGTCTCCCCTGACTAGCTGCGGACATTCCGTCAGCAGCCAGTCTCGCGAGACCTCGTCCTCCGCCGTGACCAGGAACCAGCCATTTTCCTGTAACCCAGAGTTACGAAAGCGGAGTTCGTGACCTCGGGAGTCCTGTGAGGAACCCGCCATGGTCAACCTCATCTTCTCGATGAGGTGACTCCTGATTGCTTCCGCTTCCTCTGGGTGCATCGTGAAGTCGTCTCCCTCGGGGAGGATGACGACCTCATTAACCCTTCCGACTGCCGAGCGGTAAGAGCCATTCGAGGGGCCCTCAGCAGACGCCGGCGCCGATACCGGGCAACTCCTCAGAAGAGGTGACATACTCGGTTGACCGCCGCGGCTAACCGCCGACGAAGCACCCCCTCTGGGTCTCTTCGTTCTTCTGTCAGGCGTGGACTTGTCACTCCTGACCCTCTTCTTCCCATCTGCCGGGAACCTGGGTGGGGTGGGCTCTGGGTCCTCCCTGGTGGATGCCGGGCCCTCCGGGAGCTTGATGGGCGTAAGCTGCTTAGCTACCCTTCTGGCATCCCTTGATGTCGGGCCTCTCCTATGGGCCTTCTTGATGGCAGATCTCTCAGCCCTTGCGGGCCCAGAAGGATTCTGACCATCCGCCGTTGGAGCGTTGGTAGCAAGGGAGGTGGTCTGCTGGCTGGTGCCAGCCTGCAGTTCCTCTTTTTTCCGCCTACGCTCCTCACGACGCTTTTCGGTCCGTTTGTGGTTTTTCCGCAGCTTCTTTTTGAGTTTCAGCTGTTGCAGCTGCTCTGGCGTGAGAGCCGGACGAGCGTCTGGGGCGAGAGCCCCTGAAGCGCCGGACGCCATTGAGCTGCTACTGCCTGGAGCGTGAGCCCCTGGTAGTTCAGCTTGCTCAGTCCCGGAGTCGATTGCCGAAACGACTGAGGGCGCCTCTTCCATGGGTGGTGTCACATCCATTTCAGTGGCGCTTGAACTGGGGCCAGGATTGCCCTCTAAACTGCTTGTTGGCGATTTCTTACCTGAAAAAGAGTTGGTATCGTTTTCCATGATGATTGGGGGGTGGGTTGTTCGTAAGTATGTCGGTCTCCATGAAGGTAGGGTCAGTTAAAGGTAGGTGTGGTCTGGTTTTGATGTCATGTTAGAGCTCGCTTCCTCCACCGCTCCAACCCCGGCTTCGTGGAAGAATGTGCTTGCTCCAGTGACGAAGTTCGGCAGCCGCGGTTGTATCACCTCCAACTCGAGCAGCAGGGTCCTGACCAGGCGCCACCTGGCACTACTACCCGAGTTGAGATTTTACACCGGTTGATGGGGCAGCCCTCTACATCGGCTAGATAAGAGTGGGCCCCTGTACTAACTACGGCGGCCTAGGGAAATTGCCGTAAACCCTAGTTGTTACGCCGCTACTTACCGGATCGGCATCACTGGGATTCCGCCTCATCGGCGAAGGAAGGACGCGGCTTTAGTCCCCGAGCTCCCACATGACATTCTTGTCCCCCTCCTTCTTTCCTGGGCTTGGGACCAGCTAGGTGACGGCTTCAAGGCCGCGTGATGTTGGGTGAAGACACCTAGCAACACAAACACCACGCGGCAGTATACCCTCACCTAGGCGAAGTTGCCATGCTGCCTTACTGATCGTCCAAAAGTCCAAAATCGGAACAAAACCGGTATAAGGTAGGCACTACTCACATGGATGTAACTCTCGTCATTTATTACGGTTCTGTACCAACTTTTCCGTATAACATCGGATAACCGTAAGACAATGTCTCTTCATGGTATTTCTCGTTACATACGAAATTAATTTAATCAATGAGATTATAAAAGCTGACTTGTTGTCTTCCAGTACTATCGGAAGTTGTTGACAGCAGAAGAAAACAGGAACCTCAGTAATAACAGGATAAACAGTAGAATAGATCATATTCATATGAAATATTTCGCTATCCCAAATTTCTTGACCTGACGTTCAATATTATGGATATTTAAGCCTCAAATCTATGAGCTGTTTGGATTTCTTCAACAGCAAGCCAACAAAATAATTTTCATAAAAATATTTGTCAAGGGTGATGGAACACCAAAACGATCTCATTCGCTTTTACTTCCTGGTAAAAATAATCCCAAGCAGGAGACACTCAACAGCGAACAGAGGTGTATTGGGAAAAGGTTTCGAAATTTTATTTGTGGATGTAAGTTAGAGTTTGTTTTTTGTTGATTATTATTTGAAAACATGTGGACTTTTTCATACTATAGTCGGAGAGATGAGGGACCAAATGTGCAACAGTTTTATCAAATTTGAAATTTTGACAAAAAGTCATGAGATCATATATCATTACCCCCGAGTCAGTCAGCCAGATTCCCTAACAACCGGCCTGGGAAGGGTTTCAAAATTGTGAAAAAACTTTGTGAGACATTAAGGAGAATGTCAGTCAGGGGCCTGAAGATGTCAAAAAATCTTGTAAATGAGAGTGTTTTATTGAAGCTGAAATTTGGTTTGTAGTAAGTAAAAGCAAAAAAAAACTATGTGAGAAAACTCAGTTGGCTGAAACTTGCAACAATATCAGTCAGTCAGGGGCCTGAATTTGTCAAAAACTCTTGTTAATGAAAGTTTTTTATCAAACCTACAATTTTGCATACAATTCGAAGATTTTATTTAAAACAAGAAAACCATGGTCAGTCAGTTTGTATATCTCACAAACGCAGTCAGTAATCCAAAGAACATCAAGGAACGAACGTCATTTTGACAGTACCTTTTTGCTTGCGAATTGTGAGATGCAACATAGTACAATCGTGCGATAGATTTTTCGAAACTGTTAAAAGTGAAAATGGAGCGTAATTTAAGTCATATTTGCGTGATTTGTTTGAGAAAAGGAGGCGACGCGACGTTAGATTGTTTGGGAAGCGAACTTCAGCCAAGTGCAAATGTATTTTGAAATACGATTAAAACAATTATCATTTTATCTACTACCTGCCTTGAAAAAATACAGGTTCTCAAAATAGAGTAGGTTGATATTTTTGACATTTTTATAAATGTAAAAAAAAACTTATCTGAACTTATATAGTATAATGTTTTGTTGTTATTTATTTTATACAATTTTCTTTTGAATTTTTCGTCGCAAATGCTGAAATTATTAATAATAGATCATGTTCAACTTTTAAAAGTTCACGAAATTCCATAAAATTTTTGATTTCGTATAATAATCATATACCGTTTATCTCGCTAATATTGAATGAATTTGTATATTATTATTCAACTACTATGAAGGTGCATTCAACATTCATGTTTTCGTTGAATAAATATAAGAGCGTTCCCAAGCATAAAAAAAATGGCGATCGTTCCTTGACGTTCTTTGGGTGACTGACTGGTTTTGTTAAACATAGAAACCGACTGGCCATTGTATTCTTGTCACGAAGACCATCTCCGAATTGTATGCAAAATTGTAGGTTTGATAAAAAACTTGTATTGATAAAAAAAATGACAACTTTAGGCCCCTGACTGACTGATATTGTTGCAAGTTTCAGCTGACTGACCTCCCTCACATAGATTCTCATGCATTCACCAACCACAAACCAAATTTCAGCTTTAATAAAACAGTCTTAACTTACAATCATTTTTTTAACAATTTTGAAACACTTCCCAAGTCAGTTGTTAGGAAATCTGGCTGACTGACTCGCGGGTATTGATTAATGAACTAAACATGACCTTTTGTAAAATTTTCAGCTTTGGTAAAACTGTTGCACACTTTGTCGCTGATCTCTTGGACTACTACTCCATGTTAACCCAACTTTGAAAAATATTTTTCTAATCAAATTTAGAGCCTGAGAGATGATTTGAGCAAAATGATACGGATTGAACAGAAAATTGGGTTTTCCTAGAAGTTCAACCATACTGCCAAATACAGTTGATTCAACGCCGGTTATTTGCTGCCTTGGTCATTGAGATGAAAAATGTATGATCAAATGCTCCTTCTATGTCAAGAAATGCGACTGTGGCAATTTCTTGGTGATTCCTCTGTTTTGTGCTCCAATTTATGCAGAGCAGTCTCACATGATATTTGCCAGGTTGGTTTGAGTTAGTTCTTGTGAATTAAGATTTATCGGTCTAAGTGCTTTCGGTTGATAGTAGTCTTTTTCGGATTTAGATATAAAGACGACTCGTGAGAGTTTCCAGGGCATGGTTGTCCCGTTGCCAGTGTTCCCTGAAAATTTGGCAAAGTATCGGTATGAGTTGGGTGTTGCCCTGCTGCAGATGAGCTGTTATTATTCCATCACATCCAGGTGCTTTGTATGGTTTAAAACCAGTTATACCCCACTTAATTCTATTTTATGTCACAATAATGTGTCGGGCTATGGACCAGACATCCCTTGTTTCTTTTATCAGTGCCCCTATTCTTGAATCAGGAAGTAGAGATTATGAAAGAGATTCGACGTTTCTCCATGAAGTCTAAGGAGGATTTCGGAAAATAGAGAGTTGGTTCCCTGTTCCAAGTTGATCATTGCATTTCTTCCGCCACCACCACAACATCAAATTTATTCAGTGGGCGTTTTTTGATCTAGCGACGCCTGTATAGCCTATTCTCTAGCTCTAGAATTTATTTTATTGATTTTCATCAGAATCAGAGTGTACTTATGATTTCAAATAAAATTTAAAGTCAATGAAAACAATAATTGAAATTTAACTTTGATCTCTCGTAATATCAACTTTCGGAATGGACAAGTTGGGTCTATCGTAATATTGTTTTTGTAAATAATCTAGAATGGCTGAAAGATCTAGTTTTTATTTTGAAACTGAATCTAAGAGATACTTCAGTTCAACTGAGGCTCGATAACGTCATTTATCAAAATGAATTACGTCGACAGGATGCATTTAATTTTTGTATTTTCCACCAAAATGACTTGAAAATACAAGAACCGCATGTCCTGCTATTGTCTATCTATACCGCAAAATTGAGTTTCTGGTTGTTTTCGTCTGAGCAAAGCGATGATCTGGTTCAACCGCATATTTCATTTTTGTTTGTCAGAATCCCACCTATCAATCACAATATTCTCTTTCAGGGAGAAATTGCATGTCTACTCATATTGCAATCGGTATCAAGCATAAGCTGTCGCTTTCAATAAGTTTGAGGTATTAGGACGCGATCACAAACTTAGGTGTTTTCTATGCTTAGCATTCAAATATCAAAAATATTATATTATCGTCTGTTTGAAGTTAAGTAACTCTTGATCACTACACAAAAACAATATCAGAGACACAACTGATTCCAGAGAAAGGGGTTGGGAACTGGGAACTCTATACTACGTAAACGGATTTTTCAAAGCCATTAGCGACCCTACTCTTCTGTTGAAGCTATAGAGAATTTTCGTTTCCAGGTAAACCTTCTAAATCTTCTCTTCAACTACTTGAAGGATAGAAAGCAGTTTGTGGCCTCAGGCATTACACCTGGAAACACTTCTCTTCATAATTTTTCTTGATGATTTGGTAGAACGTTTTGGGTTAGTTGGTTAACTTGACTACCTCGTAATCCTTAAAATGCGGAAGATTGCAAGATAACAACAATTTTGAGTTGAATTGGTCAAAGATCAAATACTAGTTATGACCAGTTATAACGATGTTTGTAAGGCTTGTGGTATGATCTTTTGCAATAAATAAGTTTTGTTGGGGTCCCAGATAAGACTTGGTGTTACAACCAAATTTCATAATGGCTGGTGAGAGTGAATAACAACCTGGATATAATAATTTTTTTGGAGAAAAAGTTGAAATGGCTAGATAATCAAGAGCATTGTAATCCACAAACCAACTCACTTCATTTTTTTTGAGTTCCCCCCTGCATTGAGGGATCACACCCTTAATAATAACAAATCGCGAACATGAACGTTTGAGCGAAACAGAGCGCTATAAAATAAGCCCGAGCAAATTCGTTTATAAAAGGCGATAACTTATAATTTTCTTCGAGTTTCCTCCTCTCTATTATATCGTTTGAGGATTTGCGGTATAAGGACTTTTTGCGCCAGCCCATGATTTACTTTTTGCTTCAGATTATTACTAGATTCATTAAAATGGGAAATAATCAACAGACCATAATCTGCTATCAAGCTTTCCCTTTATGTGCGTATAGTTTTATTGGTCGATTTACAGGAATACACACGAGGCCACAATTCATTATCGGGGGACTTTCCCGAGGGATCGGCAAAGGCCACAAATCAGCCGCCAGACGGACTTCAATAATCATCTGCTTCGGGGACTCCCGTTTCCCGCTTTATCTGATTGCCGCACATATGCGCTCGTCAAGGGATTCGCATGTCTTTTGCACCAAGAAATATTTGAATCAGATTTATTCTGTTAATATGAAGCGAGGCACGTGCTGTAACTAGTTTGTTTTGGACAATATTTTAGGATCTGAATAAAATGGGTACTATTTGTCAACACAAAATAATTCAATGTTTGATAGAATTGAAGAGTGACCTTGACAACTGATTTGGCAATCTTTGGTATCATGAAATCTCCTTCCAATTAATCAGATCATCCAACCGACTTGACCAAGCAATATATGATTCGTGATCTATCAACAGTCTTGGAGGTCTCGTTGACGACGCTGCTTGGTAAGAAACCAGACTTTATCATTGTTTAAAAGTTTGTGAAAATGTTGGAGTTTGAAATGCAAAATTGAACTAATAAATTATATATGCTACCACCCAGACTGGTCGGTTGAAGGTACCATAAAACCCTGAAGATATTTACATTTCTCCGGCCAAAATGTAGATGCGAAGAATAATAGCTGCTATGTTATATTGTGAATTTAGATAGTTTTTTTTTGAAAGCTCTAAAAGAAAAAAGATCATTGACGGATCCCTGTAGTTTCATTTATTCCATTAACCAATAGGTTATGAGCTCAGTATAATGGCAACATGAAAAGCTGATTGTGGAGTTTTCAATTAAAACTTCTTGTTGACTGTCTTCCAAGTAGTGTTGAAGACTTAAATACTGGTACAGTGAGACTCGAGTTTGTTAAAATTAAATATCGTCAGTCTCAACTGGACTCAATGTGCTCAGTGTTGTTAATAGTGGAGCTCCTTTTCCCTTAACAGTGAAATAATGCGTACAAATTGCTAAGGGTATGATAGTAGAATATTTATCAGACTCCTTTCTTGGGTTTGCGAAGGCAGACTGTTTAGCAAAACACATTTTGAAAAGTTTGGATGCAATTTATGAGCGCTAAAGCATTGCTTCCCAATTGGCCGTCAGAAAACGACTAGGTACTTAGAATTACAAAGTGATACACCATAAGAACAACATTCCACAATATTTGATGATTTGATCAGAGAATTATTGGCGGCAGGATCTAAGCTTCAAGAAACTGAGAAAGTTTCATATATTCTACTCACCCTTCCCAATACATATGATGGTGTGATTACAGCAATCAAGACTTTATCAGAAGAAAACCTGACTCTGGCAATCGTTAAAACACGATTGCTTGATCAAGAAGTTAAGCTATCGCAAGAAAGTCGTGACACTGAGAAAAAGATAACAAGTTTCGAAAAAACGCATACACAAACAAATCAATCTGGAACCCCAAGTTCATCCAGACAATTTCCCAAAAACAATTAAACCATCTGAAGTGTCATCACTGTTGAAGGAAAGGTCACTTCAAGAAAGACTGCTCCCAATACGAGAAATCTTTTGAACATAAAAATGCACAAAGGAAAAGAACCGTACAAACCGTATACAGTTGGAGACCGATAACCAAAGTTTTGCATGTATGCCGGGAGTTCAAAAATACAGCTGTGAATCAGGGAATAAAATATCATTCATATTGGACTGTGGTGCCTCAGATAATTTTATTAACAGAAGTGATCTCAGCAGCCATTTTTCAACCCTACCAAAACCAATTAAAATTTCTGTGGCAAAGCATGGTCACTTCATAGCAACAACGAGGATGAGATCACTGATGGTTACCAGCAATCTATGAATCAATGGATCTCTAGACAATGTTTTCTACAGCCCAGATGTACCCTACAACCTGTTGTCAGTGCCAAAGATGCAAGCAGCTGGCATAATTTTCAACGAGAATGACGTTGAAATCAGCGAGAGCGGCAAATTGATCACGAGTGGTGAGCCAAAAAAATAATCCAGTTTACATAGAATTCACCGTTAATGTTGATTCAATAAATAATTATTCATCTCATCCCTTCAGTACAACGAACTCAAACTATGAATTATGACATCAGACATCAGGGCACATGAGCAAAAATTGATTTATAGAACTGAAAAATAATCAGATGATCAGAGACATCAATTTAATCATTCATGTAACGCCTACAGATAGTTTGTGTGAAGCATGTATAAAAGGTAATCACTCGATTACCATGCATGTGATGAACAAAAAGATAAAAGTTATGTTGAAAGGCCTTTATTTATAGTACACTCCCTCGACTATCAATGATACAAATTATTTTGCTTGATTTGTTGATCAGTCCACTCACTATTGTGTCACTTATCTAATTGAAAATAGATCAGATTTATTCCCGATGTTCAAAGATTATGTTGCAAAAAGGTAGGCCCATTTTTGTTCAAAAATTGTTCATTTTGATTGCGATAACGGAGATGAATATTACTTTTCCACTGAGATGAAGATATATTGCATTGAGAAAAAGGCATAAGATTATTTAACAGTTTCGCGAACTCCACAGTTAAACGGTGTGTCAGAAAGAATGATGAGAACAATAACCGAAAAAGCTAGAGCAATGGTGAGTGGAGCTAACTTAAATGAAATTTTCTGGGATGAAGCAGTATTGACTCCTACTTATTTAATAAATATCTCACCAACTAGGGCTCTCAAATCATTCAAAACACCATATGCGTTCTGACATTCTAAAAAGTCGCAAGTGAAACATCTAAAAATTTTTGGTTCTACTATTTATGTCCATAACAAAGTGGGCATAACAGAATTTCAAGAAAAAACTTGGAAAGGTATAATGATAGGGTATGAACCAAATGGATATAAAATATAGTATGTGGAATCGCAAAAGCTTGTTGTAGTCGGAGATGTTATTGTCGATGAGACTGGTTATTGGCAATCTAGACCCAAAGCTCTAGAAGAAGGAGATGGTTGTCGAAACACTCCTATTAAAACTGATTTTTCTGACTGTATGTCAAAATCAGTGACCAAATCTCAAAGCTCTGACTGCGTGAGCCTGAAACCAGATGTATGTAAATCTGGTGCCCAAGCTGATATTTCTGACAAAACGTCAAAATCGGAAGGCATCTCCTTCTCAAGGCATGGATGGTGAAAAAGTTGCTTCTTCTAAAAATATATATGTGAAACTGTTTGTTGATGACCTTGTAGTTGTTACGGCAAATATTGAAACAATGAATAGTTTCATGAAGAAGTTCAAAGAGCAGATTTCAGTGGCAGTCTCTTTAACTGAAGCTAAGTATATGACTTTCTCGGAAGCAGTTAAAGAAGCATTGTGGCTGAAATTTCACCTTCAAGTATAAATATCGATAATACAGAGCCCGTTATTATCTATGAAGATAACAATGGTTGTGAAGTATTGCTGAAAATCCAAACAGTCACAAAAGGTCGAAACAAATTGACATCAAATGATTTCAAATGGGCGGTCACCGGGAAAGATGCGTGTGAGCTTATCTTGTTTGTTGTAGAGAGTCGAGAGACACCTTCCGATCTTCCGAAGTGCGTATTTCTTTAAAAGCTCTAAGAGAAATAAATCCATAAACGGATCCCGGTGGTTTCATTTATCCCATAAACCGATAGATCTTTGCATATGATACCTTCAAATAGTCAAATCAAGATTGCGATAAAATTTTAATAAACCACAATATCCACACTAGAAGTCAAAGTCCCACAATACATTGAAACAATGACTACTTATAGTTTCAATAAAATCACACCAAATTTGCTTTAGTGGAACAACCGCTAACCGCAAAGGAACCCTATTTTTTACCAGTCAGTAATAGCGTAATATGCTGGACAACTGGTGTGTTATTAATTTTCAACGGCAAATTATAGTCATAAAGACAATTTGTCACTCCCTCCAGCCATCCCCGTCAACACAATTACTTTTTCAGACATACTTACCATGAAATAAGGGATCAAAACATCGTCATGCACAATTTGTTTTGCTCCATTCAGAAAAAAATTATTTGTTATAAGCATTGTATAATAAGGTGGTATTGAATACAATGAGTCTGTTCAGGGATGATATGGATTGGCGTTAAGTTTGGAAAAACAATAAAATCTGGTGGTGTAATATTGAGTTTTGGAAAAGAGAAGGAACTCGATAAGGTACGACAGGAGATTCAAGAAAAAATGGGTGATAACTATGACATTATCAAACCCAAGCTCCATGATAATAGAATTAAGATCGTTGCAATTAATGAATGTGAGCATCAGGAAACTAATGATGTCATAATATCCAAAATCAAAAGTCAAAATGGAAATATTGAACAGGCTGCTGAGATGAAAATCCTGCGAAAATCTAATCTTGTCAACAAAAAATTCAATCTGTTTATGCAGGTTGATACCAATACATTCAAGAGCATAATGGAAAAACAAAGGGTGAATATTGGCTGGGATAGATGTTTTGTTTATCCTGACTATGGAGTGCTTCGATGTTTTAAATGCTGTAAATATGGTCATCTGAGAAAAAATTGTGTTGAAAATGTGATATGTCCCAATTGTGCCGGTAATCATGAGCGAAGTGAGTGCACGAGCATTGTGAAAAAATGTGTTAATTGTTTGGCAGCGAACAAAAATCTTGGATTGAAGTTCGATGATGGTCACAGTGCGTGGGAGCCTTCTTGTCCAGTATACAGACGCTATGAGGATCTACAGAAACGAAAGTTTATAGCATAGCAATTAAAGATTGTTGGTAAGCTGAATGAAGGTACTATGTTATATTGTAATTGTCAGGGTCTGTTAAACAATATTGATCAAATAAGAGTGCTTATTAATGATGTTAAACCTGTGATTTTTTGTTTGTCTGAAACTCATATACACGGTGATATTTTAGATTCGGAAATAGCAATGGATGGTTATAAGAGTTATAGTTGTGTAACTACCAATAAAAGGACTGGGGGTGTTACATTTTATGTGAAAAATAATATACGATGTGAAGTCAAAATTAATAAAAGTTTACATAATATGATATGGGTGCTCACTGTGATAGTTATATTGAATGATAAGAAATATGTAATTACGGGAATTTATCGTTCACCATCGGGTTGTGATAGGACATTTATCGATGAATTTGAATCATTGTTTGAGAATATGAATAATTTACAGGGAACAATAGTTATAGTTGGAGATTTTAATTATGATTTTAATAAAGATTACTATTATGTGAGAAAATGTAAACAAATCATTGAAATGAAGGGTCTTTATCAAATTGTGAAGCAAGACACGAGAATAACTGCTAGGAGTAGTACACTTATAGATTACGCTATCACGAATGAGAAAACCCTAAATTGTGATGTTTTTTTGACTCCAAGAATTGGTGATCATAACATTATTTCTATTAATATAAAGAAAACTACAAAAACAACAAAAACAATAGTATACAAAAGGTTGAATTATGACAGTGAAAAAATTAAGTCTGAACTTTTTAGACAATACTGGAATAATAATGGAACTAACATTGATTTATTGGCAAATACCTTGATTTCTACCATATCTAATTGTCTAGAAGAAATGACCACTACAACCGTTCGAGCTATCAATACTAGATATGAAAATAATAAATGGATCACGCCAGAGATATTGAATAAAATGAAGATACGAGATGCCAAGTATAGGGCTGCAGTTTTACATCAAAACGACAATTTATGGTCTGAGTATAAGGCTTTCAGAAATGAAGTAGTTTCTCTCATAAAAAGTTCAAAGAATGAGTATCTACATAACATACTTGACAATAATAGAAAAAATTCACAAAAATTATGGAAAAATTTAAAAACAATCATACATCAAAGAATCAACACTGTAAACTGTATAGAATCGAAAGGAAAATTTATCTACGAAAACTGTGATATATCTGTTAGCTTTAACGATTTTTTTGTTGATAGTGTCAATGAAATTGTCAGTAATATTGTCCCAGTGCATGATAATATGTATGTTCTGAGCTTTATTAATACCAAAGATATCATGTCCGAATTTGAACCAGTAGAAATGAAATATCTAAATACTATTTTGAAGAAAATGAAAAACACTGGAGGAGGAGAAAATCAAATATCCACTATGATATTGAAAGATGTTTGTACTGTAATAGGAAACAGATTTTTAGATATTGTCAATAGCTCTCTCTGTTACGGCGTTTTTCCTACAGAATGGAAATGTTCATTGATTACTCCAATTCAAAAAGTTACCAACTCCGTGAAGATCGAGGACTTTCGACCTATCAACTTCATGCCACCATATGAAAAAGTTTTGGAAATTTCTGCTAAAGATCAGATTTTGAAATTTTGTGATACACAAAATATAATAAGCAGTTCACAATCTGGTTTTAGGAATAATCATTCGTGTGAAACGGCCTTGTTGCAAATTACTAGTGATTGGATAAAAACCATCGACAGTGGCATGTACGTGTTGTCTATATTTCTCGACTTTAAACGTGCGTTCGAGACAATCAATAGAGACCTATTACTAAAGAAACTCTATGCATATGGACTGAGGGGTAAATCCATAAATGGCTAACATCCTATTTGACAAATAGAACACAAAAGGTCAAATTTAATAACTCTATTTCAAGAAGTGTGAAAATTGATGTTGGTGTTCCACAAGGCACGGTGCTGGGTCCGTTGTTATTCCTATTGTATATCAATGATATTTTTCATCATGTGAAATATTCTACAATTAAAATTTTTGCTGATGATACAATGTTGTATATCTGTGGATATAATCTGGATAATATGATGAAAAATGTAATGAAGGATCTTTCGAATATCAGGGAGTGGCTCTGTGACAACAGTATGGCGCTCAACATGAAAAAGTGCAAATTTGTAATCTTTGGTACACCAAATATGCTAGCAAAAATTGATGACAACATTCACATAAACTTGGATAGTAAATCAATCGAGAGAGTGAAAGTAATCAAATATTTGGGTGTAATGTTGGATGAAAATCTCAAGTTTGATCGTCATGCAATTTATATTGCCGGGAAAATGGCTAGGAAAATATACTTTTTACAACGAATTGGTAAAAACTTGACAATCCATATAAAGTTATTATTATATAAATCAATAATCGCACCACATTTGGAGTATTGCTCTACAATATTTTACAATTTAAATCATGAACATGTAAACTTACTACAAAAAATTCAGAACCGTGCTCTTCGTACCATTTTATGTTGTAACATGTATTCACCCATTCAGTTAATGTTAGACACGTTAGAATTATTGAGTATTAGCCAGTTAATTATGTATAAAACATTCGTCTTTATATACAAAATGAAAAATAATTTGGTTCCGAATTATCTATGCGATGAACTAAGGCTTGTGAGTGATGTTCATGACTATAACACCCGTAATGTAACAAATTTTTATGTGCCTACTAGTCGCTTAGTGAAGACCAAAAACAGTCTATTCTATAATGGACTTGTTGAATTTAATAAACTCCCAAATGAACTTAAAAACTGTGATACTCTACATAGCTTCAAAACATTCCTAAAATCATATGTGATCAACATGTAATTGTCTTTTATACACGCTAACTTGTTCTATAGATATATGTATTCATTTTTTCCGCTTCAACTTTTAACTTTTAAATGTTTTTGGTTCTGTTTTTTTTTTTACACTCATTTGTTTATTATGTAAGTAGTTTAGTAAGCCTTCATTCAGCCCATATGTATTTATTTATTTATGATTTGTGAATTTTATATAGCTCTGCTAAATAAATGATATATTATTATTATATTATTATTATGAATAAAATCAGAAGAGTTGGTTTATCCCAGTTCCAACTTTGAATTGAAAATCGTTCTTTATCTTTATTTTGATTCTGTTGTATCATATTGTCCTTACTTCAAATGTGTAGTAAAAGTAAATCATGGACGATTCGTTGACGTGTGCATGAGTGCATGTGTATGTAATGTTTGGAATAAGCTCTCGTCCTTGTAAAGAAATAATTCTGCCAAAAAGAGCCTCCTTTTTGAAAAGAGGTCTAGTTTGGTACTCGGACGCCACAAACACGGATGAGGATGTTGGGTTCGGCATATATGCGACTGAACTCCGCACAAGCCTCAGTACACCTCCAAAGAATAATACAACAGTGTACCAGGTGGAAATGCATGCAATCCAAGCATGTGTTCGAATTCTAGTCTATTCGCTGATCACCCAACAAACATAGAAGGTCAAATCCACTGCTTCCCGACCTATGAATTGGTCGGGAGATAATGTCCAATTATGAAAAAGGCAAAATCACCGACATTTGTCTACATATTTCCTTATGCGGAAAAAAAAACTAAAGTAATTTGGAAGTAATAAAAAGGTCGATAAGTCCTTGCCAACCACTAGGCTGAAGGTGAATAAAGGAACTGTCGACCTGTTTCCCGACAAAATGTGGCCACCGTATGTCGAAGTGGAAAAATTACTATGGCGTCATATACTGAGTATGATGATGTAGTAATTTATTGCTTATTGGAAAAAATATGACTGCGAAAAAAATTTTTCAGTATAATATCGGAAAGATACCTGCAGAAAATTAATGCGCTCTGAGTACATGTCCATTTCGATACATTATTGCCAGAGTTTGCGGAATTTCAAAATATGACCTTGAATGCAAAATAGTTATAAAGCCTAGGAGTGTTATGAACAAACTTGCCAGTGGCTCATCTTTAAACATGTGAATAATCACGCAACTAGCCAGAAATTCAAAAAAAAATTGACATAACGCATTGTTTTTTCTAGATGCTGACATTGAAACATGGTCGCTCTCATGTTGTGTACCTATAAGTTAATTTTTCGACCTTAATGACATTATTCCTCAACTCAGGTCAAAATTGACTAGATATCGACCTTTGCTTTAACCTAATCGACAGGTAACGATAGAGACAGAAATTATCTAATAGAACTTTATTTATATCGTAAATAAGATATTATAGTTGACGAGTTAAATAACTGAATAGCTGTTTATCACATTGAAGTCAAATTGTAAGGTAAAAGGAGGTTTATACCAAATCGTTTCTTATGGTCTAGAGTTCTTGAATTGTTTGTTGGACTGTCCATGGTTTGGACGAAGTTCTTGTGGGAAGTTTATGGTGATGGCTGTAGCATCAAAAGTTAGAGTAAGTGCATGTATTTTGTAATACGAAACAGCCAGTACCTTAGTGTATGGAAAAACAGGTTGAGCATGGTCGCGAACAAAAATCTTGGATTGAAGTTCGATGATGGTCACAGTGCGTGGGAGCCTTCTTGTCCAGTATACAGACGCTATGAGGATCTACAGAAACGAAAGTTTATAGCATAGCAATTAAAGATTGTTGGTAAGCTGAATGAAGGTACTATGTTATATTGTAATTGTCAGGGTCTGTTAAACAATATTGATCAAATAAGAGTGCTTATTAATGATGTTAAACCTGTGATTTTTTGTTTGTCTGAAACTCATATACACGGTGATATTTTAGATTCGGAAATAGCAATGGATGGTTATAAGAGTTATAGTTGTGTAACTACCAATAAAAGGACTGGGGGTGTTACATTTTATGTGAAAAATAATATACGATGTGAAGTCAAAATTAATAAAAGTTTACATAATATGATATGGGTGCTCACTGTGATAGTTATATTGAATGATAAGAAATATGTAATTACGGGAATTTATCGTTCACCATCGGGTTGTGATAGGACATTTATCGATGAATTTGAATCATTGTTTGAGAATATGAATAATTTACAGGGAACAATAGTTATAGTTGGAGATTTTAATTATGATTTTAATAAAGATTACTATTATGTGAGAAAATGTAAACAAATCATTGAAATGAAGGGTCTTTATCAAATTGTGAAGCAAGACACGAGAATAACTGCTAGGAGTAGTACACTTATAGATTACGCTATCACGAATGAGAAAACCCTAAATTGTGATGTTTTTTTGACTCCAAGAATTGGTGATCATAACATTATTTCTATTAATATAAAGAAAACTACAAAAACAACAAAAACAATAGTATACAAAAGGTTGAATTATGACAGTGAAAAAATTAAGTCTGAACTTTTTAGACAATACTGGAATAATAATGGAACTAACATTGATTTATTGGCAAATACCTTGATTTCTACCATATCTAATTGTCTAGAAGAAATGACCACTACAACCGTTCGAGCTATCAATACTAGATATGAAAATAATAAATGGATCACGCCAGAGATATTGAATAAAATGAAGATACGAGATGCCAAGTATAGGGCTGCAGTTTTACATCAAAACGACAATTTATGGTCTGAGTATAAGGCTTTCAGAAATGAAGTAGTTTCTCTCATAAAAAGTTCAAAGAATGAGTATCTACATAACATACTTGACAATAATAGAAAAAATTCACAAAAATTATGGAAAAATTTAAAAACAATCATACATCAAAGAATCAACACTGTAAACTGTATAGAATCGAAAGGAAAATTTATCTACGAAAACTGTGATATATCTGTTAGCTTTAACGATTTTTTTGTTGATAGTGTCAATGAAATTGTCAGTAATATTGTCCCAGTGCATGATAATATGTATGTTCTGAGCTTTATTAATACCAAAGATATCATGTCCGAATTTGAACCAGTAGAAATGAAATATCTAAATACTATTTTGAAGAAAATGAAAAACACTGGAGGAGGAGAAAATCAAATATCCACTATGATATTGAAAGATGTTTGTACTGTAATAGGAAACAGATTTTTAGATATTGTCAATAGCTCTCTCTGTTACGGCGTTTTTCCTACAGAATGGAAATGTTCATTGATTACTCCAATTCAAAAAGTTACCAACTCCGTGAAGATCGAGGACTTTCGACCTATCAACTTCATGCCACCATATGAAAAAGTTTTGGAAATTTCTGCTAAAGATCAGATTTTGAAATTTTGTGATACACAAAATATAATAAGCAGTTCACAATCTGGTTTTAGGAATAATCATTCGTGTGAAACGGCCTTGTTGCAAATTACTAGTGATTGGATAAAAACCATCGACAGTGGCATGTACGTGTTGTCTATATTTCTCGACTTTAAACGTGCGTTCGAGACAATCAATAGAGACCTATTACTAAAGAAACTCTATGCATATGGACTGAGGGGTAAATCCATAAATGGCTAACATCCTATTTGACAAATAGAACACAAAAGGTCAAATTTAATAACTCTATTTCAAGAAGTGTGAAAATTGATGTTGGTGTTCCACAAGGCACGGTGCTGGGTCCGTTGTTATTCCTATTGTATATCAATGATATTTTTCATCATGTGAAATATTCTACAATTAAAATTTTTGCTGATGATACAATGTTGTATATCTGTGGATATAATCTGGATAATATGATGAAAAATGTAATGAAGGATCTTTCGAATATCAGGGAGTGGCTCTGTGACAACAGTATGGCGCTCAACATGAAAAAGTGCAAATTTGTAATCTTTGGTACACCAAATATGCTAGCAAAAATTGATGACAACATTCACATAAACTTGGATAGTAAATCAATCGAGAGAGTGAAAGTAATCAAATATTTGGGTGTAATGTTGGATGAAAATCTCAAGTTTGATCGTCATGCAATTTATATTGCCGGGAAAATGGCTAGGAAAATATACTTTTTACAACGAATTGGTAAAAACTTGACAATCCATATAAAGTTATTATTATATAAATCAATAATCGCACCACATTTGGAGTATTGCTCTACAATATTTTACAATTTAAATCATGAACATGTAAACTTACTACAAAAAATTCAGAACCGTGCTCTTCGTACCATTTTATGTTGTAACATGTATTCACCCATTCAGTTAATGTTAGACACGTTAGAATTATTGAGTATTAGCCAGTTAATTATGTATAAAACATTCGTCTTTATATACAAAATGAAAAATAATTTGGTTCCGAATTATCTATGCGATGAACTAAGGCTTGTGAGTGATGTTCATGACTATAACACCCGTAATGTAACAAATTTTTATGTGCCTACTAGTCGCTTAGTGAAGACCAAAAACAGTCTATTCTATAATGGACTTGTTGAATTTAATAAACTCCCAAATGAACTTAAAAACTGTGATACTCTACATAGCTTCAAAACATTCCTAAAATCATATGTGATCAACATGTAATTGTCTTTTATACACGCTAACTTGTTCTATAGATATATGTATTCATTTTTTCCGCTTCAACTTTTAACTTTTAAATGTTTTTGGTTCTGTTTTTTTTTTTACACTCATTTGTTTATTATGTAAGTAGTTTAGTAAGCCTTCATTCAGCCCATATGTATTTATTTATTTATGATTTGTGAATTTTATATAGCTCTGCTAAATAAATGATATATTATTATTATATTATTATTATGAATAAAATCAGAAGAGTTGGTTTATCCCAGTTCCAACTTTGAATTGAAAATCGTTCTTTATCTTTATTTTGATTCTGTTGTATCATATTGTCCTTACTTCAAATGTGTAGTAAAAGTAAATCATGGACGATTCGTTGACGTGTGCATGAGTGCATGTGTATGTAATGTTTGGAATAAGCTCTCGTCCTTGTAAAGAAATAATTCTGCCAAAAAGAGCCTCCTTTTTGAAAAGAGGTCTAGTTTGGTACTCGGACGCCACAAACACGGATGAGGATGTTGGGTTCGGCATATATGCGACTGAACTCCGCACAAGCCTCAGTACACCTCCAAAGAATAATACAACAGTGTACCAGGTGGAAATGCATGCAATCCAAGCATGTGTTCGAATTCTAGTCTATTCGCTGATCACCCAACAAACATAGAAGGTCAAATCCACTGCTTCCCGACCTATGAATTGGTCGGGAGATAATGTCCAATTATGAAAAAGGCAAAATCACCGACATTTGTCTACATATTTCCTTATGCGGAAAAAAAAACTAAAGTAATTTGGAAGTAATAAAAAGGTCGATAAGTCCTTGCCAACCACTAGGCTGAAGGTGAATAAAGGAACTGTCGACCTGTTTCCCGACAAAATGTGGCCACCGTATGTCGAAGTGGAAAAATTACTATGGCGTCATATACTGAGTATGATGATGTAGTAATTTATTGCTTATTGGAAAAAATATGACTGCGAAAAAAATTTTTCAGTATAATATCGGAAAGATACCTGCAGAAAATTAATGCGCTCTGAGTACATGTCCATTTCGATACATTATTGCCAGAGTTTGCGGAATTTCAAAATATGACCTTGAATGCAAAATAGTTATAAAGCCTAGGAGTGTTATGAACAAACTTGCCAGTGGCTCATCTTTAAACATGTGAATAATCACGCAACTAGCCAGAAATTCAAAAAAAAATTGACATAACGCATTGTTTTTTCTAGATGCTGACATTGAAACATGGTCGCTCTCATGTTGTGTACCTATAAGTTAATTTTTCGACCTTAATGACATTATTCCTCAACTCAGGTCAAAATTGACTAGATATCGACCTTTGCTTTAACCTAATCGACAGGTAACGATAGAGACAGAAATTATCTAATAGAACTTTATTTATATCGTAAATAAGATATTATAGTTGACGAGTTAAATAACTGAATAGCTGTTTATCACATTGAAGTCAAATTGTAAGGTAAAAGGAGGTTTATACCAAATCGTTTCTTATGGTCTAGAGTTCTTGAATTGTTTGTTGGACTGTCCATGGTTTGGACGAAGTTCTTGTGGGAAGTTTATGGTGATGGCTGTAGCATCAAAAGTTAGAGTAAGTGCATGTATTTTGTAATACGAAACAGCCAGTACCTTAGTGTATGGAAAAACAGGTTGAGCATGGTCGCGACCCGATAATAAGTAGCTGTGAAGATTCTCTGTAGATTTTATTTAGTCGCGAAAAACTGGTTGTTCGCCTATCCTTTTCATTTTGTCGAATTGGGAAAGTTACGTTACTGAAGATGACATACGGTTGCGTCCACTGAACAATTGGTTATTTTCATTGTACGTTTCTATTTTTTGTTTAATAAGAAAAATAGATTCCGAACTTACAAAGAGCTGACATGGGGATATAATAGAAGTCAAATAAATCAAGAACTTGATAATAATATGTGCAGTTTATCATCCAAAACACATATTTCGGGATACAAAATCACCATATCAAACTAGCTAGGGTTATTGAAAGTCATAAAATTAAGGTGGAAAGTATTAACTGAATCCGGTTCGTTGACTTTTTGATAGGGTGTTTACGGCGTGCCATGAGCACAACCTCAAAATTATACACTTTCGTAGCATATAATTTGGTACGCCGACCGTACCTATAGTACCTATTGACTTAATGGCTTAATCATATCGATTCCGGCTATTTAGAAAAAATTATTGATCGAGGGGGCGATAACTCAAAATGCCTGGTGTCGATGCTAACATCGTTCTAACGTCGTGACTTGAAGAGATCATAATTTTGATGGAAGATCAATTTAGTGACCTTTTCCGTTTCTAATTAAGAAATTGAGTGTCAAAAATGATTCCACTTTATACTCACCAGTTCTTTGTGTTCTACCAGAGCTTCCTATATTGTGAAGTGAGTTAACAGTGGGTGATGTTCTAGGAACAAATTGATCAATCAGATATTCTATCATTTTTATCGCCAACCCGCCAATCTAGATTTTCTAGTATTTCCAAATATCAGAGAATGCGACAACTTTTACCAGAAAACATACATGTCAGGAAACAGTCTGCCCTTTAAATCATCAAGTCTTGAGAGACGCGATTGTTCATAGGATGGAACATGGATTAGTCTACAAAAAGAAAAATATTATCAGGTACCATCGTTTTAAAATTGTGTTTCCCATCACCTGAGGCATTAAGAAAAAAATTATCAAATTTCTAAGTAAACTGGTTTAGTTTTTGAGTATAGAATTTCAAAATATTTGTTTTTAAAGAATGTCCCTGCAGAACTTGGGGATCAAGGTATAGTACCTACGCAGAGCGGAAAGTGAATGAATCGAATGGACAATTCGCATACATTTTCAATTGACTTGAAATTTTATATTTGTATTCTAGACAATATTAGATAGTCATCAGCGAACAAATCTTTCCAAAATATTCAAAAATATACTGAATAAATGAAAAAGAAAACGCAAATTTCACTGTATGATCGAAAACGGGGCGGAGCCAAATCACCCTCCCGAAAGAGAGAGAGTCATCTCAGTTGAAACGCCAGACAAAGATAGATTATGTATTCTGTGACGTAGTGGATGTTCATTGTCGCTCTTTAATCGGTGAATAGTATATATTTGAAATAAAGTTTTAGCAAAAATTTGTTCTCCTGCCACTTCGCGTGGTTTCTGCAGCGACTACTACGCTATGTAAACCCTTGATCAATTGCTTGGGACTTCTGGTATTTTCCGATGTTGTTTCAAGTGCTACCCTTAATTTCGTCCACCATGTCTGCAGACACCTCAGTTTCCTCTTGGACATAAACTCAACTCTCTGCACAGAATGTAATTTTACTGTACCATCAGCTGCACCAGCATCAGCTAAACAAGCTACAATGCATTTTTGCTTTTCAGCAAAAATCCCTGTGTCATTAGACAGTGATTCCCTGGATCGACGCATGAATAGATGGAAAAGAAAAAAAAATCAAATCGAGATTTCACGTTCTGTAGTTCAGCCCAGCTTGGATAAAAACTAAATCGTGACATGTTTTTGGTTCCGAAAAATCAAGCATGTCTTGTAGACTTCGATATTTTTCTCACCAGAGAAGTGCTTCTTATGTCAGAGATACGGCAAAATATTATTGAAGAAAGTCCTTTAGAACTACAGGCACACGAAATATAGTGACGAAAGACAATTTAGGATTTTCCGGCCTCCGCAAGAATCACTCAGAAGGTACTGTCTGTGTTGGTCTGGGTTTGCCAAATACCTCTTTTCACGTCCTGTCACGGTCACCAAATAATATGGAATCTTCAAAGAACTACCCGTTCAATTTAAAAAATCTCACGATAGATTGACATTTTACAACAAACTGACCGACTAAGTACTACAGGTGCGAATTGTGTGAGAAACAAAATAATTATTAAAATTTTCTATGAATTCTAACAATACCCACTAGAGCAGAGGGAGTTTTAGTGGGTATTCAAGGTTGCTCGATTGCTGCGGTTTGCTTACGCAATCCTATTGTATTCTTATTTTGTTCTACCTCTACAGTTCCAGCTCCGTTGCTTCTGAGAAGCTGCCAAGATGTGCCAGTAAAAGTTATTTTACTTGCTCACTCTCCCAGGTTTGTTTTTTTTTGTGGCGTACGCTTCACAGGAACATATTTTCTCATATCGTTGATTGATCATGTATCCCTGTATCATCCCTGCGTAATGGTCATCCACCTCTCCATTACATTTAATTGTTTTTTGAAAAAAGTGTGGCCTGTGATGAAACCAGTAGCTTTTTTTTAGTTGTGTCCTGATGTGAATCTTCCATTCAGCAGCTGAACCATCAAGGAAAGCCCTCAAATGCTTTGTGCCTAGAAGGCTTTCCCATTGTTTTTTGTGTTGTGATACAGTCCAGGTGATAGGGTCTCTCTTGTACAACTTTTCACTGATCCCCGCAGTAAAAAAAAAATCACTAATGATTCAATAGCAACTCCGCTAAGCATAGTCTAGCATAAATCTTTATTTTTTAGTATGCATTGGTGTAATGTGACTCAAAATTGACGTATTGTCTTATGAATCTTATGAACCTCAGTCAACAACAGTATAAACAGATCCTTTTTTCCACAACATTAAAAACTCCAGCTTCAAATCTCAGCACCCCTTCCATCAGTGACTCAAATCGAGCAAAGTGAACAAAAAGAGGTGTTGCATTTAAGCATGCAATTAACAGTTATGCATAAAGGAGCCAATATCTAGTCTGCATAGAGCTTAAACAGTCTGGTTATGGCTCTGTGCTCTATTTACCATATAAATTGAGCCTCTTACTCGATGCGCCAGAATAGTCCTTTGGATTACCTGAACATTTTGAGACTAAGAGTGTAATTTCGCTGATGCTTTAACTAATTTTATTTTCTGACGCTCATCTCGAGCTGTTTTAATGGAAAGCAGAGGATTTTGGAAGTATGAAGATGTTGAGAGTTTGTTGTGTTTTAATGAACATTGTTTGATAACTCTCTTACTATAACAAAATAAAAGGCAATAATCAATTTTTACTCACCAATGGAATTTTAGGTTTTGATGTCTCAAGACCCAAATTAGTTCGGCGTATTTTTCACTGGAGTCATGACTATCAACTTCTTTCAACAAATCTGTTGCAATGGAATTTATCATAGGCTAGGTTATTTGTTTGAGAGATTTTCGAACAGAAACTATAACCCAAATAATAATATGTTAACTGTGGTGGTCATCAGTACAGACTTCAAGGACTTCTAAAGAAGAGAAAACTGTCTGATTCGTCAAACACCAAAATTGTAAATACGTCGGTGAAAATCAGACTTGCTCCAAAGATTTTTGTATATATATGCAACGAACGATCATGGTAACTACGTGATCACGTTTTGTTCATACTTGTAGACGAAGGAAAATGAATTACTTTCGTACTGAAAAAAAAATCTTCCTAATGGCCGAAGGTGGTCAAGAATATGAAACATGAATAATTTAATTCGTGCATTGCACAGGTCTTATCAGGAGCAGATGTTCTCACGGAAAAATGATAACCAATGGCGCATGACGAGTCAGTCAACAACATCCCAAGAGAATGTCCGAGAATCATTTTCTAAAATAGTCAATAGATGATGGAAATATAAAATCATCAATATTGATTCTCAAAACCATCTATTTTACAGAGACAAAAATATTTTTCCAATTACCTATATCTTGTTGTGGGTATGTATATTCAATTAGCAGCTATCATAAAGAAAAAAAAAACGTTTTGTCGGAATAAGTCAAAAAAAGTTATAAGGAATTCGAATCAATATTCCTTATCTGGCCCTGAAGCTCAAATCTACTTAAACTTCCTCGTTAATAAAAACAACCAATAAAACAATCAAAACAACCCCTAATCGATCTCGAATTGGCTCTCGTCCTACTTTTATCTCTTTCCCCCCTCTGTCCTCAAATCCAATTAAAATTATCACCGTGGGGCGCTAATAAAATCTCCCAATTTGCCGCTTCCATTAAAACGGCCCCCGAATTCAAAGTAATTCGCTGGGATTTAATTTAAATTAGTTTTCTCCGCGGTTGCGGAACTCCTACATCACTTGTCAGACGGGGGATAGCCAATATGGCCGTCCCCAATTTTCCCCATCTAT
Organism: Orchestes rusci; assembly: GCA_958502075.1. NCBI lineage: Eukaryota > Metazoa > Arthropoda > Insecta > Coleoptera > Curculionidae > Orchestes > Orchestes rusci. The sequence goes on from OY293309.1 coordinate 23,646,607, forward strand.
CCCTGTTTAAAATGAGAATGTAATGGGGATTGTTTTTTAATGGTTTGCAAAAATGTCAAATTTGTAAACGCTGAGCTATCAAGAAGAATTGAGAAAAAAATTATGAAGAAGAAGAAAATATCGGAGTAATCTATACTGTATTTTTTAGTACATTTTATCTCAGTCAGACATCAAAAAGGGCAAATGGGGAAAAGTTGTGTTTCATCTTGGTGGATTTGCATTCAATCGATATCCAAAATACGTCCCCGGTAATGTTTAATCCAAGGTTATACATATTCGTCAAACCCATTCCTCAGGCCAGAAATTTATTGGAGTAACAGTCACCGCCATTTCGACGTTTCAACACGTTTGCTCTACATAAAACTTTGAAAACCTTACGTTCCCAACAAAATTGAGCAAGTTGTTTAACATCCAGGATTTCTCTGAAGAAGTGAGCGTATAGCTACTTTAATGGATTCAAAACCTTTTCTCAATAGATCATTTCTGGAAGATAAAGAAAAGAAAGTTAGTTAATCACAGGATCGTATTAACCACGAAAGCCAAGGAAGCACCACGAATGCATCATAATTATCACGTATGTATTTGATGATAAAAATAACTCGTACCAACTTTTTGGATGATATCTCGGCGCGCAATAATCATATCAGTTTCCCCTCGTATAATGATCGCGAAACAATCACTTTGCTAGTATTACCGCAGTTATCGTTTATAGCAGATCCAACATAAATCCACTCTTGAGTGTATGGAGAAGTGGCTTTTGTACAGCATATTATTATAAGGCACAATGCTCATTCTGGTTTTGCATAGGATTTTTTTTTCGATTTGATAGTTATTAGTGTTTATTTGGACAATAATAACTATCCGTGCTTGAAAAACCCTGCATTCTCACCGGTAAGCTGCGTAGTCACAGATTATGCCGTCTTCCGCTCAAGACGATTCAAGTGTAGCCGGAAAGTCTTGATCAGTTTTGGTTCCTCTGGGTTCGTGTAACTGGTATTGGTGTGTAGGTTAGTGAATCGAGGATTGCAGCATTATAGTTTTAGGGAAAAAAAGCTGATCATATCTAGAGGTTGCCCTACATCTTTTTTCAGTGTTCAAAGACTTAACAAAAGAAACTAGATTCTTCTCAAGAAGAAAAAAATTGATAAAACTGGTTTTATGTAAGGTTTACATTCAATTCCACTTCAAAGTGTAAGTGACAGATCTTCGCTTGCCAACCGGAAATCAAAAGTTACCATCCACATTGAATTTGGCGCAAGCGTGACTTTGAAAAATATTATACCGGCTACCCGGGTTAACGGGCGTGAAGATTGAGAATTCCAAAGCAACTAGTGTCAACTGAAACGACCTTCGACTAGTCAAGTTAAACTAGTAGTACGCGAGAGCGTATATCAGGTAGAACAGAGAGAAAATAATAAATAGAGAGTGTCATCTCTTATAGCCGCCGATGGTAGCGAGACGACCGATATCGCTATCTTTGTTGCACACCGACGGGCCAATCAAATCATTTCTCTGTCCGCCACAAAATTATGCGTGTCAAAACTGTCAAGAGTGTCAAGATTAGAGCTTAAAATAATCACCAAATATTGAAAATTAGATAATTCCGTTGTGTCTGTTTACCAAACTGAAAAAAACAATCAAATTAGCATAATTTTACCAATAATTCATTTATTTATGCAGATAAGTACTTTCGCTATTGTAAGTTGTGAGTTGTTTAAGCTGTTAAGCTTCACTGTTAACGTTACTCTGAAGAATTAGTATCGTCTGCATGGTAACTGGTAAGTTTCAGATAATCAGCTTATGCAGACTTTTTTCAACTAATTTTAAATACTATTAGGGACATGGTATCAATATCAATATCCCGAGCAATATACATATCCATTCGTTCGGCCTGATCCAAAGAGTATTGTGATTTGTGCAGAGTTCAAAATGAAACTTGGTAAGTTCTTCGGGTAATTAAGTTTTTAGCATAATATTATACGTTTCCGAATGAGTACTTTCTGTTACTTATAAGGAATATGAATATTCACCTGCGCAGAGACAAAAACTGTTTTTGTCTTGATGAATTTTGAAAATAAAAAAAAAAAGGGATTTGAGAAGTAAAAGTTTGTTCTTTTGAGCTAGTTTTCAGTTAGAGTAAGATTAGGTACGTTTTGGATTAGGATGGGTTGGTTTAGTTTTTGTGAATCTTGACACATTCAAAAATAATCTTCATCACGATACACCATGTATGCTGAATGTGTAAAACTGATAAGGTATCTTTGATGCATCGAAAAAAAGTGTGATTTTTTTTCAGTTTAAATAGCTTTCTTCCATCTGCGCAAGTGATTTTGTATTCTTTATAAAGAATAAACAATGTATTGGCCAAAATTATAGCAACAGCCTGAAATTTTATAAAATTTTGATCCTGTATGAAAAATCAAAAAAATTATTATTTTTTGGAAAACTTTTCAAATGCTTTTTTGATACGTTCAATAAAAAGGTTGAACATTTAACTTTTTTCTGTATAAAAATTCGAAAGAGCAACATAAATCATTACTAATTTTTGAAGAAATCAAGGAAAATGGGTGAAAAGTTCAAAATTTTATAGCTTGATTTTTTTTTTCAATTGAGTATTGTGAAATTTTTGAAAGATACACAGAAAAAAGTTTGAACACTTCTTTTAAACGTGGCAAAAGGAAACAATTTTTTGGAAAACATCAGGGCACGTAAACTGATAAATGGATTGAAGTTTTTAATTGCACCATTTCTTCTTTGATAATTGATAAAGGTCAAAGTTTTACCAAATGTTGGTCTCATGTTATAATTTTGTTCAATACCGTATACAGTAAGTCCGCTGCATCGGATATGAGATGAGGGCAAATGGACGAAAGTTTGAAAGATACGGATTAAAGTCATTTTTAATAAAAAGTCTGCTTATCAAAGAAATAGGAATGACGATGAGAAAATTGATTCTTATGATTTACACGGCTTGTCAAAAATGCAAAAACACAAAATTGCTCCAAATTCAGTCCTAACTCTTATTACTTCGAACTTACTATGAAAATCAAAAATCAAACATTTTTGAAAGTCTGCATTCTTTCACACATTCATGTTACAACTTTTATTATACATGTATATGACTGTTTGCTTTTGACTTTTGATGGATTTTATGTCCTCACATTTTTGACACACCCTTCATAAAAAGAATCAATTTTCTCATCGTAATTCCTATATTTTCGACAAGCAGAGATTTGTATCAAGGTGGACTTTCTGTATCTTTTTGGTTCGTTTGTCCTCTTGTTAACCGCATCCGCAAACATACTATATAGGCAAAATTGCTATTGATAGGAAAAAGCCATTTTGTAAAGGAAACTATCCATGGCAACAGTGTTACAAAACGGTTTTTGTTTAGTTTTTTTTTACCAAATATAAGCTCCATTCATGATGTTACGTCTGTTCGTTGTAGACGATACCCTCCTCATTGACGAAAGGTTAAGTTCCACCTGTATATGCTAGCCTGCGATGAATTGGGCTGGGCAAGTAGCAGAGAGGCTCTTTTCAACTTTGGCTGTGCTATAAGTGATTCAAGAATTTCTACCTTGTACCTGCGATAACTATGATCAAGACTGGGGATGCCGATGATCCCGTATGGCCGTTATTAGAAGACTTGTTCCTTAGGTTAGAAAGTAGCATAATTTGTAAGTTTAGATAAGTAAACGTATGCTGAAGTGTGAAAAATGTCGCAATCTCCTGGGCAGATTGAGGTATCGCTTTTTTTTTCATGTAATGAAAAGTACATTACCCACTATCAGCTAAGTTTTTTTTGTTAAAATTATATTCTGTTTGTGTTTAATATGTAAAATAAGACTTATTTCTCATATACTGAATGTTATTTTATTGCTTTAAACCAACCTATGCTACGAAGGCGTTGAGAGGATATTTTTTATTAACTTTTTATTTGCCAGGACTCATTCACAATTATTTCCGAGTTATTTAACACGGAATTAACACCCACCTATTAATTTCCGAGTGATCTAACGCGAAATAAATCCCCTCCTATTTAATTTTGTGTCATCTAACACAAAATTAGTTCCCCTCATTTATTTCTGTGTTACATAACTCAGAATTAATAATTGTGAATCGGTCCTGGCAAATAAAAAGTTAATAAATGTCCTTTCTATGCCTCCATACTTATCAATTAAAAAACCCGCCAGATTTTGAATGAAGCCACAAATTCATTGGCCCGTCGGTGTGCAACAAAGATAGCAATATCGGTCGTCTCGCTATCATCGGCGGCTATGCGAGATGGCACTCTCTATTTATTATTTTCTCTCTGAGGTAGAATAGTCCAAACTTCTGGCGTCTATCCTTAAAACTCCTAGAAGATAAGAGGTTTGTTCGTAGAACAGTCACAAACTATCATAAACCGTCAGACGCTTGCGGATTTACTCAAAGCTTTCATAGACACGATTTGGCAATTGGTGATTTGGAAATACTCTGTTGGCCGAAGCAAATTTGCGGTTCCGGATTGATTGTCAACGATCAGAAAAATTCGCTGGATAGGAAGACATTGTCAGTTGGGAGCATGCAAATTACGGATTCGGTGGAAGTTGAAAGCTTGAAACAGATGGCGGAGTCATCAAAACGTTTGTTTCTGTTATGATATGATTATTATTGAAAGTTGTGAGCCAGAGTTTCTTGTTCTTTTATATTGGATTAATATTGATAGATTGGCAATTTTTTTATCAAGGTAGGTACAGTCATATAAATTGAGATGAAATAGTATTTGTTCATTGTTGTTACATGTTTGTAATACTCTTGGATTGCCAAGTGTTTGGGTATTTCAATAAAAGATACATACTTTTATTGCAAGATTGTTACTTACTCCTTCCTTTTTCAGATGTTGGATGACCAGAATGAATTGAGTTCTTAATCAAATGATAAAGATATTTTGGTTTATTAAGCTGAGAAGTCCAAGCAGAAGAACAAGAACTATCTACAATTGATAGTTCCAAATTATAGTGATCCAGAGCTCATGCAACATTTTAGAGTGAGTTGGAATGTGTCTAGCACCATTATTGAAAGATTTGAACAATCAGAATACTACTTCCATCAGGCTGGTGAATATGAAAATCTAAGTGCATCTAATTATGTACTGATTTTTTTTTGGGCAGCATCATAAAGGGATGTTGCAGACCGTTTCGGAAGAACCATAAGCACTTTACGAAATTTTATTGAAAGACTCACCTATTTTTTGAGCCACATATCATCAGAGATAATAACTTGGCCGACACCTGCTGAGCAAATAAATATTATGGAGCAGTTTTCCAAAAACTGATTTACTGGAATCATCGGAGTCATTGATGAAAGTGACGCTAAAATTGACAATAATAGCCTTTTCGCTTTATATATGAATCACGATCTTCCGTAGAAACCTGATTCATATATATTATTCCATGCAGGTAAATATGGGTATAATATCGCTGTCAGGAATATAAAACAATGTTTTTTTTAGTCTCAAGTGGTATGCGATGAAAGTCATAGAATAAAAGATGTGATGATTGGATTTCCTGGATCAGTACATGATAGTCGAGTGTTTGGAGCATCTCCATTGTCACAGCAGCTTGAAGATAAATGTGGCAACAATTACCTTTTAGTTGATAGTGGATACCCTTGCCTACGACATATAAGTATAGGGAAAATTCAACAAGAAGACAGCAAAATTATAGTTCGAAATTGGCCAAAACAAGATATGTAGTGGAACATTGCTTGGGAAGTCACTTTGTATTGTTTGTTTACCTGGGATGTTTCTTTTTCTTGAGTGTTTGTACGGTCTGATGATGCCATTGTATGTGGCGAAACATGTAACCTTTCATCCGTAAAATATATTTGTTTGAGGCCTGAACGTAGATCCTTGCTTTTCTTCATTGCTTAGGAATTTTAAAACAAAGATTTCGTCAAGATCAGATCTCAACTTCAAGTGATATCACTTGTGATGTCCCTTCCATGATTTGGAGCACCAAATCGTTTTCAAGGTTCTTGATTTCTCCCGCTACATGATCCTTCTATGGCTCTAGAAGATTCTTCAAATTTTTCTTCCAATTTTCTGATTTCTTGTCCAGTTTTCTCGACATTTTTTCCACTGCGTTGGGATCAGGAATCTCAAATTGCAACGAATCAGGATCCATGCCTTCTTCCATCAAAGCTTCACGAAGCCGTTGTTGTAGATCAGCTTTCTTACCACTTGTATCCAGGTCACGCTCCTCCGACCCTCTCTTCAACTCGGCGACCTTCGATCCAGTCAACAAAACAAGTTCAGCAGTCATCATAATGACTATTAATGTCTGATTCTATGGCGCAAATAAAATCCCACTTCTAACACCAATACCGCTGGGCATGTTTCGTCACAGTATTACAATAAACATGAAATCTTATAAATATAGCTTTTCTAAACTAACACGTTTATCATATCAACAAAAATCACAAGATAACAAAGGAAAGGATATTTACGTAGGTGGTAGGGAAAAAATATACCTTAATAACCTACATGAATCTGTTCCTTGAAACTAGGATCTCAAGTATTTTTTGTTTCACTTCGGAGATCATTGCTTTCCTGTAAAATGAAATTATTTTTTCCATGACTTCTTGTTTTCTTAATTTCAATTGATATAATTTTTAATATTTCATTTCAAATATGTTGTCTGTAAATCTTTCATTTTTATCCTGTCTTATTTGTTGTAAAGTATTTGATTTGGTTGTTTCCAACACCCATTTCTTGTCTTGCGTGGCCAATTTTCGCTCCATACCAAAACCAAAAGCACGTCTATTCTCGATACTTGTAAGTATAGCCGACTCAGAGTCTTCAGTATTCTCTCCCACATTAACTTTCTTTGGAAGTGTAGATGTTGTTTCACTCGACAAGAGCCCTGTGGGTTTTATATTTTTCTTTTTGCTCGGTATCTCGTCCACTCCTCAGCAAATTCAAAATGCTCTCTTACCGCGCCAGTCTGGTTTTTGTTGTTCACATATTCTTTGTAGTCTCTCTCCAACACTCGCCATCTGTTTCACAGTTGGCAGAAGAAAACTTTTTTTTTTGTTGAATTCTATGGAAATTACATCCCACATTTTCTTCAAATCACGAATATTAACGATACCTTCCTTCGAACGATACTTCACTGCTTCCTAGTTAATTTTCCTTCTCACTCTCAGAACTACATATTAACATGGAAGAATATGAATTCGTCTATCTTGTGTATCTGCTCACCTAAATTATAAAATAGGTACCTAATAAGTGCAAATTCAGATTTGAAATGTATAGATATACCTTGAATCTTTTTTGTGGATTCCATTTTCTATTTTTACTTTGACCAACATAACTTATCAAGTTTGTTTTTGTTATCACAAAGTAACAAACATCCACTATAAACAAAACGACTGGCCGGTTAAAATTGGGTTAGATTTAAAATCAGAAAAGTTTCGACTCTTTCGTAGAACGAAAATTGCCAACCGGCAAACCGGTCTACAACTAGTCACAAATTGTATGTTGGGATGAGAGAAATCGCCAATCGGATCAAAATTCGCGTCTAAGTCCAAGTCTAAAAGTATGGTATCATGAGACCATTCCAGTTTGGTCTGTCATTGACGTCACTCGCAGCTCGGCGATTGATTGAAAGTGACGTTGATGACAGACCAAACTAGGATGGTCTCATGATACCCTAATCCATAAAAATTCTTCTAATATTATAATCTATCCCAGGCCCAGTCTGGAGTCTGGGCAACAGATTCTCCTTGGAAAAAGCTCAGAAGCCAGTTCAACGTACTGATACTCATCTTGCAGACCTCAATCCAAAAACCAGGAGAAACACTCGAAGACACACCAACTTGAGATCTATCAAAGTTTCAAAAGATTATTGTGAAGGAGACTAAGTATTACCTACATCGCATCTTCCACTTTGCTTTAGATTGTAGAGTTTTTCATCAGAGTACCTACATATAGTGAAATTTGATAGTGTTTATCATACCTTCATGATCATTTATTGTAAAGAACTATCAAAGACGTGAATCATCTTAACTTCAATTGTAATATTGCTTATTCATCAAAGAGAATTAACGAAATCATCTTTCCAAATTGTTATTTTGCGGTGTACAAATTTTTAAACTTGAAAAACGAGGGCGGAATTGAAAGGGCGGTTTGAGAAGCACAAGAATGGTATTAAAATCGACATCACGTCTTGGCAGTTATTCCTCGTTAGGGCCACGCTTTGATAACGTTGATTTACTCCACAACCCTGGAAAATATAGATAATCTAATGGAAAAATATCACGGAGACGTGCATCACTTTCCAGGCCAGCTCATTAATATATTATAGAAGTTTTTGCAAAAGAAAAGAAACTGAAGTTGCCGAGTAGGGTGGATTCCAAATAAAAGATGAATAAAGATGCTCAATTTCTAGTATTCCAAATCTGGAGTGGAGCTTCACTCTTAATATCATTTTTGAAATACATAATTGGATAAGTGACTCTGATTCATCCAAAGATGGAGTATTTACTTTTTTCGTTATCTCCTGTGGTTATCTCAAAGATGGAAGAAAGCGTTACTGGATTTGTCATCAGACTGTATAGACGTGGCCTGGATAAGATCCTCTACTACTATATCTCGGAAGATATGCGACTCACGAAAAAAAGGTAGAGTCTTATGGTTTTTAAAGGAACTTCATTGTTATTTATACTTGAATTGAACAAGGTGCTTAGTTTTCCGTGGGCTTGACCCAACTTTCCAAAATTAAATGGAACACCTTAAATATTATTTTAGAAATGAATTCTACTCAAAAAATGAAGGTAACTTTCTATACGATGGTCTATACGTATCTCCGATAGTTTGGGATATAATAGCGATTTTATTTTTTTTTTGCAAAAAACGCATTTCTTTGAAGTATTGAAAAAATTTAGGTTCATAGTGTTTCATGAGGAGGATCTTATATGGGCACCCTGTACATAAAGGTACTCATTTGATTATGCTACAGACCCCCTGCATACAATAATTCTTGATTCAGTACACAACTTTTCGTTTTTTACCTAAAGCTTGCCAGATATTACAACCATCACATTTAGGAACTTCACGGTAAAAGTGAGCGATAAAACCAAAGGGGCTCATAACAAAAAAAAACCATACCGGGACAAAGTAGAGATTTTTTTCTATGGGAGCCAATATGGGTGATGAGTGATCATTTTCTAGTTTCTAGTCTTGAGTTCATGATATATACAAAGACTTTTGTTTTTGTTATTAATATACAGGGTGGACTAAAAGTGAAGGGACTCAAGGTAAAAGCAGATTCCTCACACAAAAAAAATGCGATCGACCCTGACTTGTCTATTCCGAATGTTGAAATTGAGAGAGATACAGGGTGTCAAAGTTAAATTTGATGATTTTTACGTAAATTTTACGTGAAAAAGGTATACTTTGTAAAAGTTTATGGGAGTAACCTTTCTCAAGATATTTGCATTCAAAGTAATTAACGCAATGTGGTATTCCTAGCCACTTTTACAAAGTATACTTTTCTCATGTAAATATGATGGAAAAATCAATTTTTCAATTTTGAAAAAATGTACGAGTCTGTACAAAAAAGTTGTGACTACTTGAGTGAAAAGGTGTGTAAGTGGCGCTCTCTACAAGTAAGAGCAGTTCCGTGCTCAGATTTAAATTTTGTATGTCAAAGAACCCCCAGATTTCATCAATATAACTTGATTATTTCGAAAGTTATTCAAACAAATCAAAAAATTAAATTCAACTTCAACATCCTGTAATCTCTGTTAATATCAACTTTCGGAAAAGACAAGTTCGGGGTGATTGCAATATTTTTTTGTGAGGAATCCGCTGTTACCGTATGTCACATTATTTTTGGTCCACCCTGTATTATCCATAAGCTTCTGGAAAAAAGCACCCTCAACAATGCCTGAAAAAAAAAGGGAAAAGAAAATTATAAACCACAAAAAACTGAAGAAAAAACTGAAAAGCGACAATCTGAACTATAGTTTTGCAGAATTCGTTTCAATATTGCAAGAACATATAGATGAATGCTCTTCAAAAAAAAATCACAATAAAACAAAGAAAACGTCAGCCTTGGATTACTCAGGGGCTTATTGTATCAGTGCATAAAAAGCAAACGCTGTACAAAATTTACCGCTTGAGTCCTGAAAATATAGATGCTCATAAAGAATATAAAGCCTTCAAAAACGGTTTAAAAAAACTCCTAGAAGAAGCAAAGATGAACTATTATGAGGAAAAACTATATGAAGGATATATTAACTCAAAAACAATGGGAAGTACCGTCAACGAGATCATCAATAGTAAAACAAAATGTGAGGGAATAGGAGAAATAGCACATAATGGAATCATGATCAATGGAAAAAAAGGAATAGCAGATGTAATGAATAAATATTTCTCTCAAGTAGGTCGTAGATTGGCAAATCAAATCACAAAGCCAAAAATATCTGTTTCAAGACAAAAAAAAAATAATCATTCTACATTCTTGGAACCAACTGACGAAAATGAGATATCATGTATAATAAGGTCATTGAAAAACAATAATACTCCTGGCTATGACAACATCACTGCAGAGACTCTAAAAAACTTAATTCCATACAAAGTTCATCCCCTGAATCATTTGATAAATAGAGCTCTGGAAGCGGGTCAGTTTCCTGATTGTTTGAAAAAAGGAGTTCTCATGCCAATCTATAAAAAAGGTGATTCAAGAGACAAAAATAATTATAGACCAATAACTATGATCTCATATCTGTCCAAAGTCCTTGAGAAAGTCATAGAGACCAGACTTGTCAACTTTATTGATAAGCATAAACTGTTATCAGAAAAACAATTTGGTTTCCGAGAAAACGTATCTATTGATGACGCTGTTATACATATATCCGACTTCAAGAATTCATGAAAAAATTGATGATAATAAATACGTTTTAGCTGTATTTTTAGATCGAACAAAAGCTTTTGATACTGTTGATCACAATATGCTGATCAAAATTCTGGAAGAAAATGGTATTCGTGGAGTTGCTTTAAACCTATTCAAATCTTACCTTTTTGAAAGAGTCCAAATGGTTGATATCGAAGGAGTGAGGAGTGGTGATCAAATGGTGATATATGGCATTCGACAGGGAACAGTCCTGGGTCCAGTTTTATTTACACTCTACATAAATAGCCTCCTAGAGTATCAAACTAGTGGCCTCATAACATCATTTTCCGATGATACTGTGATTATATAAGAAGGCAATGATTGGAGTCATGCACAAAGAATAGCCGAAAACGATTTATGTCAATTGAAACTGTGGTTTGATGAGTCTTTGACAATAAATTTTGATAAAACAAAATATGTGCCATTTAGCTGTAACAAAAGCAGTACTCCCAACTTTGACAAATTGAGCATCGACGTTAAGGATACTACGTTAGAAATTTTCGGAACTGATAATATTAAATATTTGGGCCTGAATATTGATAGCCATTTGAGGTGGGACTTCCATATAAATAAAGTAGTGAAAAAACTGCGATAAATACTCTATAAATTCAGACAGCTGAAGAAAATTTTCGAAATTCCATATTTATTAAGAATATATCATGCCCTTATTGAGTCTCACCTACGATACGGAATTGTGGCATGGGGAGGAACATACATGAAATATATCAAGCCTCGCGAAGTCATGCAGAAACTTTTCATCAAAATTATATTTGAGAAAAAAAATACTTACCCCAGTGATGAATTGTACCAGGAGAGCGGATTACTGGATATAATGCAACTGTATGTACTTAGAACACTTTCATATCAGTTCAAAACTCGATCACTATTGCACCCTATCGATCACGATTACAATACGAGACTTAAGTTAAGATTGAATACAACCACCTTGAAGGTAAACAAGACAATATCGCAAAAATCATACTGGTTCTTGGCACCGTACATGTATCGTCTATTACCTGGTTATTATCTCAACCGAGACGTGTTATGCATGACATGATGGAAATAAATAATTAGAATACTTTTAGGGATGCTTATGTATATTTATTTATCTTATATTTTTCGCACACGGAATATGCATTGTATACCTGATTTTAGAGGTTCTTTTTTCAAGTTATGCTAATTGTATGGAGTATGCGTGGGAAGGAATGCCTCGCACAAGTCTTTTGATTTCTGAGGCTGTATCTTTTCGTTCTCCTTCTCTATTTTGTGTATTCCAACAATTTTATATAGCTGTTTCTCACTCTGATTGAGAGATTTTGTAAACATGAAATTATAAACTTTTGTGTGAGGATGTATATAGTCTCCTACAAGTCTTAGGACTTCTTGAGACTCAAATCTCTTTTATTTCCAAATCTAGTTTTAAAATATGTTTTTTTTCTCTGTGGAATGGTTTTTATTTAATTTTTGAAATAAATTATTATTATTATTATCATTATTATCCTCTATCCCGGTTGTTACAGACATCCCAGTAAAAGAAAAGAGAATGCATTGCAACAGGATCAAAAATAATCTACAGTTCGGAAACCATGGATATGCAATGAAAAGCATTATCAAGAGCAGTTCCAGAACCGTGAGTAAATGCTCCACTTGAAAATAATCTCCGTATAGGGTTTGCGCCTAGGGGTTCACCGGCTTCCGAACACTAGCTGAAAGGAGCGATTCAGTTTTGATTATTAATTAACCCCAGTACACTTTTCCATTCCATTTCTTAGAGATCATAGATATGTACAGTGTGACCCATTTGTTTTGGGAACACCCTGATAAAAAGTTTATTTCTTAACCGATTTGGTTCGTTTTTTTTTTTGGATTGTAGAGTTCGGAAAATTGTATATTCTTGGCAAAAAGTGACCTTCGCCATTTTGATTTCAAGGCCTACTATGTTAGTTTTTAAGAGCAAAATTTCAGGAAACCATATTAGCCATTTTTTTAGAAAAAATCTGTGTGCGCCACTGGATTCAGCATCCTTTAAAACGGGTCTATACAAATTTTCAACCGAAAATATCAAGTTGAAAAAAATTAAAAATTCGCACTTTAACAATCTTTGATTCTATCAAAACAAATAAAAATGACATAAAACTATAAATTTGTAACTTCTACCAAACCACCATCAACTTCAATGCATTTATCATTTCTTTTGATAGAATCAAAGATTGTTAAAGTGCGAAGTTTTAATTTTTTTCAACTTGATATTTTCGGTTGAAAATTTGTATAGACCCGTTTTAAAGGATGCTGAATCCAGTGGCGCATACAGATTTTTTCTAAAAAATCGCTAATATGGTTTCCTGAAATTTTGCTCTTAAAAACTAACATAGTAGGCCTTGAAGTCAAAATGGAGAAGGACACTTTTTGCCAAGAATATACAATTTTCCGAGCTCTACAATCCAAAAAAAAACGAACCAAATCGGTTAAGAAATAAACTTTTTATCAGGGTGTTCCCAAAACAAATGGGTCACACTGTAGATCAACCAGCTACAGAAACGCAGCTGTAAGGTTAGTCTTTGTTATGAAAAATATATTTTATTTCATACTGTGAAGTATCATTTACCGGACCCAAAACCAGTCCGGTAAATGATACTTTACATCATCAGAGACTGTAAAAAAAAATTACTTGACTACCTACTCCAAAAATGACATTTTGCGCCATTCGCAGAAAGCTCAAACCCTTTTTGATACCTTTCCGCCGATTTGCGCTTCGCAGCTTTTATGCAAAATTCGGTCCATTTTGCAACTTGTTCACTTGACATAAACGGTTGGTAAGGTATATCAGATAGGACAAACATAAGTTGTTACATGGTCTGGCTGGCGCCATCTCATGGTACGAATGTGAGGTGGACTGCCACCCTAAGTGTGTGGTTTGAGCACGGACTTAGTAAATGAAAATGGACTGCTAATGCAATGAGAAGAAAATCACTGGAGCATGGGCACTGCCATGATGGGAACAGCGTCGGATCTACGCATGGGCTTTATGGGCTTCAGCCCAGGGCCTCCTAACTCTGGGGGGGCCAAAACCCCCGAATTAGAAGAGATTTAGATATAATATGAAGATAAAAAAAATCTCTGTCAAATCGTACAATTCGGTTGAAGGCAAGGTACCTAACATACAATCAAATTATGAATAAATTGCATCCAGTTCTGTAGAATACGACGAAATCGTACAACGCTCCAGTATCGTGAGTGGGCCGCTTTAAACGTGCTTAAACCTGTTTGACGTTTGGCGTGATGTGATGTGTGTGATTGTGATGAACAAATAAAAGAATTTGCTGCACAAAAATGTAGAAGAGTATAAACTATGTGATAGGTACTATAATATTCATTTTGTGTTTTGACTATTTTGTTAAATATTTGTGTTAATTGAGAATTCATGATCTTACGTTATTGTTCACCTCGTTGTTCACCGTAGATTAAGATTATTGTACCAGCCTATTTTGTATTGATTCCTAATGATAAAGTATGTATTTTATTTAACTGTTTGAATAAAGAATGATAACGTTTTTCATTGTTTTAATTTTCACAAATCAAATACTTTTCCAGAAAAAAATCAAGTATTCGAATTATTCGGGGGGCCCCCAAATGTCATTAGCCCAGGGCCTCCGAAGAGCACGGTCCGGCGCTGGATGGGACAATTTAAGTTGGTGCTTCTGATTTTCAGTGGTGCCATCGTTGAAAAATGCAGAAATTCTTAAAGCCCTTTTTTTTTTAAAATGCCTGACATACATCAATTTTAGTTTTGAAGTATTGGCACTATTGATACTAATAACGTATTCGAAAAATGAAATGATCTACATCGTATGTGTACCAGGTGAACCAAAATGCTTTATTTAGGCTTTTCCAACAATTTGAACAATAAACTTTTATTATTTTTTTCGCTTGAAATATAATATAATACTAAGTAAAAAACATGCATTTAGTGATATTATGTAATAGTTAGAATAATTTGATGTATGATTGTTGCAATTAAACATTCTGCCGCCTCTCCACAATTGATGGACGAACGTAGAGACATCATGTCTTCGTTTTGGCCTTGTTTGTCCGCTTTCTGTTTTCGTCTCTTCTGTCTTTTCCTGATGATCAGTTTCACTGGATGACATCCTGCTAGGATCACCATTAGGCTATTGTCGTAATACTGCTGATGAACGCTA
This sequence comes from Orchestes rusci, assembly GCA_958502075.1. Classification (NCBI taxonomy): domain Eukaryota; kingdom Metazoa; phylum Arthropoda; class Insecta; order Coleoptera; family Curculionidae; genus Orchestes; species Orchestes rusci. The sequence goes on from OY293309.1 coordinate 23,661,749, forward strand.
CGACATACGCCATACCGTGTCATGAAGACGATCTTTGAGGTCCCTTACTTTTTTTATCAACTCTCCAAAGCTATCTGTTTGCTTGAGTATGGGCTCGGTGGCTTGGTATGGAGGTTTTTGGTTGATCAGGCTGCCATTGAAGATGATGGACACTATTTTGGAGTAACTGCCTATAAAAGGAACGCTTCCGCTTCTAGTGTGTGTCAAGATGTTTGGCTTTGTCTGGATGATGCATTCTTGGGGTATTTGGATTTTTCCGGTTGTATTCAATACCAAATCTTTCCGGATGCAGGCGCGCCGTTGAAAATCACTGCGACTGTTGAAGAATTTGCCATGAACATCCAAGTATTCGTTGCGCATAATTTCAAAGTATGTCGTTTGTTCTGTGCTGTTGGATGTGACAATGTCTGGGAAGTGGTCGTTCGTATACTTCATCGATGACGCAAGCAGAGCTGGGTAAAATACTTTTCAAAAGTATTTAAATACTAAATACTAAATACTTCTTACAAACTAAAAGTATTTACCAAATACTTTTTGACTCAAAAATAAAGTATTGAAATAATAATTACTAAATACAAAAAGTATTTAAATATACTTTTGAAATGCAACTACTTTATTCAAATACTTTGTGGTTATCAAAACACTTTGGAAATCATGTGATTTGATAAATCGTTGATATTATTATAAAAAAATAACAAAAGAAGATTCTCTTATATTATTAAATTATATATTAAATTAACATAAAATAAAATGTATTCAAAAATAAAACTATGTTAAATCCTATCAAATATAAAAAAGCAAAACAAAACAAACTTTTTTGGCAAAATAGAACAACAATTCTCAGGTAGAGCTACTCATCAACATACAAATTCAATGTAGATGTTATCATATGTTCCTGTTTGCCAAGTGGAAATTTGACAGTTCCACTTTTAGGCCTTATGCCTGGTTTACATTCAATTTCATTTTGAAGGAGAACTGCCAAATTTCCACTTGGCAAACGGGAATCATATGGTAACATCCACATTGTATTTAGCGTTAGCGTGACTTTGAACACAAATACAATGTAGATGGAAGCATATGATTCCCGTTTGCCAAGCGGAAATTTGAAAGTTCCAATTCGAAAACAAATTGAATGTTAACCTTACATTGGTTTGTCAAGTCGGGTCAGTGCGTTTTTTGAGCTCAACGTTGCCAGGCTGCAAATGGGACGTTTTATCCATAGATTGGGATGGACACGTTCATTATTTGCAATCAACAAAAAATTATGGTACAAAATGCGTACCATAATGGTTTTGTAGGTACATGGTACAAGCATTATGAATTATGGTACATGTACAATAATTATGGTACGGTTGGCAACACTGTGAAACTGCAGAGTGCCGGCCGGACCCGATCCGCGCGCAGCGATAGAAGTGGATGTCAAAATCCACAACCAGAGGACGCCAGAGGTTAAATTGAAAAGATTATTTGCGGAACTAAAAGTATTTAAATATTTTATAAAGTATTTGAATACTTTAAATGTATTTAAATACTTCAAAAGTATTTCAAATACTTCTCGAAAGTATTTAAATAATAAATACTTCGAAAAGTATTTATAATTACAAATACAAATACTTCTCCGAAAAAGTATTTAAATAAAAAGTATTTAAATACTTTTTTGTATTTAAATACTGAAAAGTATTTAAACATACAAATACTGCCCGGCTCTGGACGCAAGACGGGTTTGATTCAATGCTTCGTATGGAGACAGGAGAGCAGACGAGCTTTTGCGGATGGAGTGGATACACTGTTGGAGTTCACTTTCTTGAAGCTGAAAATATAATTGATTGTCATGATCGACTGCTGTGCACTCGTCTGATAGGTACCAGGTCCATCCGTCTTCAAGTAATTCATTTTGTCTGTTCTAGTCAATGCAGATTTTTCATGGATGATGTTTTTGAAAATGTCACAAATCATATTTGACATAGAAAATTGGAATCTGTAGATGCTGTTGGGGTTGATTAAGTTGTACTTGTTGAATCGGTGCTATGACGTTTTGCTAGAGTTTGATGGTCAGATCGTCAACCACTTGTTCGAATTGTCTGCGGATCTCTCCTAATAAATTTTGAGTGCAATATTCGTTTTCATGTTCTTTTTCGTTGACTGAGATTGCTTCATGGAGGTACTGGATCACATCCCATTGTTCGTTAACTTTTTCTATAAGATGCTTGTGGTGATACTCTGCTTTGTTTTGTTCCAACTCTGATTGTATTTGCATAAGTGAGTCAGGCAGTTGTTCCATTTTGAACTCTTTTATTTTTATCCGTTTTTGTTGACTGCTGGAGAAAGTGGGATCAGATTGGGTGGTGGATGTAGCTGCGGTCTCTGGGCATTAGAGTAAAAAGTAGGTCCAGAATTCCTCATATTTGGCAAACACTTGTTAAAAATATGATTTGGTTTTTTATATAGAGATGCTCGAAGTCCTTTAGTTTTCTGATTGAATTGTCGTTCTTCCCATAATTTTTCCAGTTGTTTTCATAGATGTTTTTGGATATAGGATTCTGTTTTTCTGGTTTGTGAGTCTTTTTTGCTGTTGTTCATCGTCACATTTTCTTGTTCTAGTGCAAGGCGGTCGAGCTCGTTCTTGTCTGCCATTGTGTTTGACTGGTAGCTTTATTGAGAGTTGATCAGGATGAATGACCAGCGAGCCTCTATGGACTGTCCTTGTATGGATGGTTGAACAGCGAGCCTCTGTGGACTGGCTGGTGACGGCAGGCGGCTTGTTGCGGTCTGGAAGACGAGTCTCTGTGGACTGGGGCCCTTGGTGGGGAGGGGGACGTATTCATGTGATATTACCACAGAGTGTCTGCTTTCTCGAATATGATTCGCCATGTTATGATATTGAACGATATTTAAACAATAATTATATAGGTAATTTTAGTAAGCGGAACTCCCAGGAAAAATATGATTAATTATGATAAAACGTACAGCTATGCGGTATAACGTGTTAACCACTCAACTAACAATTATCTGTTTTATAAATGCCCTAAGAACATTAACGCAGAACTATTTTTAATAAACAACAGTGTCGCTAAAAACGTTTATACAAAGCTTATAAACACAAAAAGGGCGCACTTTTGTGCAGCAATTCGCTCAATTTGTTTATCATGGCTTCCAAAGCTTTCATCGGACAGTTTTATAAAAATGTACGGAATAATTATTATAAAACATGTACTGTGAAACACTTTTATAATAAAAAGGTTTTATAAAAGTTGATTTATTATAATATCATGGGTAGCTTTTTTGTTTTAACCAACACCATAAAAGTGAAGTTTTGTTGTGGAATTGTACCCACTGAGAATAATGTATTTTTTGATGGTCCTCAACATAACTAAAAAGCTAAATATCGCATGTTTTTTGACAAATGATTTTTTTTCATTTGGACTGTATTGTGATAGAATGATTCAGATGATCCATCTTAAATCATTTAAAAAATACTAAATAGTTATCCACAGCATTCTATCATTGGTTAAATGATTTTTTTGTAATAATTTTGAAAATGGCCGACTCACTGATGGGCAGTCAAAATAACAAAAAATATGGCTTCCATGTTATACAATAATTTCATTCGTTCGCAAAAGAATGACCTTGTATCAGATGATACTGGTATAAATATATTATAAAACAAATATTATGTTCGATAAGCAAAAATATCGTATAGAATCTGTTGTGTAAACGTTTATAAAACAATATCAAAATTTGTCGTAAAACCATGTAAAACTGTTTTGTATTTTTGCCCCAATAATATTCTTACGAGTACACATTATAAAGCAAAATCTTTCTCAAGAGCTAAATATTTTACTTGCCTTGTTTATATAAAACAAAATGGTGTTGGAAGAGCAGTAATAAAGCAGTTATAAAACAAAATAGCACCAATAGTTGAAAATTATTGTTGTGCTAGTTGGGCAGAAATAAAAAATTTATTGAGGAAATGACTTCAAAAGACATCTTGGATAATATCATTTGAAAATCAGTCCTCATCTTCAGAAGATAAATAGTCATTATCAGAATCAGATGATGAATCCTCTTCAAATGATATTATTAAAGCAGGTACTTCGTTAATACTAGTTACACCCATGTCTTCTGTCCAGTCGTCTCTAATTAATTTTTCTGTATGGTCAACACAATTATTCCACATATCTTTACTGAATTTGGATAATGACTCGGACCACACTTGTAAAACTTTATCACTACCGACTAATTTAAAATTTGTAATGTTCTTGTCTCGGTTCTTGTTGTACTAAGTTTTACAAAATGCCCATACCATTTCAATAGGGTTATACTGACAATGATATGCGGGCAGTCGAAGAACTTCATAGCCTTGCGACTGAAGAAACTCGTCGAGTACGTCCTTTTTACCACAAGAATTTTTAGCCAAAGGTTCTGCCAAATTCCACAATTGCATTCTGGTACAATCGGGACTGCATTCAATTTTATGTTTTTGCAAAAATGCCGAAAGGGTCATTTGTTTGAAAATTTTGTAACCGGTTTTCCCGAAAGTACTGAGTGGTATGGCGCATTATCCATCACAACGACACATTTCTCTTTAATTTTGCCCAGATCCGGAACCAATTTATTTTTAACCCAATCCATAAAGATATCTCCATTCATTGTTTTATGATAATCCCTGTCATTATTTTTACTAGAAAAAAGTAACCCACAATTTGGAAGGAACCCGCCCCTGTACCAAGCATGTAAAATTGTGAACCTTTCGCCCTCGTTGCAAATTTTGATATTAGTCATCCTGCGATCATCTTCTTTTACCCACTTTCTAATCTGACTTCCATTCCGATAGATCCACGTCTCGTCCAAAAAAATAAAAAACCACGTTTTCACTAGAATTTTCATATTCCAAATATTTTCGCAAAAAAGTTATTTTTAAACTTTTTACATGACTTTTTTCGCATAAAATTTTCCGTCCATCTATTTTTTTAAATTCAAAACACATATCCCTAATAATTTTGTGCAGAAGACTTCTCGATCCATCAAAATCAACCACTTCCCGCACTTGACCTAATATTTCTGTCAAACAAAAATTTAGCCCCTCTACCAAACTTTTAAAAATATATCTCCCAATTTCCTCCCTTAAAAAAATGTGGTTAAACCATGGCCCTTTCTTTTTTCTTCCCCTTTTCACGCTTCTTTTCTCTGCGGTTGTTTCCTTTTCTTCAAGAACTTTTAAAATAGTCTTCTGATGAATCTAGAAAATAATATATATTATGATCTACAATATTAACATATGTATGTGAGCAATTCTGCAATTCTTAGCAGATAAGCAGACACCAGACCTGCATCTTTATTTATTGGTGGTATTCAAAAGGAACTCAAACCCCAACCCATTGCCCATTAGTTCTCTATTATAATATTTGATTGATTTACGACTTGTTATGTACTGCGTAGTTTCAAGAATTGCGTTCTGGATTTAGTTCACTGTTTTCTTCAGTGATAAGGTAGAATAAGGGAGGCATTATTCTGCCGTTAGCCGCATGAGTCGGTTGATATTTTGTTATCACGAGAAAGTTAAATAGATTTTTGTTGAAGTTTCTCAGAGTTTCATTATTAAAACGACCAATTATCACATCAGAAGTGGGATTCGAACTACTAGAAGTACCACAGAGTGCGTGTTATGCAGTGTTACGTGACTTTATCAAATTTATTACGTGACATTTTTATATTTTGGACTAAACAAAAATGGAGGAGTTTGTAAAAATGTTTGCGGACTCCGTAAAAGCCATGCAAAAGCAAAATAACAGTGCCGTAGCTACTACCGTGACGATGCCAAACTTTGATCCCCTGTTGGACGATTGTGACGCGAAAAAATGGTGCGTCGAGGTAGAAAAACTAGGAGAGATGTTTGACTGGACTGAGTACGAGTTACTGGTTAGGAGTGCTTCTGGACTAAAAGGGAGGGGAAGCTGGAGAATGGTTTTTGTCATGGCAGTCGAATGAAAAAACATGGGAGACGTTGAAGCTGGACTTGTGCAGCATGTATCCAGCGAAAAGAAACTTGAGCGAAAAGTTCCGAAAAGCTAGCCTTTTCACCAGCGACCTTGCTGATCCGTTTTGTGAGTATGCCAGAAAAAAGGTTTCTTTAATTAAGTCATTGAACTTTGATCTCTCTGAAAGTCAACTGCTTGAAATTGTAATTGGGAATATTGTTGATGTTCAGGTTAAAACTGCGGCTTTTAATAGTAGAGTGGCTTCTGTTAGTGAACTGCTTATACTGCTAAGCAACTATTCAAAACGAAAATTTGTTGATGCAAACAAGCATAAAAGGCCATATCCGTTTGATAAAAAAGTTGAACAAAAACATAACGACCGTAGAAACTGCTTCTCTTGCAATGAACCGGGACACTTAAGACGCAAACTGTCCTAAAAATTATAAAACTTCAAACCCTTTTGGACTAGCGGGGGGCAATGTTTACAAAGATAAGATTTCTTGTACCTATTGTAAAAAAATTGATCACAAAATTGATGACTGTTTCATTAGAAAACGAGAACAACCGTTTTCGTCTCGTCAAGTAAATTTTTTTTGTGTTACCCTAAACAGTGATTTTGGTGCCAAATTTAAGATACAGGATGCCACTGTTACCTGTTTAATAGATACGGGCGCCGAATGTAGTTTAATTACGGAAAAAGTTGTAAATTATCTTAACTGTAAGCTAGAACCAGCTTTTTTGTCGATAAAAGGTATAGGTGGTGGTTCTTTTTGTGCACTTTCGAAAACATTGTTGAACATCGAGAGTAATGGCATAGGATTCGAAATCTGTTTTTATGTAGTTGAGAGCACTGTCATTTCACAAGATTGCATTTTGGGTCGTGACCTTTTTAGTCACAATGGAATTCAAATTCACACAGACAGTAGTGGCTCTTGCGTTTATCTAAAAGATGATGTGATTTGTGCACCCCCAGCCATAAATACTTTCTCGCTATCTGCTGATACTATAAAAACATCAGTAACAGGTCAGTTCTTAGAAGAATTATTGGGTGTACTAGCTGTTTACCGACAAAACATAACCACTGGGAATTCAGTCATGCCGATCACTACTGCTGAACTTAAAATTAACCTTAAGGAAGATAAAGTGATCAACTTTTCACCCTATCGTATGGCACACAGTGAGAGAGAAAAAGTTAAATTAATAATTAAAGACCTCTTGGAAAATAATATTATTCGGGAAAGTAAGCCGCCTTTTGCTAGCCCTATTGTCCTTGTTTATAAAAAAGACGGCACCGCGCGGATGTGTTGTGACTTTGGAGCGCTTAATAAAATTACAATCAAAGATCGTTTTCCGCTACCCAGAATTGATGATCAACTGGACAGACTAGGTAGAAACAAGTTCTTTACCACTCTTGACATGGCGTCTGGTTTTCATCAAATCCCTATTTCTGATTGTTCAATAGAGAAAACGGCATTTGTCACACCGGACGGGCATTACGAGTACTTGCGAATGCTATTTGGCTTTCCAACGCACCGGCAGTTTTTCAACGGGCTATTTGTAATGCTTTAGGTGACTTGAAAGATAAAGACGCCATGGTTTATTTAGATGATATCCTCATTCCTTCAATGTCAGTAACCGAGGGCATTGAGAAGTTAAATAGGGTACTGGGTTGTCTTACTAATGCTGGGTTTTCACTCAATATCAACAAATGCCATTTTATAAAAGACAGAAATCTGGCATATGAGCGTATGAAAAAGCAAGCGGACTTAGCGAAAAACCTTTTTGACAAAAAGAGAAGGTCAAATAAGTTATTTCAATTGGGCGATTATGTTTATCATCCTTCGGGCAATAGCCACCTGTCAAAGTTGGACGCTAGGTATGAGGGGCCCTTCGAAGTAACCGGGATATTACCTGCTGATTCGAGTTGAAGAGCTTGGTTACAAATCGAAAGCGAGTTGTCGCTAAAGATATGCTGAGATTGTGGCCCGGAGAATTGTCCGATGATTCTTAGTATGGTGTTCTAGGTAACTGACATAATTTTTATCATTGACCTGTGCGAGCAATTACGGATATTGACTCGAGCGTTATTGCTTTGATTTTTGTTGTGTTGAAAGCCTGACGCTTTGCACTTGTTTTGGTTTTTGTTATGTTGAAAGCCTGACGCTTTACACATTGTCTTGAATTTTGTTATGTTGAAAGCCTGACGCTTTGCATTTGTTTTGATAATTGTTATGTTGAAAGCCTGACGCTTTGCATTTGTTTTGATATTTGTTATGTTGAAAGCCTGACGCTTTGCATTTGTTTTGATAATTGTTATGTTGAAAGCCTGACGCTTTGCATTTGTTTTGATATTTGTTATGTTGAAAGCCTGACGCTTTGCATTTGTTTTGATATTTGTTGAGTTGAAAGCCTGACGCTTTGCACATATTTTTATTCGTTGTGTTAAAAAAAAAAAAAAAAAAAAAAAAAAATGCTTTGAATTTTGGGATTGATTTTTGCATACCAACAGATTGAATCATTATTTAAATTATGGAAAATAAGAAACGAGGATTTCAAGTTTGGTATTGTAATGGCTCGCCAGGCATATATTGTTGATTTATGAAAAGGTTATGTTCCATTCTGCTGGTTCTTCTCATTGTTTCAGATGATCAAAGTATGCAGGATGGTAATTCGAGAACGAATTACGGTCAGGATAGGCCGTGTGAGCAATTCTGCAATTCTTAGCAGATAAGCAGACACCAGACCTGCATCTTTATTTATTGGTGGTATTCAAAAGGAACTCAAACCCCAACCCATTGCCCATTAGTTCTCTATTATAATATTTGATTGATTTACGACTTGTTATGTACTGCGTAGTTTCAAGAATTGCGTTCTGGATTTAGTTCACTGTTTTCTTCAGAGATAAGGTAGAATAAGGGAGGCATTATTCTGCCGTTAGCCGCATGAGTCGGTTGATATTTTGTTATCACGAGAAAGTTAAATAGATTTTTGTTGAAGTTTCTCAGAGTTTCATTATTAAAACGACCAATTATCACATGTATTTCTATAGTGCCTAGACATTATTCGAACTAATGAGATTTAGTAATGGCTCACGGCTCTATAATGGATAAAAGCGAAATCAATGACAAAAAACATCAAAAAGTAGTATTTAAACAATATTACTCGTTTCCCAATAAATATTACCTTGAATGTTCTTGATAATCTATCTATGCAGTCATTCCGGTGCTTGCATATGTCTCCAAACGCCCGATACGCATTATTAATCGCAGCTTTTATCTCTGCAGATAAATGTTTACCATACGGCATGATAAAATTTTATAAAATTTTGACATATTATTATTATCATAGTCAAGGCATAGTATAATAAACAACAAGTAGCGACAGCTCCATATATCTGTGGTCAAGTTTCGTTCTGTCTCAATGACAAAAATTCGCCTCATTTATACCCCGCTGACATTTTGGAATGTGAAACTGTTTTCTAAATCAAGACTTTGAGACTTCGCATAAATCTTTAGACATACTGCATAGTGGGTAATCGTATTGTATAACTTGATGGATAATTCACCTATGTATCAGTATCATTGAAGTCATGGAATCGGCTACAGTATGGTTCTATTTTACATTTCATAATGTTAGCAGTGTATAGATGAGGCGAATTTCTGTCATTGAGACAGCACGAATTTGATCACGTATAGGTATATGGAGCTGTCGCTACTTGTTGTTTATTATACTATGGTCAAGGTGCCGAACTTTACCTTGACTATGATAATAATAATATGTTCCGTAAATTCTTACCCAGTCTACCATTTCCATTTCAAACTGCGAGTAATCTATACAAGATTGCCAACCTTTAACCTACAATTTTGGCACATGTCAGGCATTTAAAAAAAAACCGGACTTTAATGTCTGATTTACATTGAATTCCATTACGAATTGGAACTGTCAAATTTCCGCTTGGCAAACGGGAATCATTTGTCACCATTCACATTGAATTTGGCGTAAGCGTGACACAAATACAATGTAGATGGTAGCATATGATCCCCGTTTGCCAAGGGAAAATTTGACAGTTCCAATTCGAAAACATGTTGAATGTAAACCTTACATACATACAGCATACAGCTACCGTCTGATTCCGATTTCGAGGTCATTAATTAATTGTTATCAATATAATAAGATAAAGGACGAAGGATATTGGTAAATATTTCTATTTTTTTTCTTCAAGTGACTTCGCGTTCCCGTAGTTTTTGTGCACATTGAAGAGAATATTATTATATCAATTCTTAAACCGCAGATGCATAAATCATGAAACATCGACTATCTCACGTACTTACTACCTATACCAATTTCCAGGGTCCAAGTTGAACTCGTTACGAAATAGTAGTTAGGTAAGGTACAATAGATCAAGTGCTATTCGCTACTTAGGTATGGTATAATGCTGTTGAAAGGACATAATAGGTAATGATATTTTTGAAGAATTGAGTTGAATGAAGAATGAAGGCTCATTTTTATGTTAATAATAATTCAACACAAAACGTTTCATAGTTTTATGAGTATCTAGAATAATGTTAAAAAACCTGCACAAAATTACAATTTGAATGTGAATATTGAGTTTTGAGAACCTATAGGTATCTTCTTGAAATCCAATATTCCAAAATCCGAATCGAAATAATGGGAATAGGTGATATGACTAATGATATGACATAACCTCAAAAACAAAATATTAATTAGCTGTCTTTCTGCATTTTCCAATGGCCGCATAGGTAAAAGGAATTGCAGCGCTTAATCGCTTTTTTCGAGCGATCTCACTGAAATGACATAAATGATAATTTTCACCACAGCATCTCAGTTCCAGCGATAAAGCGAAAGAAATATACTTTTTTTCGCTAGACCACTGTGCTGCAGCACAGGAAATCATGTCATTCCAGTTGGACTGAGTTGGACCGCTCAAATATAGCGCTAGTTCTCGGAACGCAGCCATAAGTGGCACGTCAAAAAAAATCAGAGATACCCACACAAATTGTCCCATCATGGCGGCGCCCATGCCTCAGTGATTTTTGGCAAGGTCGGCCATATGCATTAGCAGTCCAGTTTTTATATAGGTCCGTGGGTTTGAGAAGAAAGCACTTTAAACCGATTAAAAATAGTTATCCCAGTATGAAACAAAACAATGTACGATACACAGCCGTTAAATGTCATTAAACTACTCGTCTTTGTGATTTTTTACTGAGAGATGTGTTTCAAATCCTTGCAAAACAATTTTAATGAAGATCTTCTGTCCTTCATCATTATCCTCTTAGGGGCTGTTAACTCCTGAGTTAACGCAATAACTTAAAGATAACCCCAACATTTTTGACATTTGTCCAGTTGGCAGGGGCTTAGTTGACCTTCCTGCTCCCTTGCTGGAGAGGTTCGTCGTAAACTTTGTCGTTCTCTGGAACACTGTATTTATCGGGACAGTTTCTGTTACTTTTTATATGATGCAAACAATAATTATCACATTATTGAGAGTCTCATGGACCGGGAGATAACGACTATTTTTGGGTAACGTTCAATGCCCGTCTGCCTGGCTGGGGTGAGGTATATTTCAATATTTTATCTTATTTCGATCAATGCAATAAGATTGTTCCTCCCCCGTGTACCAACCCCAAAAGCAATGATTGAAATTGTACTGAAAAATTGTAAAAAAAACGATCGATGCCCATCTGCGACCTTACTATGAAACTGTTGTGAAAAATGATAAAGAAAAAGATTGATTCCCGTCTGCCTGATCAAAGGTAGGTTCAAAAGCTCAAAGGAAACCTCAAAAATCCATCGGACATATACCTAATAATTGATGGGAATTTTTAATTGTAATTATTTCGTGACAATGTATGACATTGGCAGACGAACATTTTTTGTCATTTCATTTGACATGAAAATATAACAAACAACAAATTCGCAATAATTATTAAGTGTATGTCTGCCGATGGATTTTTAAAGTGTCCTTTGAGCTTTTACACCTACCTTTGATTCGGCAGACGGGAATCAATCTTTTTTTTTTCATAATTTTCCACAACAATTTCATAGTAAGGTCCTGCAGAACTTATCACTTGAAACTGTCTGCCGATGAGTTACCGATGGATTTTTTTAGTTCACAATCATAAAATCACATCGGCAGATGGGCATAGATCGTTATTTTTTTCAATTTTTCAGTATAGTCTCAATTATTGATCTTGAAGTTGGTGCACGGGGGGGGGGGAAAAAATTATAGAATTTGATCGACTTCAAATATTGAAATATACCATACCCCAGCTCGGCAGACGGGCATTGAACATTACCCAGAAATGGTCGTTATATCCCGGTCCGTAACCTCTACATGAATAATCAACTAACAATCATTTTACTGTTTTTTAGCTGACTTTGTTTGAAAAAACAATCAATTGACATGTCAACAGGAATGCCAGCAGTGGCTTAATATTCCGCAGTTGTAGTCAGGGTCGAAGGGCCTTCAAAATGGTTCCTCCCTTTTTATTTAAGTAGATTGCACCTGCAAAAAGTGGGAGAAGTAGCAAATTTGAAAATAGGTGCAAAATATTTCTCCTTCAAGATAAATATCGACGGGTCCGAGCTTTTTCTCTATTATTCCCTTGGGAGTCCGTTAAAAAAGTTCAAAATGGACATCCTGTAGGTATACAGTGTGGCCATTCAAGTGTGCAACATATGGAATTTTTTTAAATTAATTGCAGAACAAAAATTCAAATATCACCAAAAGTTGGTGCTATTGGAATAGTTGCAAGTCAAATAATATCAAATCAAATCAAATCAAATCAAATCAAATCAAATCAAATCAAATCAAATCAAATCAAATCAAATCAAATCAAATCAAATCAAATCAAATCAAATCAAATCAAATCAAATCAAATCAAATCAAATCAAATCAAATCAAATCAAATCAAATCAAATCAAATCAAATCAAATCAAATCAAATCAAATCAAATCAAATCAAATCAAATCAAATCAAATCAAATCAAATCAAATCAAATCAAATCAAATCAAATCAAATCAAATCAAATCAAATCAAATCAAATCAAATCAAATCAAATCAAATCAAATCAAATCAAATCAAATCAAATCAAATCAAATCAAATCAAATCAAATCAAATCAAATCAAATCAAATCAAATCAAATCAAATCAAATCAAATCAAATCAAATCAAATCAAATCAAATCAAATCAAATCAAATCAAATCAAATCAAATCAAATCAAATCAAATCAAATCAAATCAAATCAAATCAAATCAAATCAAATCAAATCAAATCAAATCAAATCAAATCAAATCAAATCAAATCAAATCAAATCAAATCAAATCAAATCAAATCAAATCAAATCAAATCAAATCAAATCAAATCAAATCATTACGAGAACAATTACGTGAACAATAGAACAAACTAGTACAAATATATTTACACATTATTTTGTCAAATTTAAATTTATTTGGAAATTGCTCATGGACAACAATAAACATTGGCACACTTCCAGTTATGTTATGATGACAAGTCAGTAAAACGATAACATAGCAAAATCAACAATTATTGTAGAACAATAATAATGCGGTGTTAAAAATCGAACAAGGAACCAACGATTTCTCACGATGAACTCGAACTCGGTAGTCAAAAATATCAAAGATTGTACAAGGGTGAAGTACGATTATTTCAAAAAATTTGGCAGAATGTTATAAGGAAAAGTTGTTCTGAATAAAACTTATGCCAGAATTCCTGAATTATGGCTAAACTTTTTTTTTTATTTGAAAATCATTCCTCATTGCCCCAATTTTTTTTTTAAATATCCACCTTGAAGACATTCATAAACTGATCAAACTTAAATCAGCTTCGCATAATATTGTTTGAATTTAAGCATTTTTGTGAAATTGATTCGCATTTTTAATTTTTTAGGGATTCACATACTTACTTTATCTTTGTTGCAACGATATCAAGTTCCGCAAAAAACCTTTTAAACATGGTAAATGCATATCAAAACACTCTTATTCAAAGCGCATTTTTTTAATTTTACACCATTATACCTGAGTTTTTCAACACATCATAAAAAGATTTTTTCTGGGGCGACAGTTTTTAATATTTAGATTCAGGCAAATTTTTTCATCAAGAACCATTTTGCTGATTTCATTTATATAAAGACACTTTATATTTTTTGATCCACCGTGAATGATGATTTTTGAATAGAAACAAATATAAATGATTACCGCTATGGATTCATTGACAAATTTCCTTCAAATATGTTTTTTTGATTTTTTTTCTAGCATGTCAAATAAGACAGGTATCAGATGTCAAACCTTATAACGCAAGAATGCTCATGACTTTGAAACAACCCAACCGGTTGGCGCGATCTTGGTCTCATTTTGAAAAGGAGGTTCTCCTCCTTCACAATTTTGAGATTTCAAATGATTCCGATCAGAACAGACGATTGTATTCAGTATAATATGAGGACGACGGACATTTTTTGAATTTACTTAAAATTTTCAAATGCAAAGGTATACTGAAAATTGTTCTCGACAAAACTCCACACTACTTTCTGTACATTCAAACGGCCTCATTGATCACCACTATAATTGCAGATGATACCTGCATACTTGTTTTTAATGAAAGTTCATTCAAAACTGTCTAACAAGCTGATATACCTTATTTATAATTTTTTTATAATTTATATAAAATTGTCTACTGCATTCCCCAGAAACTTGATATCTTGATGAACAACTCTAATTATTTAATTTGACGCTACAAATTTCAATACATTTGTATTGATATTTCACATTTCAGAATCATTTTGAAATGTCCAAACTCTAACTTTTTTGATTAACGCATACTTAATACATAATGAAGTTCTCACCTCTCAAAACAATTAATTCCACCAAGGAGAAAAAATCCAAAAATGCCAATTAAAGGCGATTATTAAGTGTTTCGAATCGATTAATAAAAGGAGCAGGGCCGGGTCGGAATTGTGAGTCGGAGGACCCCCTGTAGGGACCAACGGGGGACCCACACCTGCCCCCTTCGGATTATTTAATTTATTCACACCGACGTTAATCATTGTAACACCTCTTTGTCATCGTGCCGACATAGCCGCTAAGGATTTTGATGTCTTTATTATTAACTCACTCCATCACAAGAAGTTTTTTTTTTCAAGTTCGTTCATCGTGGGTAACTATGCTGGAGATTCGTGCTGACACATTTTTTGAATATCTCTTGTGCGGGGCATATTTTGTTTTTATTTTTGGTGTCGTGATGAAAGATGAAGTAGATTTATAAATTGATATCATGTTGTGAAGAAGTTAAGATTAATTTATTAAATCTTCAAGCTTCTTTTAGAAGAATTGTATACAAATAGAATAATCCGCGTGCTTTTAACATTCAATTCTGTATTTTAGTTGATAATATGAAAATGTGAATTCGAAAACAAATGCTCCTCCTCTGCGGACCCAGGCATAACAGTTGGTTTTATATCACTCACCACGTTATCACACCAAACACCATCATTTATTGATTCAGCTTTCATGAATGGCGATCTTCAAAATACCAAGACCTTCTGATGCTTCAGATCTGTTTTCATCTCATCTTTATTCGTTTAGCATTAACACATGCACCGAAACCGTGGTAAAATCGTACACAATCTTATTTTGTCGTGAATTTCTCTTCAACAATCAATTTCAATAGTTCTGCCCTCTACTTACAACATAATTTCTATAAATTTATTACGAAAAATTATTACAAACAAGCAATTGATCCTCATTTTACAGAGATAAAACTTATTTCAATCAATTACTAAGTGCAACGATAATTAAGACATGATTTTTATTGGCTTTGACGAGAGTTTTGTTGTTTTTATCAGTCGAGACCCCCATGACCCAATTATTTTTTCATACAATTTCGACTTGATCTCAACTGACCCTTAAATCCCAGATCATTGATATTTTTAGATAGTGAAATGGCAATTATATGATTAACCCGAGTTAGATGATGAAATACGTTCATATTTTATTGCTGCTTCTTCTCAGTCTAAACAAGTATCGATTTAAAATAAATGGAAATTGATATCTCTGGTTACCATCGAACACGGGCAAAGCAGCAAGAGGCGGCTATTTAATATCGCACGCAATAAATTTTCTATCTGCGAGAGCTGTTATGTATTGGCAAATTAGTACCAAGTTAAAAATTAATAATACGTTATCCTAATAACAAGCATCAAACCTTAACGATTGAAATCGGCTACAGTTAATTTCAAAAGTGTTGGAACGTGTGTCTGCTGCACCAATAATAAACCTCAAAGTCATAACAACAAAAACTTATTCTTGTCAAATTCCATGCACTGATAGATTAGGTAGTCTTTTCTATTCCTATTCCGTCATTAGAATTACGTGATAATCATCGTTCTGATGACTACTGAAAGTCGATTTGCCCGCCCTACCTTTCCAAAGTGAAGATTTTCATCTAAATAATCAATACATTTTTCAGCAAGTTATTTCAGCGTTTCTCTCGAAAACGGTTCGATTTACCAAAAGAGAAGTAATATACCTTTTTTATGTGAAAAAGTTGAAGTTGAGAAAATAAATACATGTATTTAGTCAAAAGTCGCATACAGAGTGGCACAAAAAGGTTAGGACGTGGGCTCCCTACAAAATGCGACAAAATGGTCGGCAAATTTGTTCTCCTTATCCCGATAAAGCCTCAAATACAAAAGTTTGTCAAAATATTATTAGCATGGCAAAAGGTATTGCAAATAAAACTGCAAATGAAATGTAACTTCAACACCCTTTAACATCAATAATCAATCAAAAAAGAAATGCTATAGGGTCTGGAATGTTAGATCAAGTTAGGTCTGGTTGCGAAAGGTACGCCCTGCCCCGCAGTTTCCTGCTTCGCATTGCTTTTACTCGGAGGCCAAATGGCCCAATATATTCCCTTGTTTGAAGAAGTGTCCCCTTGGTCTTGAGCTACAGCCTTTCTCTACAACGTTCTTAACCATCCCATGGTTTTTACGAAGTTCAAAGTTAGCACGATGTCTACATTTGCCGCTTCCTCCAAGTCTTCAAGGTAGTATTGTCCCATATTTCTGAGGCGTCCTTCTTTCAGAGATGGGCAGTGGCACAGAAGATGTTCTATCGTTTCATCCTCCTCGATGCGTCCTTGCAGAGATCATCTAGGCCCCATTTTTGGAACAAGGATGATCACACAGGCTTTGTTCTGCTTTAGTAATTTTTCTGTTTTTTCCATATCCAAGTTTGGCCACAGAGCTCTCGATGTTTTGCGGTCGTTTTAATTGCTCCACCTGTCGCTGTGTAGCTTTATCATATTTTTATCCACTGTGAATTTCAATAGTTTGATCGTTGGTAGCAATGTGTTTTCCGTTTTGGCTTTCTCCTTTCTCAGTCCCAATTTCGTCCATCTGCAATCGTGTTCCGTTCAATATTGCTATGTTCAGGAACCCAGCGTAGGAAGAGGACAATGCTTCGCGGCAATCTATCACTACCTTTGACCTCACTGTATCTGATTCTAGTAGTCTTAACGCTGCTTTGCTGTCTGCATCGATTGTGGAAAATTCATGGCATCAGTACTTCATATTCCTAATATTTTTCATATTTCCAAAAAATGTGCAGATTGTCCATTCATCTGAGTGAGGATATCTTCAAAATCCATCACCAGTTAAATTTTTCTGTAGCATTCAACCCACCATCGTAAACGTTCCGCGAAAGTAGGTTACTTGACTGTCAGGGAAGTTTCACAAAAAAAAAATCCTAAAATCCCTCAAGCTTACTCGAGAGAAGGACTTTTAATATGAAAATCCTTAGAAAATCGGGGTGTCATCCCCTACATTTTTGTTAATGGAAATACAGCGTGTCCCAGTAACCTCTTTTACCAAATGGAAAAAATGTTTATTATTGATTTCACGAGAGAAAGTGGTTCTTCATTAAAAAAAATCTGCTTCGCGAGAAGATAAAGTTCCAGTCCTGAAAAAATCAACAAGGATATACAGGGCAGCTTAAAAAACAAATCCAGCACTTTTCCATAAAACAACCTCATTAAAAATGGTTATTGTTCGACTATGGTGTTTGTGTTTATAAGACTACTAAGTTATTTTTTAATCAGTTCTTTTCGTACGTGATGGTGTACCCAGTGACTTAAATAATTTTTATGTAAAATGTAGCAAGTAATAAATTACCTAATTTAAGTCATATGGATATGTACAATCGTGTATGTTTTAAATAAAAATAAAATTTATTCACCCCGTATTTTGATATGTTGAAAAAAATGCTTAAAAATAATTTGGTAGTCTTACGCAACAACCATAGTCGTAGAATCTCCATTTTAAATACGGTTGTTTTATGAAAAATTGCTACATTTAGATCTTTGAGCCTCCCTGTATATCCTTGACAATTTTTCAGGACTGGAACTTTATTTTCTCACGAAGCAGAACTTTCTATGAACAGAAAGTCTTTTCCATAAAATTAATAATAAACATTTTTCTGGTGTTGTTCTACGATTTAGTATATTTAATCCTGGGTTGATTGGTAACTCTGTACTAATCTGTACTGCTTGATATCTTTCAAGGTGAGTTCGACGAGTTATGAAATTGGTGGCGCCCCAAACTATATTGGTCCATTTTAATTTAATTGGTTTTTGCCCACGACCACTCTTCTTCGAGCTAGTTGGCTATAACTCACCCAGTTGTTACCAGAAAACTTAACTTTTTTTGTCGCATTTTTGATTTTCAGCAGATAGTACAGTAGACCCGTGATTAATGTAGGGTCATCTGAGAATTTCACGGAATACGAAAAAAATTGTTTTTAAAATATTTGGGGGGCTCTCAGTAGCATAACTCTGAGTTTTCGGAGAAATCGCAGGTGAGCTTACCCCACCTTCTTGAAAACACGCACCCATATTGAGCTCATCTTCGATTTTCTCGACAACTTAGATTCAAGTTATTGAGGATCCCCTCCACTAGTTTAAAAAAAATGCGTTTTTCCAAAATTCTCAGGAAAACCCCTGATTTATTGTACCAAGACTTTTCACAAAACTTTTTTCACTGTAATCTTAAGCAATTTGCAAATTTCTCTCTTTCTATGTTACATCTCTGCTTCTAGAAGGGACGCTTTACCCTGAAATCCAATCTTCATATTTCGCATATCTTTTTTGTCTCGTCAGATTTCTCCAAAAAAAACTTCGTTTTGAAGATTGGGAAGGACACCAAAAAAAAAATTACTCTTTGTCCGGGCCGATAGATCTCACCATTTGTAGGCAAATCGACATTGAACCAACAACTCATATGAAAAATAATTTGCTTTGAATAAAATGATAAGAAAGAAAATACAAAACAAAAACGACATAAAATAACACGACAACAACAAAAATAGCTCAAAAACATTGCAAGAACGACAGAAACCAAAACTCGTTTTTTCGTGTTTTTGTTGTTGTTTTTGTGTTGTATTTTTCTTGGTAAGACTCATCGACTCATACAAAAAGAACGTCTTTTGTCTAATCTATCCCAATCTTTAAAACGACGTATTTGTGTTTGAGGAATCTGTCGAATCCAAAAAGATATGCGAAATATGAAATTTGAATTTCAGGTAAAACGCCCTCTAGGGGCAGAGTAGAAAAACATTTTTTCCATAGAACGTTACAGATAAACAAGTTTAAACTTTGTATCACACTTTGATCTGATTCAATATGAAATATCCGGAATATATCAATGACTAGAAATTGATCTTTGAGAGAGGGTAACTCGAAAAATAATATTTCGGAATTTTGTTGTATGACTCACCACCATTATTTGCTCACATACAATCACCCACCCCCAAGTTTTCGTGTATTGTTCCGGGACACCCTGTATATACTAGGAGTCTAATCAATATTGGGTTTCCAATTTTTTTGGAATTGCTTCCCTCGTTTGAAAGACAAAGCTATCAAATGAATATGAAAAATAAGCTAATTTTCAAAACATACTGTTGCTTGCAATTTAAGATATTTGTGTCTTTTGAGGGGACTGACCAATTTCCAGTTTCCAAAAATTGGCAAACCTAAGGTAGATAATCATTTTTCCATTTGCAAGAAACATTGTACTGGATGTTGTACGATGGAGAAAAGATCACGCCTGAAGATACAACTTTGAACAAATGCAGGACTTTGTTCAAAGTTGTATCTTCTTCGAATGTCCTTATAACACATAACGTTTAGAAAATATACAATTTAGGTACCATTCAAGTCCGAACGTCCTGGACGGGAAAAATACGTTCCTCAAACGTTTTTTTCGGATGTCTTAAGAACATTCGTTCAAAACGTACATGAAACGTTTTTGATGAACTAATTTGAGCAAATAATGGAATGTTCAGTAGAGGCATAATTTTCAAAGACTGATTGACCTTTATCAATATTCTGATCGTTTTTAGATTTTTTGTACATCAAATAGGCATGCTCAATTTAATAAAGCGCTGCTTTCAAATTACGCAATTACGCATGCGTGTCGTGTGTCGAAACGGTTGCCCACTTTAACATGTTTATTTTGTGAATTGAAACTTACAGTGACTGACATCATAGTCAACCCACTAGTGTTCTATGATACAGATTCCGATTCAGGATCAAGGATTCAGGTGAAAAAGAAGGAAATGTAATAGTGCCGACTTTACCGCCAAGATATCACTTTATTATAATTTTTTTCATTTTATTACAGAACTGCATCAAAGACCGAGAAGAAACAGAATCTTCTATTGAGTCTAGGCTAAAACATGGCAAAGCAAAAAGCAAGGGATACCTACATACTTTCTACATGTCTTTTGACTCGTTAAAATGAATGTTGATATCGGTTCCTTATTATAAAGCAAAAGGCTAAATTATTCTTTGTGTTGAGTTTCTAATCAAGATGTATTCATTATGTATAATAATTTTTTCAAAGTTTTATTATCCGAACAATTATAATTATTATATTTCAGTTCCTTTCAAAGCCCAATGTTTAAAGAGATGTGTGAATTTATTTTTCATGTAAATTCTTCATATTTTTTTCAATGTTTCATTTGATTCTTAATCACAGGTAGTTTGCAATTCCTCTGATATTTTTTTTTTCACTTAGAGTTTATCACCCCACAAACAACAATGATTACAAAGGTGAAAACTATACAATGGTATCTGCCAGCATCTCTATTGTTGTGTCAGGATGACCTAGGAATAGGAAAATCCTTAGTTTGAAATTATTTTGGGGATGTTTTTTAACGTTCCTGATCATTCACGAAATATTTAGAAAAAAATCTATAATTCGGTTATCAAAACGTTCAAAAAAAGCTTTGAAAAAAAGTTTTTTTAATCGTTTTACAAAAATTAAAAGACAGTTTTGAGTATGTCCTGGGGAACGTTATTTTTGCCAAAAAGAACTCTCGTTGGAAGTTTAGAAAACATTCACGAACGTTCGGAACGTTTTGAGTACGTTCCCTAGGACCCAAGTTTATAGTACGTGCCCGTTTCTGGATCAGAAACACTTGGTTCAACTTGTCTCTATTCCACTTTTGTGATATTTGGTGAAGTTGAGAAGAAAAAAATCGTGGTGTGACATGTTGCTTGGATCAGATTTTTACTCAACTTTTGACACATACATTCATACATAGACGGGAGGTCCCCTCCCAAATCTCAGACAACTGCCTCTATTGAAGTACCTGAACGTTTAGGTGGTCGATCAAAATTTTAAGAGCTTGTATTTTATTGAACCTTGAAGAACTATTACCATTATGGACATTACTGTACTATCATAACTTACTCTAGTACTTTGTATTTCCATTATGAAACTCCAAAAAAAAAGATTTGAAGCAGACCATCCACATCCTTGCACATCTCTGTTTCAAACCCACCAATCTTGTTGGTTCTCATTTCCCAGAACCATGAACCAGCACAGAGCACGGGTAACGGGTGGACTGCAGCACGAAAAAGCCGTGAGCCTTCTCGCCTTCTCGCCTGTGTTCGGATCGATTCAATCCGATCTCGATCCGATCGAGATATATTAATTACCGGCTTTTCTCAGTTCTGGTTTGACAAGGGTTCAACAAAATATTATTAGCTGATATTAAGAGTCAGGCCCGATTCTATTATGTCGGCAAAGGTGTTGATTAAAACTCCAGATTGTTTTTCTTTCAGATGCAAATCGCCATGATTACACCCCGAGCGAGCGAGATGATGCGCGGTTTTTTTGTTTTTGGATTTTAGAGCTTGTTTCGAGGGGCGTTGTGTGAATAAACAAGGCTTAAGTGTTATGAATATATCAGTTAAGGTTGTAGGTTTTAAATAAAATGCCATTTAACATGTGTAGGTAATTTATTTTTACACCAGATTAACTCTATAAATTGTCTCTTTCGGAAACTTGGTAGTAATGTTTATTGTATTGAAAGTCATTATTGTTGTATCTTGTCCAGTTCTTGTTCCAATTTTGGAAGCATTTCTGGAATTCACTTCGGTATGGTCTTGAGCTCTTCTAGAGATGCCGTCTTTACCTGCTCAATCGTGACAAACAGCGGTATTTTCATTTCCCTTTTATTTTGAGAAAAGGAGAATGTCGGACGGGCTAAATAGAGAATATTGGGTGACTAAGGCATGATTACGGTTCCAGTTTTTGCAAAACATCCACTAATAGGAAAGGATGTGTGAGCGAAAGCCGGATCTTTGCTTCCCTTTGCTTTACACAAACGGTGTATAATTTCAAGGTAATATTGACTACTTATTATATTTCGGACTAGTCTCATAAATAAGATGCTGTAGTACCTTCGTCTTGGCTCGAACCGATCACAATTTTGAAAGCTCAAAATCAAAAGAACATGTCCCAACCTACCCTGTCACACGTCACACACCTTCGATTCAGTCTTTCTTTTTAGTGCGAATCGGTAAAAACTTTGCGTTAAACGTAAAATTCCAAATTGTTTTTACGCTTTTTCTCTTCTTTTTTCGTCGAAAACTTCAAGAAAAAGACGTAGAAGAAGAGAAGTGTAGCTCACAATGACATCTATCTATGTGGTACTCCGGAGGATAGAAATACGGCTTGCTGAGGTAAAATAGCATCAGCGGTCGGTGAGTTTTTTTTATAAATGATCTTGAGCTCTTGTAAGCTAAAAATTACATCCACTATGAAATTTAATGATAGAAACATAATTTTATTTTACCTAGAGTAGTCTAATGATACAAATTCCATTGTGTGATATAATGTAAAAGATTTTTACTTCGCGTGATACATTTTGCATCAATCATAGAATCTAATGATAAAAACATAATAACATTCCATTATGACTAGGGTGGTCCAATGATGGAAAATTTACTTGCGCGATAAAGTTTAGTTTGAAAAGATGTATATGGTAGAAGATTTTTTCATCCACTGTAGAGTGTAATGATGGTATCATCATTTCGTCATGCCAAGGGTGATCTAATGTTACAAATTCACTTGTTAATTTCACATCCACAATACATGGTGAGTCGGAAGAAATGGGCCTTACTCTAAGGATGTAATCTATGCATCAAAATAATAAGAAAAAACTCAAATGTTGTCCTATGTTCATTTGTTTCCAAATTATAAGGCGAGACCGGAACGCTTCCAACCTCCAATGTAACATCCGAACGAGCCATACGACAGTATTTAGAAGAAATAGAGAATGTTCTTGCTTTAGTAAAAGTAAAAGAAGCTGTGACGACGAGCTCATTCACGGATTCTCCAGAAAGAGTGATCAATACGCGTCACGAGCGAAGCTTATACAGATGGATATTGGATAACATTTTAGTTTTTTCTTATTATTTTGATGCATAGATTACATCCTTAGAGTTAGGCTCATTCCTCCCGACTCACCCTGTAGATTTAATGATGGAGGCATTAATTCGTTATGCCTTTGGGGTAGTCTGATGTTACAAATTTACTTGTGCGATGTAGTGTTAAATAAATATTCACCAAGAGTGGTACATTTTACATCAACTTTCGAATCTAAAGATAGAAACATTCAATATACCGGTGGTCCAATGATAAAAATTAACTTGTGCGATAAACTATTGTCAAACATGTATTTACCTGAAGGGTTCAATTAATAATTGATAATCAATAAACAATATTCATGAGACGAACGAATACTGAGCATTAATTGAGAATTGTATTCGTTATATCAATGATTCAGTTTGACAAATAAACGGACATGTACAGTGCTTCCAATTTAATTTGTCACACTATCAAAAGGCTATTAAATATTAATTTTTTGAGCTAAAGGGTTGAACAAAAATAGGAATTGTAGGGTTTTGCGTAAAGTCTTATGCTATTGACTCCAATATTTTATAAACTGTCAAATGTCAAAATTATTGACATAACTTACTTTATTTTTAATGGCACACCCTATATATTATTACATATTTAGAAAGGCGTGTTTTTTCTGATCACGAAAATATAGCACACATGCCCTTTCTATTCAATAGTTAAGCACAAATCAGTATAGATATGATTGAAATTTAAATTTTCCACTATTACGGATTCATTTGTTTCCAATTATTGTCATGGTTGCACTCGAATCGTTGAATGTTATACGTGAATACTGCTCCTTTACAGTAAGTTGGTAAAAATAAATAAATGTTCTCATTCCTAATTTGAGGAATTAATTAGAATACTGTATTTACAAAACAGAGAATCTTCTATTCTTAGTGAATATTCAGAACAAGAACTATAACAATTATTGGACAAAAAAAAAACGCCTGTTAATTACAATTTATCCAGATTTATAACAATTTCCTCTGAACTATTAAATAAAAAGGGCATGTGTGCTATATTTTCGTGATCAGAGAAAGACACCTTTATAAATTTGTAATAATATATAGGGTGTGCCATTAAAAAAAAATGAGTTATGTCAATAATTTTGACATTTGACAGTTTATAAAATATTGGAATTAATAGCATAAAACTTTACGAAAAACCCTACAATTCCTTTTTTGTTAGACCTTTTAGCTCAAAAAATAAATATTTTACAGCCTTTTGAAAGTGTGACAAATTAAATTGCAAGCACTGTAAATTGGTTGAACGAAATATGTTGATTAATATCACGAACAATGATTGTCAATCATCACAATGGATACAATCATCAACTTATAAAGGGTTTTTTTTAAATCAATAAACGCGTTCATTGTCTCAACGAAGTCCATAAACTGATGTAACTTATTCGTTGAGTCAATGAATGTTTTTATCACTTCAATGAACTGTACTTAAGATATAGAGGATTTCATTGGTCCAAACCAAAATTTTCAGGAAATAGGCGAATTTCAGAAAAGACTATGAGATCTCATTTAGTCTTATTTAGTTTTTCGTTGTGTCAAATTGTCACGCGAGTGGTGTTGAAGTTCAAGTTGATATTTTTGAAAAAGGAGGTATTTTCCGAGGAAAGTATGTATTTTCAGTTATCATTCCTTCACTATGCAGTGCTTCATTTTCACTCTGCAGACTTCAAGCAGTCGTCAGCAATGAAGGGGGCCATATTCACATTGAATTTTTTTAGCAAAGATAATACTTTTTGTTGTTACCAACGCTTAGTATAAGAATGACTTAGATACTTATGAATATTTTGAAATGTTAATTTTTAAGAAAATATCTTGTTATTTTGTATACCATTATGTTATATTTTTTTATTATTTCCTGTGTTATTTTTCTGCATTTACCTGTAACTATCTCTAAAGTGTTTATGATAAGTAATAGAAGGTTGCCCGGATGAAATTATGTATCTTTCATGTCAATAAATGTTTTTTGTACTTATTATATTTTTCATCTCTTGCATTTCCAAAATAAGTATAGTGGTTACTAACTTATCAATGTGGTCATTGGATGAATCTGGTAGCTGAAACAACGAATACATTCATTAGATTTACGAATAAAGATATAGAATCAATGAACGTGTTCATTGAATCAATAAACTTGTTTATTGGATGAACGAATACATTCGCTAGATTAACAAATGAAAAATGAAGAATCAATGATAACGTTCATTGATTCTACGAACGTATTCATCAATCCGATAATAATGTTTCATAAGATCAGTAAATATGCTCGTTAACTCAACCAAGAAAGTTTATCGAGTGATAAAATTATAAACATCGAATAATGTACAAGTATTCGTTGGCTCAATAAAGTAGTTCATCGGACGAAAAACGATTAATCCCTACGTTGATCCAATGTTTTTTATCATTATTACGTACCTTTTTTGTCCAGTGAAATAGTGATAGGTTCGAGCTAAGTCGAAGGAACAACAACGTCTTATTTATTTCAACGAGGCCTACATATAGGTAATCAAGATCAACTTCACTAAAGGTAAGTGCGTTTGATCTTATGATTATACAGTGTGTCCCCGGATCGATTCATGAATAGGTAAATCAGACCAAACATTTTTGAATTGCAATTACATGTTCTGTGGTTCAGCACTGCTTGGATGGAAACTAATTTGTGTCATGATTTTACTTTAGAAAAACCAAGTATGTCCTGGAAATTGACCAAAGAGTTATTTCTCTCAACGGTAAAGAGCTTCTCCTATGAGAGATACGACAAAATGTTATCCAAGAAAGTTGTCCAGAATCAAAAACTTGGTGAGAATGCAAAATTTCAAAACCCTCCGTTCTCTTTGATATTTTGCATTTTTCCATTCCAAGTTTTCAAAATAACATGGAGATACATTTAATCTTGATATTTTGCACGTCTATTTTTTTGTTTTTTCATAATTTTCAAATACTTCTATACTAAGCAGAATTGCGTAATTCATCATTGAAAGGAATTTGCTGATAACATTTTTTAATTTCTTCAAAATATCAAAGTAGGCGGACGGTTTTGAAATTTTGCATTCTCACTCAGTTTTTGATTCTGAACACATTTCTTCAATAACAATTTGTCGGATCTCTTATAGAAGCAGCTGGTGATAAAAACATCTTTTAGGTAAATTTCCAAGACATACCTACTTGATTTTTCGAAACTAAAATTAGTGACACAAATACTCCACACAAATTCTCCATCCAAGCAGGGCTGAACCCCAGAAAATCTAATCTCAATTAAGAATTTCTTTGTCTTTTTCACTTATTCATGCGTCGATCCGGGGACACACTGTAATGTATGATGACTTGATAAATAAATCCTACGATTTCCCAAGTAGTATACTGTCTGTTCATGGCTTTTCTGCGGTTACGTCATACTTTTCCGTCTCTCTCTTACACATTGAAAAAAAAATCACGAGGGTCTTTTGGATCAATTTGACAAAAGTCACATTTTGAGCAATCAATCTACGACATACTGCCAAACGTCAAATAATGTGACGTGACCGCAGGAAAGCCATGAACAGACTGTAGATTACAGTGGCTCGATAAACGAGTCACTGTACTGTAGATAACGTGTAGGTACAACAAAAAAAGTTGGTATGTACAATATGGCAACTTCAACTTCTTTTCTTCGTTTAAGTTTATTAATTGCCTTTCCAGTGGTTTGTTAGGTTATAAAAACAATGACTATACCCTTCAAGAAGAACAAGCTCTAACACTACAAAAACAAACAAGTTTAACTGTTTAACTGGGAGAAATATCCAAATGATCAATGATCAACCGCGTCAAAACAGAACATCCATCATATTTTGTGATGCTGTATAATTTTTCATAAAGTGACACTTGCACTTGAGTCCGAGAAACTATACTTAGACTAGTCTTGGAGTCTTGGTTAATTCTTTATGTACAATGATGATGGAAAGTAAAATCATGCCACCTCACTCAATGTTTCAAATAATGTGCTATCAAAATACATATTTATCAATACTCTACTAAATACATAGAACTGATGTCTAACATCGATACAATTCCAATTCTCACAGACTTAAATCCGACCACTGATTAATGGGAAGCTGGTTAAGAGTGCTTATTATACATAGATATAAAGGAAATTTTGCAAAATAATTTGCTTAAGCTATGGTGAATATTGTGAGTGAAGTCTATGAAGCTAGAAATAACCATTGCAAAATCGGCAGGGAATTTACTTGCAATCTCAAGTATTAATTTTGAAACAAATTCATGTCAAAACACATTGCAAGAACTACAACAAAAATATCTTTCACTTTGTGAGCGTTTTCTCAATTAGTAATTCAGGCCAATTATAATTAGAAGAAAAATATACATCGTCAGGAAGAAACTAAGGAAGTTAGCATATTGTTAAAGAAACCGTTCAAAATATGAAAAAAATCTCCATCGATAATTTTGTTCCGCTAATATCTGGTGTGAATAAAACTCTTGCATTTCTTGCCCAATCCCTGATTTCTTCTTTGACATCATTTTCTGAATATGAAATGAATGAAATAATTATAAATAGTAGCAGCTTCACAAAAATAAAAACTAAGCAAATTTAGATTAATTACCGTACAAACCTCGCAGTATTTTTTTTAATTATTATTATTCGGAAGAACATGGTGTTAGGAATTGAGTTAGAAGCATCAAAATGCGAATCTTCCTAACAAATAAGTCTTGACTGAGACAATTTCACAAGTTATTCGTCATGGAATAATCTAATTTTTGGCATTTCAACACAACCTTGTGTGTTTTAGTATCATGGACTAACCCCTTCTAAAAATACTTCAGTATTTCCTCACAGGTTAATGTTGATATTGTACACTCGCGATTCGTAACTCTCGAATTCTCACGAGCGTCTAATCTTTCGGCGAATCACGAAAATGCAGGCAGGAGTAGGAGGAGGAAATTTTTGTGAAAACGGCAACTGCATCAAGGCACGATATGAAGAAGCCTACAATAAGGCATATTCACTCAAATTGGCAAAATATGGAGATCCTTAAACATTAAAACATCTCACCATATCGTTTTCACAAAACTCTGAAAAATTCTCAAATATAAAAACTAATGCTGAATCTAAAGTATCCGTATCCGGAAGACCAAAATCAAAATGTAAACAGTTGATCGCGAGACCATCGGGCGGCTTTAATAACAATAATAATGATGATTATAAGAGTCCGATATTCAAATGATCGAAATGCAAATTCCCACAAACCGTTGCCCATTATAGATTGTGGATTGATTGGAGGGAGTTATCGCATGCATGGGAAGTATAAAACATATGTTTTCTCTTCTGCTGACTGATGATTATAACACAATACTAATGAAATAAGCTTGACGTTTTGCAGGTTATCCTGTAGAGAGCCTTCTTCTGAAGAACAAACGATTTGCCTATTGAAAACTGCCACCCCAAAAAGCCACTCCATAGCGAATTGGAGCTGAAATTTTGTGTACAGACAATGAAAGACATAAAATCAAGTTTCTTGAAGGACACTTGTACCTATCAAGTATACTGACTAAGAAAAACTTTTAAGTATTCAAATTACTCTTATCACAATTGAAACGTCACTCCAAATAGTCCATGGAACGGGAGATGTTATCGAAACCATTATGGAATTTTAAAGTAATTTCTTGGGGGCTTTCCTAGGGACGCTCGTTTTTCATGTCACATGTTCGAAAAGGAGAAGAAGAAGAAGAACGAGACGCAGAATTTTTTGCAGAAAATATAATCAATACAAGAATCTCCACTAGATCATATTACGTTGATGGAGCTACAAAGTTTCCAATTCCATGAAGTTAATAGAACGAAAATCACTCCCCATTCCGTCACCAGTTAATCAAAATTCATTGAATCCCCCCATAATCGGATTAGTTGGAATAACAAGCTAGGCACACAATCACAAACGACGACATATTGGATGGATCATTACAGTTTCATGAAAGTCGGCAAATGTGGGGGTTACACGGGGTGGAATTTCGTCAAGGGTGTGTTATTCGCTTTATCCAAAGACCCTTTGGTCTCAGGGGAGTGATAACTTTGCCGAAATCTCTTTCGGATGTTCTACTACATTTTTAATATACCACAAAGCGGTGACTTTTTCGATTTGATCTATTGGTGTTTTTTTCAGAGGTTTCTCACTGTGCATGGTGAAACTGGGTTTCATGGGAGTAGTGAGTTTTTACAATGATGTGGAATTATAAACGTCCTCAACCTGCAGCATGTCACACTTTATATTTATGTTTTTTTCTCAACAAGTGAAATCATGATCAGGTGTTATGTATCTTGAATTATCCCCAAAATAAAAATATCTAAAAAAACTACTTCACAAAATACATTTGATGAGATAGTCCATCCAGATTGGCCAATCATTTTATTTGTCCTCTTCCTTGTCTTCATTCTCCTGTTAGGTCTCTCAAATAGAGACTTCGTTGTTCATCCTTGATAATGATTTTCACCAATCTTCTCATTTTTTATACGGTCTCCTGATCTTCAGTTGATATCGGTATACGGTTTCTCACCCTCTACCTTTCCAGAAGTTTCCCTATTTCTATGACCTTCTGAATAAAACTCTTTGATCTTCTCCAAGACTCTAGGCCAGTTTGCAAGAGTGAGACTCAATACTGCTTAACAATGCTAGTTATGCGAACGGTAAAAAAAACTCCATTTCTTCTCTCGATCGAATATTATGCGTTCTCCAAAATTTCCCTGACGGAATTCATAATCCCAGAGCTGATGGCAATAATGTGCGAGGCCAATTTTTGGAGATTAGATTACTCGGAAACTATAGAGTCAGCACGTCTGGTAACGGGACATCCGACACTGTGGGTTGGTTTGGGTTAGTTTTCAAATTTTGAAACGTATTTTTTTTTCTAGTAACAAAATGCGAAACTGTTGTGTTAAATGATAGCAAAAAAAATCTAAATTGTACAGGGTGTTTTGATACTCACCAGTCGAATCTAAATTGTACAGGGTGTTTCGATACTCACCAGTCGAATTCAATTTCATTTATTTATGTTACAATACAAAAGAAGGTCCAACACAAGTCAAAAATTAGATTAGATACTGAATCTCAAATGCCGGAAGCTCCTCAAAAGTGTAAAAGGCATTTTTTGTTTAAATCTCTTGTATTCTGGATATAGATACCTTTACTGGAAGCAACCTGAGAGTTTCTGGCAGCTTATTAAAAAACTTTACACTCCAGTACCCCGGTCCGCTTTGACAACTCTTCAGCCTCCAAGCGATTGAAACAAGCTTCTGTTGGTTTCTTGTATCGTAGGGGTGCATGTCCTCATGGGCCCTGAAACTCCCCTTCCTCTTCCGAACATACATCCATGTTTTGAAAGATATACAGGGAAGTCACAGTTAAAATGCCCAGTGAGCCAAAAACACGTCTTCAATCGTCTCTAAATCCCAGACCCGCAAGAACTCTGATTGCCTTAAGCTGAAGACCAAAGACCCTGGATATCTCTGCAGAATGTCTCCAAGCCAAGATTGCAAAGGTCCAAAAGTCACTTTACAAAATGATAGGAAACATAAAACTGACATCTCAACATCTAGCCACAGAACACATAATATACAAAGTTTAGAACAAAAACGTGAATGGAGGGCGGGGCCTAAGTGAAAGCTTTGATTCGCATCCACGGAGAGGCGCTGATGTGCCTGAAGTTCGTTTGATCTCGAGAAGATGGCGGTATGTGGAATGCCACATGACAGCTTATTAGCTTGTCATGATGATAGATGAAGTCATTTGTTTATCTTCATGTTGTCTTTCATGCTTTGATTCCTCTTTAAGTGAAAAATGCCCTGGTAATCCTCATCAAAAAACCTATAAGAACGCAGAACACAACCCGGAATACTAGAGGCTCATCAATGTTCCAGCTGCCATCGGAAAAGTTCCGGAGAAATGCATCCTCCACAAAATAAGGAGTCACGATGGCAAAAAACTTTCTGCCAAAAGAACAAATGGGATCTCGCCCAGTGTATGCTACAACAAATCAAACAGTGAGGCTAAGTGACACCACCCTGAAGAGGTCGAACAAAGGGGGAGAACCAGAAGAAGTGTTCCTCGAGGAGTTTCGTACAGCCCAGCCGTCCTTCGCCACATGGAGCCATGCACCACTTCCCGAGACCTGCGGAATGAGTGGCATTTTCTCATAGTCACCATCACACAGGGTCAGCGCCCCGCAGCGCAGAACACATCAACTAGGGAAGCCGACACTGACCCCATCCCCAGATGGCTCTGGACATTCAAGAGAAAACCGAAAAAACTACAGTTATTCAGAGTTTTTGTCTTTATTTAATAAATAAAGACATTTTCAACGTCAAAGTCAATGTCAGTGCTTTTAGGTAAAGGGAATTGTATAATTTATTACAGACATCTTCAATAATACATTATCCAAGTCTGATAGTTCGATTCGCATCCACTTCATTCCGTGGCGCATTGTTCCGTAAAATTGTATACGTCAGTTTGACTTCTAAACTTTGTATATGTGTTCTGTGCATCTAGCACAAGTCGAACTCTACCTCCCGTATTTAAACGTTGTAGAGCCTACCTATATCTTAACAGCTTGTAGAACTTATCAAAAGAAGTTAATAAATTATATTAACTTATTTTGACAAGTTAGTTTAGATATTATCTAAAATCGCCTTTATAAAAGTTGCATACACGTAATATCACAAGAATCTTCAATTCGCCATCATTGTTCTTAGACTGTATCAACTTCTACATCACGATAAACAAACTCTTTCGAATAGATTCACAGAAAAAAATATTGAGGTGTTGAATTCTGGCAGCGTGCATGCCAAGTGATGTGTCCATATTGTGTCCTGTCTATCTATACACAGTTTATTTTTTTGAGTTAATAGGATAATATTATTTCTCATTTATTATGCAACTTTTATATAGGTGTTTTTGTCTATTTCAACTCTTTTGACATCACACGCCGTTGAAATAAATTACTCAATTCTGAGAATACCTTGTATTTCCGCACGTCGAAAAAAAATATTGATAGCTTAGGCTCAGGAGACAGAAAAGTCCAAGACTACAATATGTCGAAATATGAAAATTATTCTTTCTGATAGAATGTGCCTGATACATTATATCGCAATGTATTGTAAATGTATTGCTTATTATCATTCACTGAAGTTTGCGTTGGTTAAAGATATTGACAAAATAGTCAATGAACATTTTCAACTTTTGTTAGTGGTTACATTACGTAATGGTTCAATCAAATGACATTTTAAAACGATGACCAAGCCATATTGTGATCAATTATTTGAAGTATAGGAATGTGATTGCTCCAGGTTCAAGTCTTAATCTTTTATTCAGATTCAGTATAATTATTTGTTGTCCATTCATCTCCATTCCACAAAAAAACAATTAATCATGTGGCAACTGATTGATTACTTTCTAAAAATAACGATGACATTTGTCGGTTGACCAATGTTGGCACTAAATTGGCTTTATCTCTGTTTTGACTCCGCTCGAAAACAAATTATTATTTCATTATTGTTGTTTTGGAAATATTAATTATAATTAATTAGATCGTTAACCATGTAGTGGAGCACATGATGTCGACATACATTATCAAGCAAGTAGAACTTTTTAAACGCGTATAAATAAAAACAATGGCAAAATGAGCAAAAATCCATTCATTGTAATCGCACGTAACACGCATCAAAAATTTAAAAAGCATGTAAAGCGTCCAGACTAACAAAAATGCTTTTAGTCGAAAATTAGGCGGCCACATTAATAATAACCGGCAAATAAGCGCCATTTATTCGGCTCTCTTGTCCTCGTTTGTAAACTTTAATTAAAATAATTTATGACGAGCCGCCAACGCGGTATTGTTCGCATTTTTGCCTTCGAATTAATGTCCCTATTTTTTATCGACAAATTAAAATGAATTATATTTTTGCTGCACTTTTTCTGACGCTTCACCAGAATTTATTAGCCCGTGAACAACACGCTTTAAAAGCTAGAAGAGTAATGTGATTTTTTTTCAGGTTTGCTCGCATTTTTCAATTTGATACTTTATCTTTGGTTTTTTTGTGGTACACTATTGGACTGATGGGTATTTTCGCAAAAAGTTAACGTCAAAGTATTTTGAGCATGTTCAACCTACTTCCTGCATCTGTGAAGATCTGTCATCTCTTTATTATCCAGAGGGCGGCAAAAATATGGAATAAATTCATTTAAAAATCAGGAAGGTGTTGATTTGTTTGATAATTCCTGTCAATCTGAGTATTTGACGACAGATTACAAACTTATTCTTGCGAGTTTCTATTTTGTCTCCATATCCAACAACTCCTATTCTCGTTAGTTCCAGTTTAATGCACCATATTTCACATAACTCACAATAGAATCAAGAGGGCATCCTCCATGCAGACTTGATCCTAGAATTCTTTGTTGAAGTTCAAAAGATCACGGACATGAGTTGACAATCTTCAGGAAATGTGCATAAACTAATAATAATAGCTTCCATGGTTGCTTCACTATGGCCATCCCACATCGAGGCATCGAAGTTGAAGTATAATATTATGCTTCAACAAAAGGATTCTTCCCGCGTTTCACTGAAGTTCGAAAAACGTACCCAAAGCTCCCTTGAGCCAATGATTCCGACAACCCATCTTGGGCCACTCATATGAGGTCTTTAGTCGAGTCAATAGATTGACGGAATTAAAATACGACACTTTGGCAAACAACTTTGAGCTACACATTAACGTTATGGGTACCTTGGCTATTATGGGCTCATGAATTGACGGAGCCACTAACTTATCAATCACCAGCATCAACTAGACTGTCAAAATTTTCATCGATCTAGCGTTGGTGAAATTATTTTTTTCAAGTAGCCTAAAAGACTGGCTCCTTCCACAAATTCAAGTAGGACAGATGACTTTCCCAGTCAGATTATAAGTTGATTTGTTTAGTATTTATATGGGACGATAATTAATCAGGCACCAATAAGTAAATTCATTTCAAATTGTGCGAGAATGCATTTATACAATAATGTTATTTTCAAGATACATACTTGGACTAGAAAGCCCCATTCTCATTAATAAGAAGCCGTGACTTGTGATTAATATTAAAATTCTCCGGGGTGCCACAAGTCACCAACAAGTCCCATATGTTGTTTTCATCCCTCTGACACCCATAATGTGATGTTCTTTTATTCTATTATGAACCCGAATCTGTTCAATGAGGGTTGAATAATGCAATGCTACCCTTTGATTCTGTAATACTGATAAGATAGTATTTTGACAATGCTATAAGGGTATGCAAGAGGACCACTATAAGAATAATTTCTATAATTTCAGGACAGAATATGTTATCGGGATGAGGTTTTCATCATTAAATTCCTAGTAATTGTCACATTCACGTGAATATGTATGTACTTTGATTCCAGATCAGATCACCAACAAGTCTTATTTTGAGACTTTTGATGAATACCAGAATGAATCTTGAATTTTCTTCACTCTTTTGCCTACCTATTCTGTTTATTATTATCACTCTAATGATTCATTTAAAAATATTTTCTCAATTTTATTATTCTCTTGACAAATATTTTAAATATCCAAATTTTCGATTTCAAATATCAACAACATACATTGAACATAGGATCACTCACAACATCCCTCTCTATTGATCTTGATGATGATCATCAACATTCATTTGTTATTACTGATGTGGTGGTTAATAGTTATCAAAAAATGAATGATCCTTGCACATTCCAAAAATGTCGAAATCTTCAAGGAACTCTCAACTGTCCACAAAAAAAGAGTGAAAACCAGTTATCAGCAAAAAAAAAACGATTCTCATCTCCATCTATCTACTCCATACACACATCCACTTATTCTCCGGTTAGTGTCGGAGTAACAGATTTGTAATTAACGGCGCGGTCTCCAGAGTGTTGATAGCAGCCGAACTCCTGCTTTGCTTTGGGGTCACCCCAAACATGGTTAGTGGAGGTGGGGACCGAGGGGCCATAAATCAACTCGGTCCCATACATGAGTAAATCAAGTGGGCTAATTAACGTGCAAGAGATCCCACCAGAGATTCTATTTAGATTTAGGTATGATGTATGGATCACTCTGTACAACATAGAGTGTCTATTATTGGGTCCGTTCAGTCAAGTATTTGGCTGCTCAGTTTGGATAGCAAAGCTGCATAGAAATCTACTTTGTGCAATAAAGAGCAATTCAATAAGAATCTCGGGAAATACACAAAAATTTGTTTTTAACATGTTTGGAGGTCTCTCATTAGCTCAACTTTGAGTTTTCGGGAAAATCGAAGGTGAGCTGACTCCGCCATCTTGGAAATAAAGTTGCTACTTCTTTTCTCCGTTCCTATTTTAGATTTACGATAAAATATCATAGAACAAAAATTGTTCGAATTCACATTCTCAATAATTTTTCTAGAAAACGTTTTTTCCCACCCAAAATCAGTAATAGAATCCACAGGGCTATTCCATGATGGAAAGAAATCGTACAGTACGAAACTTGTGCAGAACATAGATTCCCAGAAATCATTGCAAAAAATCGAAAGAAGTTGCAGGGATTGTAATTCCGCACATTCGTCCTATACGATTTTCTCTGACATGTCATAAGGAATCACCCTGTAGATTTTTTATAATGGATTTTGAAGAAAAAGTTTGGAATAAAAGTTTTTTGGAATGCTATTCTGAACAATTTTGGTAGTGTGATATTTTATCGTAAGTCCAAGAGCAACGGAGAAAACACACGCGCCCTTATTTTCAAGATGGCAGGGTAAGTTCACCTTCGATTTTGCCGAAAACTCAAAGTTAAGCCATTGGAGACCCCCTCCACAAGTTGAAAAAAAAAATCTTGCGTTTTTCC
This sequence comes from Orchestes rusci, assembly GCA_958502075.1. NCBI lineage: Eukaryota > Metazoa > Arthropoda > Insecta > Coleoptera > Curculionidae > Orchestes > Orchestes rusci. The sequence goes on from OY293309.1 coordinate 23,698,420, forward strand.
CAAGAACATATTTTGACATAATTCCTCGTATTTCTGTGTGTTATTGAGCTTTATTCATTTGCATGTGATACCTACTTCCTCTGTTACACTTCTTTGGGAGGGTAGAGTAGGAGTACAAACATTAATCTTATTGATCTGTGCATGTTGATGAACTGTTTTATTTCGAAAAAGAAACTCGTTTTACAGTAGATCAAAAATATTTCTTTTTTCGTACGTTGAAGGACATCTGAATATTTACATCGACCATTTGCAGAAAAAAACGCAATCCAATCATTTCATTAATTTTAAAAGACTGCATCAAACAAATTATTTTCTAGATACATATATTGGCAGCAGTAGTGTTGGCTTTTGTGCTAGATGACAATTACACTCAATCTTTCTGAGGTTTCACTATTTTTTAGTTTTGATTTGAAAAAAATGAATATAGTCTATTGATCGAAAAATTGCAACATTCGGCTAAGTTTAAGAATAACTATCACGTTTCGGGTAGTTACAATGTTTATCAAATGACCAGTATTTCAGGACTTTTTCCGGTTAGTGTGGGTTTGTTTGAGTTAGTTCTTTCTTGCGAGAATAGATGTCGAGACTATTTTGAATAATATAATACCTCAAATGTCGCCCATTTGAACTATTATATTATTCAAAATAGTCTACACACAATTTTGCAAGCAATCAATTTTTTTAGGCGCTCTAGTGTGCGCTTCTATCAGCAGCTGAAAAACAAGGGTGAGTCGGAAAGAAGTGCGCATTTTGTCATGGTGAATAGAATATGGTAGAACATTAACTTTTTGTAAAGGAGGAACATAATGTCAGCAAACGCCTCGTTAAGAAAATACTGGATGTTGCAATTTTGGGAAAATTTCGATTTTTTTTCTGTAGATTCAAGATTCCTGAAGCGATTGAGATTCTTAAGCATCTTTTTGAGGAATTCGTTTCCACCCAACTTTTCCAACAAAAAGTCACAAAAAGTTAAGAAGTTCCCACTCGGAAAAAAGAACTTCTAAACCTTTAAAAAGCCTTGAGAAAGACCGAAATTATACGGTCGAAACGTCGGCCATTTAAAGGAAAAACCGAAGTTTGATTTCTGTCCTATACCCGCCACTGACCATCCGCATTGATTTCCAAAGGACGCTAATACACTTACATGTATTTGTGAGTTGTAAAATTTCAGAACTACTTCAGAAGACAAAAATTGTGATATATCCACAGCATGTCCCAAATGGGAAAAATCTGTATCATTGATTTTACCGAAATACATTTATCTCCATAAAATCTTCTGCGACATGAGAAAATAAGGTTCGAGTTCTATAAAAGAAATCTAGGAAATACAGGGAGGCTCACAAAAATAAATATAGCATTTTTCCATAAACCACCTTATTTAACTAGTAATTTTACGACTATGGTTGTTCTGTAAGACTACAAAATGATTTTTTAATCAGCCTGTCGTCCATTTGGAACAAATCATAAGGCAATTTATTCTGAATGTAACTCCTGCTATGATTATAGCAGCAGCATCCGATTTTTCAAAAATAACCATAAAATGTACCTATGGTGGGCATGGGGAAGATTAAAACCGGAACAGGCGTTTTTTCGATTATTTCAATACTTTTTTGGCTCAATATGTTTTAAATAGAAATGAAATTCATTCACCCTATATTTAAATATGTCGAAAAAAAAATGCTTTAAAATTTTAGTATTCCAACACACCAACCAGAGTCGTAAAATCATTATTTCAAATGGGATTGTTTTATGAAAAATTGCTTTATTTAGATTTTTGAGCCTCCCTGTATATCCTAGATAGTGTTTCAGGACTGGAACACTATTTTCTCTCGAAGCAGAACTTTTTATGAAGAGACACTTTGGTGAAAATAAAATCAATTATAAACCTTTTTTTCCATTCGGTAAGAATTTACTGGGACACGCTGTATACCTTGGATTAAAAGTATATAATTCAGAAGATACAGGTGTTGGCTTTTTTTTATTTCAAATGTTGAGGATTATCATCTTCGTATACTCAGTAACTCCCTGGATAGGTGTTACAAGAGGACAAATGGACAAAAAATTTGAAGATACGACAAAAAGTCAATCTAGATAAATGCCTGGTCTGAAAATAACATCTGTCGAACAAAATTCTTTAAATACACAGAGAAAAAATAACAGAATGTGAAAACTACTTTGAAGAAACTGCTGATATTTATTTTATATTCTTTTTAGTTGGGACGGAGAAACATGAAGAAGAATGATAAGTATGAACAATACAGGGCTGGTTGAAAAAACAAAAATTATTTTGTGTGGGAGAGGAAAACACGACACTTTTTTACTATCCCTGTAAATCCAGTTTTTTATGAAAAATTGTATTTCCGAAATAAGTTAAAAACTTAAACGGGGTGAATTTCACATTTTGTTATTGTTTTCTCTCCCTGTATATTTTGAGAATTTATACTAAGAATAATAAAATAAAATATATCCGAACAGTTACACACAAATGTTTTTTTTTATCATAACAAACATCTATCCAACTTGGATCTCCAAATCAGATGATAATGTTCGGCAAATATAGACGAACAAAGCTTATACAGAAAAACAAGATAATAATAATAAATGTATTCATTCATCTATTTAGCAATAAATTAAGTTTGATATTAGTGAAAATGCACCGAGATACATCAGCAATCACAAATGAGCGAAAAACAAAAAGAAATCATCAGTAAAGAATAAATAAACTGTATGGTACCTACCGAACATTTGAATTACGAGCAGTGTAGGTAGTTGTGATCATGATGATTCCCTTACTATTTTTCAAAAGTGATAAATGAATGATTTGTATTAGGAAAAAATCACTAATTATAAGTTGAAGAATTAAAATCAAACATAAAATCATATTGAACGTGCGAAGTAGAAATCCATCAAGAAATTCTAATAGATCTGGAGCAAAAACGTAGTATTTTCTAGAAAAACCAAAAAAAGTTGCAACAGATAACAGATCAGAAAAATGAGTATTAAAAATATTATGAATATAGCATATTATAAAATGAGTACACAAAGTCAAAAGAAAAATTTTGAAAAAATTAAAAAAAAAACTTGAAATATATTACAAAATTGGTAAAGCGTGATTTTTTGATATACTTTTATGAAAAATCATAGTCCCACATACACACCATTTCTCAAATTTCTTCATCCCACTTTACCCACCCAATCAAGATCGAGTCTCAAATTAGAAATTATGCAACGTGAGAGTCGGCATAGTGTTTGAATGAGAATCGTACCAAAACAAATCAAGATAACATTGTACTTCTCTTTTTCCCTTCTCGTTTCTCTTCAATAAAGTGCGATAACAATCATTGACCAAGACACGGGCCAGATAGGGTTCCAACAGATGGGAATTTGTAATAAATTTGGCGCCCAGCAAGATGTATTACTAATCACAAGTCCAAAAATAGAATTATTGATTTGCGTTAATAGCTAATACGTCACATTATTTTGACAAGGAAAATCAAAGGCAATCGTCATTTTCTATCAATTTGTAACAAAGCCAATAAACAAGCAAATTCTCGCCAATTAACTCAATTGAATCGTTTCGATACACTTCCCCTCTCCTTGAGTGGGAGGAGAGGTGCGGAGGAGGGTCAAAAGTCCCTTCAAGCTCCGCCTGTTTGTATCTTAGCAACGCAAGTTTTCTCACTTGGCTGCCGCAAACGAGCCACAGTTTAGCTTAATAAGCCCTAAACTCTCTTCACTTTATAAGGCAGCTGACGCTATTTAGGAAAGGAGGTTAAAAGAATAGACCTATAAGTATTGATTTTGATTTTTGGGATGAGTGAATCTTGAAGAAACTATACATGATTCCTAAAAGTAGCATGATGCCTTGAAATAGGAAGTATGTTACTTACAACATGCGACGCCACTCTGGTATGAAATTATTCATATATTAAGGTTTCAAAATAAGTGGTATGCTTTCTGTTTTGCCTGGCATGCAGGTCGCATTTGGTGTGAAGACCTACTTATAGAATTTTTACCAAAGGAGTCAGTCTATTGAGAATTTTCTAGTCTCATTTTCATCAACATTATACAGTGTGTTTTAGAATAACATGCTAATAATAAAGGAGGTGATTCTTGGGCTCATTTTAAGAAAAAAAATTCATATGAACGTATGTCCTAAACGCCTTAACTTTTGAGATACAGGGTGTCAAAGAACAAGCAAAAACTATGCATCTGACGAAAAAATACCAAGAGAGCAAATTTGTTCAAAAATGAATGAAGATTTCAAAAATAATTTTTATTTCAAGAAAAACCAGTGGTGTACTATTTTTTTCCCAAAAAATATGCAAACCAAAACCCGCATGGACGGCACTGGTCAGAATAATTAAATTGTTGGTGCATCAAAAAATGAGTATTAATGCCCAAAATACATGACCCAAATTTTATAAAGATATCTACAGTAATGACAAAGTTATTGTAAAAAAAGTATCTATTTTTTAAAACTTTGACACCCTGTATCTCAAAAGTTAAGGCGTTTAGGACATACGTTCATATGAAATTTTTTTCTTAAAATAAGCCCAAGAATCACCCCCTCTATCATTAGCATGTTATTCTGAAACACCCTGTAGATTATTTTTGCCATGAGACATCTACGATAAATGAATGTGATAACCTCGACACATGGTTTTATTTTGGTAAGTAGTGATGAGATCATAAAAGTCCAATGATTTCCAGATGAAAATGTTTACACTAGTGATAATCATTGCGTGAGAAAGTCAAATAAAATGATAATTGGAATTTTTGTTTGTTTGGGTTTTATCCTCTATTATTAATTCTATTTTTTCAATTGATATCACTCAATTGAAAACAAAGAAAAAAATATTCGTTGACTTGTTTGAAGCTAGCTCATCATAATAAAACAGTTCCAAGCTTAAAATGAGTAAGTGTTATTAGAAAGGAAAATAGAAGATCAGATACAGTGTTCAAAGAAAAATAATCAACAACACATTCCTGACAAAAAAACAACTATTCACTTTTAGATCCAGATTTTTTTTAAACAAAATTTAATACCATCACATTTTTCGAAAAGTATGCAACGAAAACGCATCCATAACTTCGCCATTAATGACGCGCATGCTGTACCCAAATTTGTTTGGTGTTCATCATGACCATTAGCGGCTTGTTCATTTTTTAAATGTTTTTTTGAGCTCACCAGCTTCTACCAAACATTGGATATCTGTCAGCTATGTTCACCAAGCAATTTAATGATGGTCGACCTGTAGCAGCCTTAGCGAATATTTTGGAAGAGATTTGGAAATCTCAATTTACATATAAATATAATCATCACGATTACATCGTGATGAAAAAAACAAATGGAGTCTGTCTGATCATTAAAAACAAACGGAGATTCATGAACGAGTAAATTTTTATATAATTTTGTCAGTTTGTTGATGTGGATCCAAAATCTCATCGGACAACTTTATCATGAATAAATGGTATGAAGTTTTGCTGAAGTGCAGTCTATAGATTACAACAAATACAAATCATTATATCATACTTATAAGTGATTTTTGTGGTATAATAAACACCCAGAAGATAATAATCTTAGACTCATATTCTCATTTGGTTGAAACGTTATATTATATCTTTTCTCTTTCTCTCGGTGAAGAAACAAAACGTTTCATTCACGTTTTATTTTTTCCAATTTCCCATAGTCGATTAATTATCACAGGGCTGCAAGAGAAGTTCCTTGCAAAGGTAGATTTTACCCGATTATAGAGGGGACAAATGTTTGAGTCAATTCAAATTCTATGAGTTTATGCGTTTCACTGATTATGGAGTTTGTAAAATGTTATCTCGCTATCTATCTATCTATCTATCTATCTATCTATGAAAAGACTAAACATCGGGAAATAATGAAAGGATTGATTCCTGAGGTCATTCTAAGAAAAAAAGTTCCAATAAACTTAAACTAATACAATAAAACTCATCGTTTTTCAGGGTGGCAAAGTTTTTTTAAATCATCTATTTTTAATAATACAGTTAAATTTTGACCGATTTGTTTGAAATTTGGCAGCGTTGTTGTAAGTTATAAAGGACTGATTCTGACTCTGATAGATAGGGCACGAAAAAAAAACGATGCGTTTTCGGACCTATGTTTATTGGAACTTTTTTCTTAGAATTACCTCAGGAATGACTTTAATTTTTGCCTAAAGTTTTTTGAACACCTTGTATACTTTTAGAATGTTGCTTGATTTGCAATAACAATTTCTGATCGGCTTTTCACCAATGTCCTGAAAAGTCAATTTATTTAAAATTTAGTAGTGATAAGGCGCTTATTTTGGACATAGCTGTAATCACATTATCAAACGAGACTGCAACGCAGGAGACAACATGGCGAGAAGAAGTGACATAATTTTCTTGGGATTATGTTTCTCATATTACTTTTTTGTAAACTCAATAATTTGATTCACATGAGACATGTAACATGTAACGATTTCAGATTTCGTTACAGAGAGAGAAACAAAATTGTTAAGAATGACAAAAAAAGCTATTTACAGAACTTTTTTGGTATTTTCCAAAGGATTTTGTTATGTAGGTTCTATGTGGGATTTGATCAAAAAATTGAATAAAAAAATGATATAGTGAGGTTATGTTTGCATAGTTTCATTATTTTCCAAAGGATTTTGTCCAAATCAGGTATGTGGGTTGTACTTGGGATTCGATAAAAAAAAATTGAAAAATGATATCGTGAGGTTATGTTTGCATTGTTTTGTTATTCTCCAGAGGATTGGTTCAAATGGAGTATGTGAGTTATATTTGGGATTTGAACATAAAATTTTGAAGAAAAATAGTATGGTGAGGTGTAATTTGCATAGTTCTTTTCTGAAATGATCCTTTGCTTCCTTTATTTCTCGCTCTCCCTCACTCTCTCTTCCTCTTTCTCACTCTCTCTCTGAACTCAAATTTCTCTCATTCCTTAGTTCACTTCTGCCACGTGTACGATGATGTACATGATTTTTTTTTGTTTCTCTTCCGATGACTTGATTTGAAAAAACATCATTCACAAAAAAAAAATTAAGTAGGTCTCGGTACATTATGAATGCTTTTAATTTGGATTCTTTTCACACGGTAACAACTTATGATCTTTTTTATCTAGTATTTAGTAGATACCTATATCGTGAAGTACAGGTCACTTGACTTATAAAAATCTTAGTAAAGTAATGATACTTGTTTATGATTTATACAACCCAGATAGCCAAAAAAAAAAGTTTTTAAAAGCAGTTATTTCTATACATACGTGCAACACTTTTCCTTAAAACGAGAGTCAGATATGATGAAATGGCGATTAGATCAAATGAATAGAGATTATTCAATCAAGAGAAACAATCCTTTCATTAGACATAATATTTCTTAGTTGTAAAATATCTATTCCAATTTATTAAATTAAACTACCAACAGCTAGATCGGCCGAAAGAAATTCATGATATTGATGAAAAGCTAAAATGAATTTTTTAAGCTTGAAAAAGTCGTTATAAAGAAAAGGAGAAAAAACATTTGAAGTTGAGCGAAAGATCGAAAAAAGATGAAATATTTGCTTATTTGATGAATCTATTCTTCTTAGGGAAATTCGGGAAACATTGAAAACAAATTGAATCACGCAATCTCTGTATCATTTTTGGATTTTGAAGTGAATAGAATCTAAATGATATCTTCAAATAAATAAACGATTTGAGAATACATACAAGTCAATCTATCTCCATACAGATGTAATCATTAGTTCAGATTGCATGTGAAGCTCAATCAAGAAATGAAGCAGCAGCATCGCAACATCATTAATTTGATGATTTCTGAAATGATGGATGATCGATAATCAGCATTAATGGGGTGCGTGGTTATTGCCGGCTTTTGTGCCAACACCGAATGATTAAATTATTATATCCACCTTTAAAGACACGTCTTAATAACACTTCTTTTGTTGAATGCGAAGAGAGAAAAAAAAGGAATGGATAGACCAATTAGTTATTTGAATGAACAAAATTGATTTTTTCTTATAACAACCTTGTGACGCCAACGTAAAAATCGACGCCCCTTCTTTTACCAGTTTACACATTCTCTTACAGATGAGTGAACTGAATTTGATCATAATCGTGAAGTTCAATAAGTGTGAGTAGTTGGCAAACTATAAATTAATTCGGATCCAAATGAACATGGCGATCATGGAAAAAACGACTTTTCAACCTTTTCTGTAGTTAAAGTGATATAAAACGGATTTATAGATTCTTTGGGTGGATATACCAGAGCTTGAGAGTGACGATAATGCAACTGTTAAAAGTTCGTAAAAACTTGTGTCATCATCCAAAATGTCGTGCTTAGTTCATGTTTTGAACTCCCAGAGTATAAGTAAAGTGGATAATGTCTATTACTTATGAGAAGAACAATCATGAGATATTAAGATGTATCAACTTCTCCCAATATCTTGCCCACTGTACTAGTCAATTGAAATTTTCTCATCTGGTCTCGAACATAGTTCATCATTTTACTGGTTTTCAACACAATTTATCCACTATCAAATCATGTGGTTATTATTGCTGTGATTTGGGAAATTCTTACTGATAACAGCTCGAGTCTCTGATTGTATCAACCGACCTCTGTCGATATCAGTTCAAATCAAATTAAAAAATACTTACCCAATTGTTTAATACGATAAAGCATTTCAATATCTTGATAAAATCAGAATATCACACAGTGCCTTAAGACTAGTTGAAAAGAAAATAAAAATGAGATAGAACACGATTCAGTGCAGGTACAAACAAGTTAAAATACCTTGATGGTATTGGCAATGGAACAATGTGCACACTTCTGGTATTGTTGACTTTTAAGTGTTTTGACCTGTGACAATTCCTATATGAACAGTTGCAGTCTCCGCTAAATTAATAGGAAAGTTGAGGTCAGAATTCTTAGTTTAACCAAAAATGACCCACAGGAGACATCATAGCTGATGCCCGCTCAATATCTCACAGTCTCACAGCCCTATTTTGCAACACAGTCTAAGCCCTGGTATTAGTGCTAGCACTAGCACCTCAAAAAGGAAATCTTAGATGTGATTAAAAAAGAGAATAATACACCATGCCAGCATTTTGGCATCCACTTTTTTTCTAGTCACCTCTATGGCATAGCAAGCTGACGGGAGTTGTCTGTCTATCAATAGCCCCAGAAATTTGGCGTTAGAGTTTGATCCATTGGAAACAGTCTCCACTCGTTAACACCCAACTTGACACCTGAAGGTCATGGAGTAAGTCCTGCTCACATTAAGTGGTAAGAGCTTATTGGAAACAGACCATGCTTTCAAGTCCACTTCCATCTCATTCCTCAGTGTTTTCAACGATTCCTCACTCTTCACAATGCTTGTGTCATCATGGTTAATTTGGGTAAGTAAACAATGTAAAAGTAGTGAACCCAAAACTGTTCCCTGAGGCACACTCGACTCTACTTTCAAGTCCGAAGACCTCACTCCTGAAACGGGAACCACCTGTTCTTTGTGCATTAGATAGGACTGTAACCATTAAAAGGCATAACCTCCGAAGTCATAACTCCTCAACTCAAACAACAGACTATCATGATCTGTACTCCTGGTACGCAGACTGACGTTGTGTGTTGAGGTGGTGATCCTGCAGACGACTCCATATCCGTCTCTTCTCCATCATCTCCACGTCCGAAATTGAGCAGGGTAGGGTTAAAAGTTGGCCATCACTAAAATATTGCAGCTTCATACAATGGAATGATCATTGCCATCTCAAGACATGGGAAGAAGTCCCCTGCACCCCCTGATACATTGGCCGTATGTGCCAACACCTCAAATGCCTCATGAGCTAGTCTAAGCAGAATTTCAACAGAAATGTCATCAT